>OZ014520.1:642640244-643173744 GCA_963966055.1 Lathyrus aphaca | reverse complement strand
TAATTTTCAGATGATTTTTTGCATGGACTTCCATGAAAAACTTCCCTCATAAAATATATAAATGATCTAAAAAGTACAGAATCATCTCGAACAATCCTCAGTTTAATTTTAATTTTTGATCGAAACTAGTATAAACTAGTGTATAATATATTACGATTTTTTGACCGAAACATGCATTTCGAAAAATTTCATAGATTCTAATTTTCAGATGATTTTTTGCATGGACTTCCATCATAACCTTCCCTCGTAACCTATATAAAGGATTCGAAAAGATTTGTATTGTTTCAAACAGTCCTCAGTTTAATCTGATTTTTTGGTCGAAACTAGTATAAACTAGTGTATAATATATAACGATTTTTTGACCGAAACTTGCATTTCGAAAAGTTTTGTAGAATCTAATTTTCAGATGATTTTTTGCATGGACTACCATCATACCCTTCCCTCGTAACCTATATAAAGGATTCAAAAAGTTTTGTATCGTTTCTAACAGTCCTCGATTTAATTTGTTTTTTTTGACCAAAACAAGTATAAATTAGTGTATAATATATTACGATTTTTTGATCGAAACTTGCATTTCGAAAAGTTTTGTCCAATATAATTTTCAGATTAATTTTTTGCATATACTTCCATCATAAACTTCCCTCATAAAATATATAAATGATCTAAAAAGTACAAAATCATCTCGAACAATCCTCGGTTTAATTTTATTTTTTGATCAAAACTAGTATAAACTAGTGTATAATATATTGCGATTTTTTGACCGACACTTGCATTTCGAAAAATTTCAAAGATTCTAATTTTCAGATGATTTTTTGCATGGACTTCCATCATAACCTTCCCTCGTAACCTATATAAAGGATTCGAAAAGATTTGTATCGTTTCAAACAGTCCTCAGTTTAATTTGATTTTTTGGTCGAAACTAGTATAAACTAGTGTATAATATATTACGATTTTTTGACCGAAACTTGCATTTCGAAAAGTTTTGTAGAATCTAATTTTCAGATGATTTTTTGCATGGACTACCATCATAACCTTCCCTCGTAACCCATATAAAGGATTCAAAAAAATTTGTATCGTTTCTAACAGTCCTCGATTTAAATTGAATTTTTGACCCAAACTAGTATAAATTAGTGTATAATATATCAGGATTTTTTGATCGAAACTTGCATTTCGAAAAGTTTTGTAGAATCTAATTTTCAGATGATTTTTTGCATAGACTTCCATCATAAACTTCCCTCATAAAATATATAAAAGATCTAAAAAATACAAAATAATCTCGAACAATCCTCGGTTTAATTTTATTTTTTGATAGAAAATAGTATAAACTAGTGTATAATATATTACGATTTTTTACCGAAACTTGCAATTCGAAAAATTTCATAGATTCTAAATTTCAGATGATTTTTTGCATGGACTACCAGCATAACCTTCCATCGTAACCTATGTAAAGGATTCGATAAGATTTGTATCGTTTATAACAGTCCTCTGTTTAATTTGATTTTTTGGTCGAAACTAGTATAAACTAGTGTATAATATATTACGATTTTTGGACCGAAACTTGCATTACGAAAAGTTTTGTAGAATCTAATTTTCAGATGATTTTTTGAATGAACTACCATCATAACCTTCCCTCGTAACCTATATAAAGGATAAAAAAAATTTTGTATCGTTTCTAACAGTCCTCGATTTAATTTGATTTTTTGACCAAAACTAGTATAAATTAGTGTATAATATATTACGATTTTTTGACCGAAACTTGCATTTCGAAAAGTTTTGTAGAATCTAATTTTCAGATGATTTTTTGCATGGACTTTCATCAAAACCTTCCCTCATAAAATATATAAATGATCTAAAAAGTACAGAATCATCTCGAACAATCCTCAGTTTAATTTTAATTTTTGATCGAAACTAGTATAAACTAGTGTATAATATATTACGATTTTTTGACCGAAACATGCATTTCGAAAAATTTCATAGATTCTAATTTTCAGATGAATTTTTGCATGGACTACCAGCATAACCTTCCATCGTAACCTATATAAAGGATTCAAAAAGATTTGTATCGTTTCTAACAGTCCTCTGTTTAATTTGATTTTTTGGTCGAAACTAGTATAAACTAGTGTATAATATATTACGATTTTTGGACCGAAACTTGCATTTCGAAAAGTTTTGTAGAATCTAATTTTCAGATTATTTTTTGAATGAACTACCATCATAACCTTCCCTGGTAACCCATATAAAGGATTCAAAAAGTTTTGTATCGTTTCTAACAGTCCTCGATTTAAATTGATTTTTTGACCAAAACTAGTATAAATTAGTGTATAATATATTAGGATTTTTTGACCGAAACTTTCATTACGAAAAGTTTTGTATAATCTAATTTTGCGATGATTTTTTGCATAGACTTCCATCATAAACTTCCCTCATAAAATATATAAATGATCTAAAAAATACAAAATAATCTCGAACAATCCTCGGTTTAATTTTATTTTTTGATCGAAACTAGTATAAACTAGTGTATAATATATTACGATTTTTTGACCGAAACTTGCAATTCGAAAAATTTCAAAGATTCTAATTTTCAGATGATTTTTTGCATGGACTACTATCATAACCTTCCCTCTTAACCTATATAAAGGATTCGAAAAGATTTGTATCGTTTCAAACAGTCCTCGGTTTAATTTGATTTTTTCATCGAAACTAGTATAAACTAGTGTATAATATATTACGATTTTTTGACCGAAACTTGCATTTCGAAAAGTTTTGTAGAATCTAATTTTCAGATGATTTTTTTCATGGACTACCATCATAACCTTCCCTCGTAACCTATAAAATGGATTCAAAAAGTTTTGTATCGTTTCTAACAGTCCTCGATTTAATTTGTTTTTTTTGACCAAAACAAGTATAAATTAGTGTATAATATATTACGATTTTTTGATCGAAACTTGCATTTCGAAAAGTTTTGTCCAATATAATTTTCAGATTAATTTTTTGCATATACTTCCATCATAAACTTCCCTCATAAAATATATAAATGATCTAAAAAGTACAAAATCATCTCGAACAATCCTCGGTTTAATTTTATTTTTTGATCAAAACTAGTATAAACTAGTGTATAATATATTGCGATTTTTTGACCGACACTTGCATTTCGAAAAATTTCAAAGATTCTAATTTTCAGATGATTTTTTGCATGGACTTCCATCATAACCTTCCCTCGTAACCTATATAAAGGATTCGAAAAGATTTGTATCGTTTCAAACAGTCCTCAGTTTAATTTGATTTTTTGGTCGAAACTAGTATAAACTAGTGTATAATATATTACGATTTTTTGACCGAAACTTGCATTTCGAAAAGTTTTGTAGAATCTAATTTTCAGATGATTTTTTGCATGGACTACCATCATAACCTTCCCTCGTAACCCATATAAAGGATTCAAAAAAATTTGTATCGTTTCTAACAGTCCTCGATTTAAATTGAATTTTTGACCCAAACTAGTATAAATTAGTGTATAATATATCAGGATTTTTTGATCGAAACTTGCATTTCGAAAAGTTTTGTAGAATCTAATTTTCAGATGATTTTTTGCATAGACTTCCATCATAAACTTCCCTCATAAAATATATAAAAGATCTAAAAAATACAAAATAATCTCGAACAATCCTCGGTTTAATTTTATTTTTTGATCGAAACTAGTATAAACTAGTGTATAATATATTACGATTTTTTACCGAAACTTGCAATTCGAAAAATTTCATAGATTCTAAATTTCAGATGATTTTTTGCATGGACTACCAGCATAACCTTCCATCGTAACCTATGTAAAGGATTCGATAAGATTTGTATCGTTTATAACAGTCCTCTGTTTAATTTGATTTTTTGGTCGAAACTAGTATAAACTAGTGTATAATATATTACGATTTTTGGACCGAAACTTGCATTACGAAAAGTTTTGTAGAATCTAATTTTCAGATGATTTTTTGAATGAACTACCATCATAACCTTCCCTCGTAACCTATATAAAGGATAAAAAAAGTTTTGTATCGTTTCTAACAGTCCTCGATTTAATTTGATTTTTTGACCAAAACTAGTATAAATTAGTGTATAATATATTACGATTTTTTGACCGAAACTTGCATTTCGAAAAGTTTTGTAGAATCTAATTTTCAGATGATTTTTTGCATGGACTTCCATCAAAACCTTCCCTCATAAAATATATAAATGATCTAAAAAGTACAGAATCATCTCGAACAATCCTCAGTTTAATTTTAATTTTTGTTCGAAACTAGTATAAACTAGTGTATAATATATTACGATTTTTTGACCGAAACTTGCATTTCGAAAAATTTCATAGATTCTAATTTTCAGATGAATTTTTGCATGGACTACCAGCATAACCTTCCATCGTAACCTATATAAAGGATTCAAAAAGATTTGTATCGTTTCTAACAGTCCTCTGTTTAATTTGATTTTTTGGTCGAAACTAGTATAAACTAGTGTATAATATATTACGATTTTTGGACCGAAACATGCATTTCGAAAAGTTTTGTAGAATCTAATTTTCAGATTATTTTTTGAATGAACTACCATCATAACCTTCCCTGGTAACCCATATAAAGGATTCAAAAAGTTTTGTATCGTTTCTAACAGTCCTCGATTTAAATTGATTTTTTGACCAAAACTAGTATAAATTAGTGTATAATATATTAGGATTTTTTGACCGAAACTTTCATTACGAAAAGTTTTGTATAATCTAATTTTGCGATGATTTTTTGCATAGACTTCTATCATAAACTTCCCTCATAAAATATATAAATGATCTAAAAAATACAAAATAATCTCGAACAATCCTCGGTTTAATTTTATTTTTTGATCGAAACTAGTATAAACTAGTGTATAATATATTACGATTTTTTGACCGAAACTTGCAATTCGAAAAATTTCAAAGATTCTAATTTTCAGATGATTTTTTGCATGGACTACCATCATAACCTTCCCTCTTAACCTATATAAAGGATTCGAAAAGATTTGTATCGTTTCAAACAGTCCTCGGTTTAATTTGATTTTTTCATCGAAACTAGTATAAACTAGTGTATAATATATTACGATTTTTTGACCGAAACTTGCATTTCGAAAAGTTTTGTAGAATCTAATTTTCAGATGATTTTTTTCATGGACTACCATCATAAACTTCCCTCGTAACCTATAAAATGGATTCAAAAAGTTTTGTATCGTTTCTTACAGTCCTCGATTTAATTTGATTTTTTGACCAAAACTAGTATAAATTAGTGTATAATATATTACGATTTTCTGACCGAAACTTGCATTTCGAAAAGTTTTGTAGAATCTAATTTTCAGATGATTTTTTGCATGGACTTCCATCAAAAACTTCCCTCATAAAATATATAAATGATCTAAAAAGTACAGAATCATCTCGAACAATCCTCAGTTTAATTTTAATTTTTGATCGAAACTAGTATAAACTAGTGTATAATATATTACGATTTTTTGACCGAAACATGCATTTCGAAAAATTTCATAGATTCTAATTTTCAGATGATTTTTTGCATGGACTTCCATCATAACCTTCCCTCGTAACCTATATAAAGGATTCGAAAAGATTTGTATTGTTTCAAACAGTCCTCAGTTTAATCTGATTTTTTGGTCGAAACTAGTATAAACTAGTGTATAATATATTACGATTTTTTGACCGAAACTTGCATTTCGAAAAGTTTTGTAGAATCTAATTTTCAGATGATTTTTTGAATGGACTACCATCATAACCTTCCCTCGTAACCTATATAAAGGATTCAAAAAAATTTGTATCGTTTCAAACAGTCCTCGATTTAAATTGAATTTTTGACCCAAACTAGTATAAATTAGTGTATAATATATCAGGATTTTTTGATCGAAACTTGCATTTCGAAAAGTTTTGTAGAATCTAATTTTCAGATGATTTTTTGCATAGACTTCCATCATAAACTTCCCTCATAAAATATATAAAAGATCTAAAAAATACAAAATAATCTCGAACAATCCTCGGTTTAATTTTATTTTTTGATCGAAACTAGTATAAACTAGTGTATAATATATTACGATTTTTTGACCGAAACTTGCAATTCGAAAAATTTCATAGATTCTAATTTTCAGATGATTTTTTGCATGGACTTCCATCATAACCTTCCCTCGTAACCTATATAAAGGATTCGAAAAGATTTGTATCGTTTCAAAAAGTCCTCAGTTTAATTTGATTTTTTGGTCGAAACTAGTATAAACTAGTGTATAATATATTACGATTTTTTGACCGAAACTTGCATTTCGAAAGGTTTTGTAGAATCTAATTTTCAGATGATTTTTTGCATGGACTACCATCATACCCTTCCCTCATAACCTATATAAAGGATTCAAAAAGTTTTGTATCGTTTCTAACAGTCCTCGACTTAATTTGATTTTTGACCAAAACTAGTATATATTAGTGTATAATATATTACAATTTTTTGATCGAAACTTGCATTTCAATATGTTTTGTCCAATATAATTTTCAGATTAATTTTTTGCATATACTTCCATCATAAACTTCCCTCATAAAATATATAAATGATCTAAAAAGTACAAAATCATCTCGAACAATCATCGGTTTAATTTTATTTTTTGATCGAAACTAGTATAAACTAGTGTATAATATATTGCGATTTTTTGACCGACACTTGCATTTCGAAAAATTTCAAAGATTCTAATTTTCAGATGATTTTTTGCATGGACTTCCATCATAACCTTCCCTCGTAACCTATATAAAGGATTCGAAAAGATTTGTATCGTTTCAAAAAGTCCTCAGTTTAATTTGATTTTTTGGTAGAAACTAGTATAAACTAGTGTATAATATATTACGATTTTTTGACCGAAACTTGCATTTCGAAAAGTTTTGTAGAATCTAATTTTCAGATGATTTTTTGAATGGACTACCATCATAACCTTCCCTCGTAACCTATATAAAGGATTCAAAAAAATTTGTATCGTTTCTAACAGTCCTCGATTTAAATTGAATTTTTGACCCAAACTAGTATAAATTAGTGTATAATATATCAGGATTTTTTGATCGAAACTTGCATTTCGAAAAGTTTTGTAGAATCTAATTTTCAGATGATTTTTTGCATAGACTTCCATCATAAACTTCCCTCATAAAATATATAAAAGATCTAAAAAATACAAAATAATCTCGAACAATCCTCGGTTTAATTTTATTTTTTGATCGAAACTAGTATAAACTAGTGTATAATATATTACGATTTTTTGACCGAAACTTGCAATTCGAAAAATTTCATAGATTCTAAATTTCAGATGATTTTTTGCATGGACTACCAGCATAACCTTCCATCGTAACCTATGTAAAGGATTCGATAAGATTTGTATCGTTTATAACAGTCCTCTGTTTAATTTGATTTTTTGGTCGAAACTAGTATAAACTAGTGTATAATATATTACGATTTTTGGACCGAAACTTGCATTACGAAAAGTTTTGTAGAATCTAATTTTCAGATGATTTTTTGAATGAACTACCATCAAAACCTTCCCTCGTAACCTATATAAAGGATAAAAAAAGTTATGTATCGTTTCTAACAGTCCTCGATTTAATTTGATTTTTTGACCAAAACTAGTATAAATTAGTGTATAATATATTACGATTTTTTGACCGAAACATGCATTTCGAAAAATTTCATAGATTCTAATTTTCAGATGATTTTTTGCATGGACTTCCATCAAAACCTTCCCTCATAAAATATATAAATGATCTAAAAAGTACAGAATCATCTCGAACAATCCTCAGTTTAATTTTAATTTTTGATCGAAACAAGTATAAACTAGTGTATAATATATTACGATTTTTTGACCGAAACTTGCATTTCGAAAAATTTCATAGATTCTAATTTTCAGATGATTTTTTGCATGGACTTCCATCATAACCTTCCCTCGTAACCTATATAAAGGATTCGAAAAGATTTGTATCGTTTCAAAAAGTCCTCAGTTTAATTTGATTTTTTGGTCGAAACTAGTATAAACTAGTGTATAATATATTACGATTTTTTGACCGAAACTTGCATTTCGAAAGGTTTTGTAGAATCTAATTTTCAGATGATTTTTTGCATGGACTACCATCATACCCTTCCCTCATAACCTATATAAAGGATTCAAAAAGTTTTGTATCGTTTCTAACAGTCCTCGACTTAATTTGATTTTTGACCAAAACTAGTATATATTAGTGTATAATATATTACAATTTTTTGATCGAAACTTGCATTTCAATAAGTTTTGTCCAATATAATTTTCAGATTAATTTTTTGCATATACTTCCATCATAAACTTCCCTCATAAAATATATAAATGATCTAAAAAGTACAAAATCATCTCGAACAATCCTCGGTTTAATTTTATTTTTTGATCGAAACTAGTATAAACTAGTGTATAATATATTAAGATTTTTTGACCGACACTTGCATTTCGAAAAATTTCAAAGATTCTAATTTTCAGATGATTTTTTGCATGGACTTCCATCATAACCTTCCCTCGTAACCTATATAAAGGATTCGAAAAGATTTGTATAGTTTCAAAAAGTCCTCAGTTTAATTTGATTTTTTGGTCGAAACTAGTATAAACTAGTGTATAATATATTACGATTTTTTGACCGAAACTTGCATTTCGAAAAGTTTTGTAGAATCTAATTTTCAGATGATTTTTTGCATGGACTACCATCATAACCTTCCCTCGTAACCTATATAAAGGATTCAAAAAGTTTTGTATCGTTTCTAACAGTCCTCGATTAAAATTGAATTTTTGACCAAAACTAGTATAAATTAGTGTATAATATATCAGGATTTTTTGACCGAAACTTGCATTTCGAAAAGTTTTGTAGAATCTAATTTTCAGATGATTTTTTGCATAGACTTCCATCATAACCTTCCCTCATAAAATATATAAATGATCTAAAAAGTACAGAATCATCTCGAACAATCCTCGGTTTAATTTTATTTTTTGATCGAAACTAGTATAAACTAGTGTATAATATATTACAATTTTTTGACCGAAACTTGCAATTCGAAAAATTTCATAGATTCTAATTTTTTCAGATGATTTTTTGCATGGACTACCAGCATAACCTTCCATCGTAACCTATATAAAGGATTCGAAAAGATTTGTATCGTTTCAAATAGTCTTCAGTTTAATTTGATTTTTTGGTCGAAACTAGTATAAACTAGTGTATAATATATTACGATTTTTGGACCGAAACTTGCATTTCGAAAAGTTTTGTAGAATCTAATTTTCAGATGATTTTTTGAATGAACTACCATCATAACTTTCCCTCTTAACCTATATAAAGGATTCAAAAAGTTTGGTATCGTTTCTAACAGTCCTCGATTTAATTTGATTTTTTGACCAAAACTAGTATTAATTAGTGAATAATATATTACGATTTTTTAACCGAAACTTGCATTTCGAAAAGTTTTGTCAAATCTAATTTTCAGATTAGTTTTTTGCATAGACTTCCATCATAAACTTCCACCATAAAATATATAAATGATCTAAAAAGTACAAAATCATCTCGAACAGTCCTCGGTTTAATTTTCTTTTTTGATCGAAACTAGTATAAACTAGTGTATAATATATTACGATTTTTTGACCGACACTTGCATTTTGAAAAATTTCATAGATTCTAATTTTTAAGTGATTTTTTGCATGGACTACCATCATAACCTTCCCTCGTAACATATATAAAGGATTCAAAAAGATTTGTATCGTTTCAAACAGTCCTCAGTTTAATTTGATTTTTTGGTCGAAACTAGTATAAGCTAGTGTTTAATATATTACGATTTATTGACCGAAACTTGCATTTCGAAAAGTTTTGTAGAATCTAATTTTCAGATGATTTTTTGCATGGACTACCATCATAACCTTCCCTCGTAACCTATATAAAGGATTCAAAAAGTTTTGTATTGTTTCTAACAGTCCTCGATTTAATTTGATTTTTTGACCAAATCTAGTATAAATTAGTGTATAATATATTAGGATTTTTTGACCGAAACTTGCATTTCGAAAAGTTTTGTCGAATCTAATTTTCAGATGATTTTTTGCATGGACTTCCATCATAAACTTCCCTCATAAAATATATAAGTGATCTAAAAAGTACAGAATCATCTCGAACAGTCCTCGGTTTAATTTTATTTTTGGATCGAAACTAGTATAAACTAGTGTATAATATATTACGATTTTTTGACCGAAACTTGCAATTCGAAAAATTTCAAAGATTCTAATTTTCAGATGATTTTTTGCATGGACTACCATCATAACCTTCCCTCGTAACCTATATAAAGGATTCGAAAAGATTTGTATCGTTTCAAACAATCCTCGGTTTAATTTCATTTTTTGATCGAAACTAGTATAAACTAGTGTATAATATATTACGATTTTTTGACCGAAACTTGCATTTCGAAAAGTTTTGTAGAATCTAATTTTCAGATGATTTTTTGCATGGACTACCATCATAGCCTTTCCTCGTAACCTATATAAAGGATTCAAAAAGTTTTGTATCGTTTCTAACAGTCCTCGATTTAATTGGATTTTTTGACCAAAACTAGTATAAATTAGTGTATAATATATTACGATTTTTTGACCGAAACTTGCATTTCGAAATGTTTTGTAGAATCTAATTTTCAGATGGTTTTTTGCATGGACTTCCATCAAAACCTTCCCTCATAAAATATATAAATGATCTAAAAAGTACATAATCATCTCGAACAATCCTCGGTTTAATTTTATTTTTTGATCGAAACTAGTATAAATTAGTGTATAATATATTATGATTTTTTGACCGAAACTTGCAATTCGAAAAATTTCAAAGATTCTAATTTTCAGATGATTTTTTGCATGGACTACAATCATAACCTTCCCTCGTAACCTATATAAAGGATTCAAAAAGATTTGTATCGTTTCAAACAATCCTCGGTTTAATTTCATTTTTTGATCGAAACTAGTATAAACTAGTGTATAATATATTACGATTTTTTGACCGATACTTGCAATTCGAAAAATTTCAAAGATTCTAATTTTTAGATGATTTTTTACATGGACTACCATCATAACCTTCCCTCTTAACCTATATAAAGGATTCGAAAAGATTTGTATCGTTTCAAACAATCCTCGGTTTAATTTCATTTTTTGATCGAAACTAGTATAAACTAGTGTATAATATATTACGATTTTTTGACCGAAACTTGCATTTCGAAAAGTTTTGTAGAATCTAATTTTCAGATGATTTTTTGCATGGACTACCATCATAACCTTCCCTCGTAACCTATATAAAGGATTCAAAAAGTTTTGTATCGTTTCTAACAGTCCTCGATTTAATTGGATTTTTTGACCAAAACTAGTGTAATTAGTGTATAATATATTAGGATTTTTTGACCGAAACTTGCATTTCGAAATGTTTTGTAGAATCTAATTTTCATATGGTTTTTTGCATGGACTTCCATCAAAACCTTCCCTCATAAAATATATAAATGATCTAAAAAGTACATAATCATCTCGAACAATCCTCGGTTTAATTTTATTTTTTGATCGAAACTAGTATAAACTAGTGTATAATATATTACGATTTTTTGACCGAAACATGCAATTCGAAAAATTTAAAAGATTCTAATTTTCAGATGATTTTTTGCATGGACTACAATCATAACCTTCCCTCGTAACCTATATAAAGGATTCAAAAAGATTTGTATCGTTTCAAACAATCCTCGGTTTAATTTCATTTTTTGATCGAAACTAGTATAAACTAGTGTATAATATATTACGATTTTTTGACCGATACTTGCAATTCGAAAAATTTCAAAGATTCTAAATTTCAGATGATTTTTTGCATGGACTACCATCATAACCTTCCCTCATAACCTATATAAAGGATTCGAAAAGATTTGTATCGTTTCAAACAGTCCTCGGTTTAATTTTATTTTTTGATCGAAACTAGTATAAACTAGTGTATAATATATTACGATTTTTTGACCGAAACTTGCATTTCGAAAAGTTTTGTAGAATCTAATTATCAGATGATTTTTTTCATGGACTACCATCATAAACTTCCCTCGTAACCTATATAAAGGATTCAAAAAGTTTTGTATCGTTTCATATAATCCTCGATTTAATTTGATTTTTTGACCAAAACTAGTATAAATTAGTGTATAAGATATTACGATTTTTTGACCGAAACTTGCATTTCGAAAAGGTTTGTAGAATCTAATTTTCAGATGATTTTTTGCATGGACTACCATCATAACCTTCCCTCGTAACCTATATAAAGGATTCAAAAAGTTTTGTATTGTTTCTAACAGTCCTCGATTTAATTTGATTTTTTGACCAAATCTAGTATAAATTAGTGTATAATATATTAGGATTTTTTGACCGAAACTTGCATTTCGAAAAGTTTTGTCGAATCTAATTTTCAGATGATTTTTTGCATGGACTTCCATCATAAACTTCCCTCATAAAATATATAAGTGATCTAAAAAGTACAAAATCATCTCGAACAGTCCTCGGTTTAATTTTATTTTTGGATCGAAACTAGTATAAACTAGTGTATAATATATTACGATTTTTTGACCGAAACTTGCAATTCGAAAAATTTCAAAGATTCTAATTTTCAGATGATTTTTTGCATGGACTACCATCATAACCTTCCCTCGTAACCTATATAAAGGATTCGAAAAGATTTGTATCGTTTCAAACAATCCTCGGTTTAATTTCATTTTTTGATCGAAACTAGTATAAACTAGTGTATAATATATTACGATTTTTTGACCGAAACTTGCATTTCGAAAAGTTTTGTAGAATCTAATTTTCAGATGATTTTTTGCATGGACTACCATCATAGCCTTTCCTCGTAACCTATATAAAGGATTCAAAAAGTTTTGTATCGTTTCTAACAGTCCTCGATTTAATTGGATTTTTTGACCAAAACTAGTATAAATTAGTGTATAATATATTACGATTTTTTGACCGAAACTTGCATTTCGAAATGTTTTGTAGAATCTAATTTTCAGATGGTTTTTTGCATGGACTTCCATCAAAACCTTCCCTCATAAAATATATAAATGATCTAAAAAGTACATAATCATCTCGAACAATCCTCGGTTTAATTTTATTTTTTGATCGAAACTAGTATAAATTAGTGTATAATATATTATGATTTTTTGACCGAAACTTGCAATTCGAAAAATTTCAAAGATTCTAATTTTCAGATGATTTTTTGCATGGACTACAATCATAACCTTCCCTCGTAACCTATATAAAGGATTCAAAAAGATTTGTATCGTTTCAAACAATCCTCGGTTTAATTTCATTTTTTGATCGAAACTAGTATAAACTAGTGTATAATATATTACGATTTTTTGACCGAAACTTGCAATTCGAAAAATTTCAAAGATTCTAATTTTCAGATGATTTTTTACATGGACTACCATCATAACCTTCCCTCTTAACCTATATAAAGGATTCGAAAAGATTTGTATCGTTTCAAACAATCCTCGGTTTAATTTCATTTTTTGATCGAAACTAGTATAAACTAGTGTATAATATATTACGATTTTTTGACCGAAACTTGCATTTCGAAAAGTTTTGTAGAATCTAATTTTCAGATGATTTTTTGCATGGACTACCATCATAACCTTTCCTCGTAACCTATATAAAGGATTCAAAAAGTTTTGTATCGTTTCTAACAGTCCTCGATTTAATTGGATTTTTTGACCAAAACTAGTGTAATTAGTGTATAATATATTACGATTTTTTGACCGAAACTTGCATTTCGAAATGTTTTGTAGAATCTAATTTTCATATGGTTTTTTGCATGGACTTCCATCAAAACCTTCCCTCATAAAATATATAAATGATCTAAAAAGTACATAATCATCTCGAACAATCCTCGGTTTAATTTTATTTTTTGATCGAAACTAGTATAAACTAGTGTATAATATATTACGATTTTTTGACCGAAACTTGCAATTCGAAAAATTTAAAAGATTCTAATTTTCAGATGATTTTTTGCATGGACTACAATCATAACCTTCCCTTGTAACCTATATAAAGGATTCAAAAAGATTTGTATCGTTTCAAACAATCCTCGGTTTAATTTCATTTTTTGATCGAAACTAGTATAAACTAGTGTATAATATATTACGATTTTTTGACCGATACTTGCAATTCGAAAAATTTCAAAGATTCTAAATTTCAGATGATTTTTTGCATGGACTACCATCATAACCTTCCCTCATAACCTATATAAAGGATTCGAAAAGATTTGTATCGTTTCAAACAGTCCTCGGTTTAATTTTATTTTTTGATCGAAACTAGTATAAACTAGTGTATAATATATTACGATTTTTTGACCGAAACTTGCATTTCGAAAAGTTTTGTAGAATCTAATTATCAGATGATTTTTTTCATGGACTACCATCATAAACTTCCCTCGTAACCTATATAAAGGATTCAAAAAGTTTTGTATCGTTTCATATAATCCTCGATTTAATTTGATTTTTTGACCAAAACTAGTATAAATTAGTGTATAAGATATTACGATTTTTTGACCGAAACTTGCATTTCGAAAAGGTTTGTAGAATCTAATTTTCAGATGATTTTTTGCATGGACTTCCATCAAAACCTTCCCTCATAAAATATATAAATGATCTAAAAAGTACAGAATCATCTCGAACAATCCTCGGTTTAATTTTATTTTTTGATCGAAACTAGTATAAACTAGTGTATAATATATTACGATTTTTTGACCGAAACTTGCATTTCGAAAAGTTTTGTAGAATCTAATTATCAGATGATTTTTTTCATGGACTACCATCATAAACTTCCCTCGTAACCTATATAAAGGATTCAAAAAGTTTTGTATCGTTTCATATAGTCCTCGATTTAATTTGATTTTTTGACCAAAACTAGTATAAATTAGTGTATAAGATATTACGATTTTTTGACCGAAACTTGAATTTCGAAAAGGTTTGTAGAATCTAATTTTAAGATGATTTTTTGCATGGACTTCCATCAAAACCTTCCCTCATAAAATATATAAATGATCTAAAAAGTACAGAATCATCTCGAACAATCCTCGGTTTAATTTGATTTTTTGATCAAAACTAGTATAAACTAGTGTATAATATATCACGATTTTTTGACCGAAACTTGCATTTCGAAAAGTTTTGTAGAATCTAATTTTCAGATGATTTTTTGAATGAACTACCATCATAACTTTCCCTCTTAACCTATATAAAGGATTCAAAAAGTTTGGTATCGTTTCTAACAGTCCTCGATTTAATTTGATTTTTTGACCAAAACTAGTATTAATTAGTGAATAATATATTACGATTTTTTAACCGAAACTTGCATTTCGAAAAGTTTTGTCAAATCTAATTTTCAGATTAGTTTTTTGCATAGACTTCCATCATAAACTTCCACCATAAAATATATAAATGATCTAAAAAGTACAAAATCATATCGAACAGTCCTCGGTTTAATTTTATTTTTTGATCGAAACTAGTATAAACTAGTGTATAATATATTAAGATTTTTTGACCGACACTTGCATTTTGAAAATTTTCATAGATTCTAATTTTTAAGTGATTTTTTGCATGGACTACCATCATAACCTTCCCTCGTAACATATATAAAGGATTCAAAAAGATTTGTATCGTTTCAAACAGTCCTCAGTTTAATTTGATTTTTTGGTCGAAACTAGTATAAACTAGTGTTTAATATATTACGATTTATTGACCGAAACTTGCATTTCGAAAAGTTTTGTAGAATCTAATTTTCAGATGATTTTTTGCATGGACTACCATCATAACCTTCCCTCGTAACCTATATAAAGGATTCAAAAAGTTTTGTATTGTTTCTAACAGTCCTCGATTTAATTTGATTTTTTGATCAAATCTAGTATAAATTAGTGTATAATATATTAGAATTTTTTGACCGAAACTTGCATTTCGAAAAGTTTTGTCGAATCTAATTTTCAGATGATTTTTTGCATGGACTTCCATCATAAACTTCCCTCATAAAATATATAAGTGATCTAAAAAGTACAAAATCATCTCGAACAGTCCTCGGTTTAATTTTATTTTTGGATCGAAACTAGTATAAACTAGTGTATAATATATTACGATTTTTTGACCGAAACTTGCAAATCGAAAAATTTCAAAGATTCTAATTTTCAGATGATTTTTTGCATGGACTACCATCATAACCTTCCCTCGTAACCTATATAAAGGATTCGAAAAGATTTGTATCGTTTCAAACAATCCTCGGTTTAATTTCATTTTTTGATCGAAACTAGTATAAACTAGTGTATAATATATTACGATTTTTTGACCGAAACTTGCATTTCGAAATGTTTTGTAGAATCTAATTTTCAGATGATTTTTTGCATGGACTACCATCATAGCCTTTCCTCGTAACCTATATAAAGGATTCAAAAAGTTTTGTATCGTTTCTAACAGTCCTCGATTTAATTGGATTTTTTGACCAAAACTAGTATAAATTAGTGTATAATATATTACGATTTTTTGACCGAAACTTGCATTTCGAAATGTTTTGTAGAATCTAATTTTCAGATGGTTTTTTGCATGGACTTCCATCAAAACCTTCCCTCATAAAATATATAAATGATCTAAAAAGTACATAATCATCTCGAACAATCCTCGGTTTAATTTTATTTTTTGATCGAAACTAGTATAAATTAGTGTATAATATATTATGATTTTTTGACCGAAACTTGCAATTCGAAAAATTTCAAAGATTCTAATTTTCAGATGATTTTTTGCATGGACTACAATCATAACCTTCCCTCGTAACCTATATAAAGGATTCAAAAATATTTGTATCGTTTCAAACAATCCTCGGTTTAATTTCATTTTTTGATCGAAACTAGTATAAACTAGTGTATAATATATTACGATTTTTTGACCGATACTTGCAATTCGAAAAATTTCAAAGATTCTAAATTTCAGATGATTTTTTGCATGGACTACTATCATAACCTTCCCTCATAACCTATATAAAGGATTCGAAAAGATTTGTATCGTTTCAAACAGTCCTCGGTTTAATTTTATTTTTTGATCGAAACTAGTATAAACTAGTGTATAATATATTACGATTTTTTGACCGAAACTTGCATTTCGAAAAGTTTTGTAGAATCTAATTATCAGATGATTTTTTTCATGGACTACCATCATAAACTTCCCTCGTAACCTATATAAAGGATTCAAAAAGTTTTGTATCGTTTCATATAGTCCTCGATTTAATTTGATTTTTTGACCAAAACTAGTATAAATTAGTGTATAAGATATTACGATTTTTTGACCGAAACTTGCATTTCGAAAAGGTTTGTAGAATCTAATTTTCAGATGATTTTTTGCATGGACTTCCATCAAAACCTTCCCTCATAAAATATATAAATGATCTAAAAAGTACAGAATCATCTCGAACAATCCTCGGTTTAATTTTATTTTTTGATCAAAACTAGTATAAACTAGTGTATAATATATCACGATTTTTTGACCGAAACATGCAATTCGAAAAATTTCATAGATTCTAATTTTCAGATGATTTTTTGCATGGACTACCAGCATAACCTTCCATCGTAACCTATATAAAGGATTCGAAAAGATTTGTATCGTTTCAAACAGTTCTCAGTTTAATTTGATTTTTTGGTCGAAACTAGTATAAACTAGTGTATAATATATTACGATTTTTGGACCGAAACTTGCATTTCGAAAAGTTTTGTAGAATCTAATTTTCAGATGATTTTTTGAATGAACTACCATCATAACTTTCCCTCTTAACCTATATAAAGGATTCAAAAAGTTTGGTATCGTTTCTAACAGTCCTCGATTTAATTTGATTTTTTGACCAAAACTAGTATTAATTAGTGAATAATATATTACGATTTTTTAACCGAAACTTGCATTTCGAAAAGTTTTGTCAAATCTAATTTTCAGATTAGTTTTTTGCATAGACTTCCATCATAAACTTCCACCATAAAATATATAAATGATCTAAAAAGTACAAAATCATATCGAACAGTCCTCGGTTTAATTTTATTTTTTGATCGAAACTAGTATAAACTAGTGTATAATATATTAAGATTTTTTGACCGACACTTGCATTTTGAAAAATTTCATAGATTCTAATTTTTAAGTGATTTTTTGCATGGACTACCATCATAACCTTCCCTCGTAACATATATAAAGGATTCAAAAAGATTTGTATCGTTTCAAACTGTCCTCAGTTTAATTTGATTTTTTGGTCGAAACTAGTATAAACTAGTGTTTAATATATTACGATTTATTGACCGAAACTTGCATTTCGAAAAGTTTTGTAGAATCTAATTTTCAGATGATTTTTTGCATGGACTACCATCATAACCTTCCCTCGTAACCTATATAAAGGATTCAAAAAGTTTTGTATTGTTTCTAACAGTCCTCGATTTAATTTGATTTTTTGACCAAATCTAGTATAAATTAGTGTATAATATATTAGAATTTTTTGACCGAAACTTGCATTTCGAAAAGTTTTGTCGAATCTAATTTTCAGATGATTTTTTGCATGGACTTCCATCATAAACTTCCCTCATAAAATATATAAGTGATCTAAAAAGTACAAAATCATCTCGAACAGTCCTCGGTTTAATTTTATTTTTGGATCGAAACTAGTATAAACTAGTGTATAATATATTACGATTTTTTGACCGAAACTTGCAAATCAAAAAATTTCAAAGATTCTAATTTTCAGATGATTTTTTGCATGGACTACCATCATAACCTTCCCTCGTAACCTATATAAAGGATTCGAAAAGATTTGTATCGTTTCAAACAATCCTCGGTTTAATTTCATTTTTTGATCGAAACTAGTATAAACTAGTGTATAATATATTACGATTTTTTGACCGAAACTTGCATTTCGAAATGTTTTGTAGAATCTAATTTTCAGATGATTTTTTGCATGGACTACCATCATAACCTTTCCTCGTAACCTATATAAAGGATTCAAAAAGTTTTGTATCGTTTCTAACAGTCCTCGATTTAATTGGATTTTTTGACCAAAACTAGTATAAATTAGTGTATAATATATTACGATTTTTTGACCGAAACTTGCATTTCGAAATGTTTTGTAGAATCTAATTTTCAGATGGTTTTTTGCATGGACTTCCATCAAAACCTTCCCTCATAAAATATATAAATGATCTAAAAAGTACATAATCATCTCGAACAATCCTCGGTTTAATTTTATTTTTTGATCGAAACTAGTATAAATTAGTGTATAATATATTATGATTTTTTGACCGAAACTTGCAATTCGAAAAATTTCAAAGATTCTAATTTTCAGATGATTTTTTGCATGGACTACAATCATAACCTTCCCTCGTAACCTATATAAAGGATTCAAAAATATTTGTATCGTTTCAAACAATCCTCGGTTTAATTTCATTTTTTGATCGAAACTAGTATAAACTAGTGTATAATATATTACGATTTTTTGACCGATACTTGCAATTCGAAAAATTTCAAAGATTCTAAATTTCAGATGATTTTTTGCATGGACTACTATCATAACCTTCCCTCATAACCTATATAAAGGATTCGAAAAGATTTGTATCGTTTCAAACAGTCCTCGGTTTAATTTTATTTTTTGATCGAAACTAGTATAAACTAGTGTATAATATATTACGATTTTTTGACCGAAACTTGCATTTCGAAAAGTTTTGTAGAATCTAATTATCAGATGATTTTTTTCATGGACTACCATCATAAACTTCCCTCGTAACCTATATAAAGGATTCAAAAAGTTTTGTATCGTTTCATATAGTCCTCGATTTAATTTGATTTTTTGACCAAAACTAGTATAAATTAGTGTATAAGATATTACGATTTTTTGACCGAAACTTGCATTTCGAAAAGGTTTGTAGAATCTAATTTTCAGATGATTTTTTGCATGGACTTCCATCAAAACCTTCCCTCATAAAATATATAAATGATCTAAAAAGTACAGAATCATCTCGAACAATCCTCGGTTTAATTTTATTTTTTGATCAAAACTAGTATAAACTAGTGTATAATATATCACGATTTTTTGACCGAAACATGCAATTCGAAAAATTTCATAGATTCTAATTTTCAGATGATTTTTTGCATGGACTACCAGCATAACCTTCCATCGTAACCTATATAAAGGATTCGAAAAGATTTGTATCGTTTCAAACAGTTCTCAGTTTAATTTGATTTTTTGGTCGAAACTAGTATAAACTAGTGTATAATATATTACGATTTTTGGACCGAAACTTGCATTTCGAAAAGTTTTGTAGAATCTAATTTTCAGATGATTTTTTGAATGAACTACCATCATAACTTTCCCTCTTAACCTATATAAAGGATTCAAAAAGTTTGGTATCGTTTCTAACAGTCCTCGATTTAATTTGATTTTTTGACCAAAACTAGTATTAATTAGTGAATAATATATTACGATTTTTTAACCGAAACTTGCATTTCGAAAAGTTTTGTCAAATCTAATTTTCAGATTAGTTTTTTGCATAGACTTCCATCATAAACTTCCACCATAAAATATATAAATGATCTAAAAAGTACAAAATCATATCGAACAGTCCTCGGTTTAATTTTATTTTTTGATCGAAACTAGTATAAACTAGTGTATAATATATTAAGATTTTTTGACCGACACTTGCATTTTGAAAAATTTCATAGATTCTAATTTTTAAGTGATTTTTTGCATGGACTACCATCATAACCTTCCCTCGTAACATATATAAAGGATTCAAAAAGATTTGTATCGTTTCAAACTGTCCTCAGTTTAATTTGATTTTTTGGTCGAAACTAGTATAAACTAGTGTTTAATATATTACGATTTATTGACCGAAACTTGCATTTCGAAAAGTTTTGTAGAATCTAATTTTCAGATGATTTTTTGCATGGACTACCATCATAACCTTCCCTCGTAACCTATATAAAGGATTCAAAAAGTTTTGTATTGTTTCTAACAGTCCTCGATTTAATTTGATTTTTTGACCAAATCTAGTATAAATTAGTGTATAATATATTAGAATTTTTTGACCGAAACTTGCATTTCGAAAAGTTTTGTCGAATCTAATTTTCAGATGATTTTTTGCATGGACTTCCATCATAAACTTCCCTCATAAAATATATAAGTGATCTAAAAAGTACAAAATCATCTCGAACAGTCCTCGGTTTAATTTTATTTTTGGATCGAAACTAGTATAAACTAGTGTATAATATATTACGATTTTTTGACCGAAACTTGCAAATCAAAAAATTTCAAAGATTCTAATTTTCAGATGATTTTTTGCATGGACTACCATCATAACCTTCCCTCGTAACCTATATAAAGGATTCGAAAAGATTTGTATCGTTTCAAACAATCCTCGGTTTAATTTCATTTTTTGATCGAAACTAGTATAAACTAGTGTATAATATATTACGATTTTTTGACCGAAACTTGCATTTCGAAATGTTTTGTAGAATCTAATTTTCAGATGATTTTTTGCATGGACTACCATCATAACCTTTCCTCGTAACCTATATAAAGGATTCAAAAAGTTTTGTATCGTTTCTAACAGTCCTCGATTTAATTGGATTTTTTGACCAAAACTAGTATAAATTAGTGTATAATATATTACGATTTTTTGACCGAAACTTGCATTTCGAAATGTTTTGTAGAATCTAATTTTCAGATGGTTTTTTGCATGGACTTCCATCAAAACCTTCCCTCATAAAATATATAAATGATCTAAAAAGTACAGAATCATCTCGAACAATCCTCGGTTTAATTTTATTTTTTGATCAAAACTAGTATAAACTAGTGTATAATATATCACGATTTTTTGACCGAAACATGCAATTCGAAAAATTTCATAGATTCTAATTTTCAGATGATTTTTTGCATGGACTACCAGCATAACCTTCCATCGTAACCTATATAAAGGATTCGAAAAGATTTGTATCGTTTCAAACAGTTCTCAGTTTAATTTGATTTTTTGGTCGAAACTAGTATAAACTAGTGTATAATATATTACGATTTTTGGACCGAAACTTGCATTTCGAAAAGTTTTGTAGAATCTAATTTTCAGATGATTTTTTGAATGAACTACCATCATAACTTTCCCTCTTAACCTATATAAAGGATTCAAAAAGTTTGGTATCGTTTCTAACAGTCCTCGATTTAATTTGATTTTTTGACCAAAACTAGTATTAATTAGTGAATAATATATTACGATTTTTTAACCGAAACTTGCATTTCGAAAAGTTTTGTCAAATCTAATTTTCAGATTAGTTTTTTGCATAGACTTCCATCATAAACTTCCACCATAAAATATATAAATGATCTAAAAAGTACAAAATCATCTCGAACAGTCCTCGGTTTAATTTTTTTTTTTGATCGAAACTAGTATAAACTAGTGTATAATATATTAAGATTTTTTGACCGACACTTGCATTTTGAAAAATTTCATAGATTCTAATTTTTAAGTGATTTTTTGCACGGACTACCATCATAACCTTCCCTCGTAACATATATAAAGGATTCAAAAAGATTTGTATCGTTTCAAACAGTCCTCAGTTTAATTTGATTTTTTGGTCGAAACTAGTATAAACTAGTGTTTAATATATTACGATTTATTGACCGAAACTTGCATTTCGAAAAGTTTTGTAGAATCTAATTTTCAGATGATTTTTTGCATGGACTACCATCATAACCTTCCCTCGTAACCTATATAAAGGATTCAAAAAGTTTTGTATTGTTTCTAACAGTCCTCGATTTAATTTGATTTTTTGACCAAATCTAGTATAAATTAGTGTATAATATATTAGAATTTTTTGACCGAAACTTGCATTTCGAAAAGTTTTGTCGAATCTAATTTTCAGATGATTTTTTGCATGGACTTCCATCATAAACTTCCCTCATAAAATATATAAGTGATCTAAAAAGTACAAAATCATCTCGAACAGTCCTCGGTTTAATTTTATTTTTGGATCGAAACTAGTATAAACTAGTGTATAATATATTACGATTTTTTGACCGAAACTTGCAATTCGAAAAATTTCAAAGATTCTAATTTTCAGATGATTTTTTGCATGGACTACCATCATAACCTTCCCTCGTAACCTATATAAAGGATTCGAAAAGATTTGTATCGTTTCAAACAATCCTCGGTTTAATTTCATTTTTTGATCGAAACTAGTATAAACTAGTGTATAATATATTACGATTTTTTGACCGATACTTGCAATTCGAAAAATTTCAAAGATTCTAAATTTCAGATGATTTTTTGCATGGACTACTATCATAACCTTCCCTCATAACCTATATAAAGGATTCGAAAAGATTTGTATCGTTTCAAACAGTCCTCGGTTTAATTTTATTTTTTGATCGAAACTAGTATAAACTAGTGTATAATATATTACGATTTTTTGACCGAAACTTGCATTTCGAAAAGTTTTGTAGAATCTAATTATCAGATGATTTTTTTCATGGACTACCATCATAAACTTCCCTCGTAACCTATAT
Source organism: Lathyrus aphaca (assembly GCA_963966055.1). NCBI lineage: Eukaryota > Viridiplantae > Streptophyta > Magnoliopsida > Fabales > Fabaceae > Lathyrus > Lathyrus aphaca. The sequence continues at coordinate 643,150,116 of OZ014520.1, read as the reverse complement.
AAAGGATTCAAAAAGTTTTGTATCGTTTCATATAGTCCTCGATTTAATTTGATTTTTTGACCAAAACTAGTATAAATTAGTGTATAAGATATTACGATTTTTTGACCGAAACTTGCATTTCGAAAAGGTTTGTAGAATCTAATTTTCAGATGATTTTTTGCATGGACTTCCATCAAAACCTTCCCTCATAAAATATATAAATGATCTAAAAAGTACAGAATCATCTCGAACAATCCTCGGTTTAATTTTATTTTTTGATCAAAACTAGTATAAACTAGTGTATAATATATCACGATTTTTTGACCGAAACATGCAATTCGAAAAATTTCATAGATTCTAATTTTCAGATGATTTTTTGCATGGACTACCAGCATAACCTTCCATCGTAACCTATATAAAGGATTCGAAAAGATTTGTATCGTTTCAAACAGTTCTCAGTTTAATTTGATTTTTTGGTCGAAACTAGTATAAACTAGTGTATAATATATTACGATTTTTGGACCGAAACTTGCATTTCGAAAAGTTTTGTAGAATCTAATTTTCAGATGATTTTTTGAATGAACTACCATCATAACTTTCCCTCTTAACCTATATAAAGGATTCAAAAAGTTTGGTATCGTTTCTAACAGTCCTCGATTTAATTTGATTTTTTGACCAAAACTAGTATTAATTAGTGAATAATATATTACGATTTTTTAACCGAAACTTGCATTTCGAAAAGTTTTGTCAAATCTAATTTTCAGATTAGTTTTTTGCATAGACTTCCATCATAAACTTCCACCATAAAATATATAAATGATCTAAAAAGTACAAAATCATATCGAACAGTCCTCGGTTTAATTTTATTTTTTGATCGAAACTAGTATAAACTAGTGTATAATATATTAAGATTTTTTGACCGACACTTGCATTTTGAAAAATTTCATAGATTCTAATTTTTAAGTGATTTTTTGCATGGACTACCATCATAACCTTCCCTCGTAACATATATAAAGGATTCAAAAAGATTTGTATCGTTTCAAACTGTCCTCAGTTTAATTTGATTTTTTGGTCGAAACTAGTATAAACTAGTGTTTAATATATTACGATTTATTGACCGAAACTTGCATTTCGAAAAGTTTTGTAGAATCTAATTTTCAGATGATTTTTTGCATGGACTACCATCATAACCTTCCCTCGTAACCTATATAAAGGATTCAAAAAGTTTTGTATTGTTTCTAACAGTCCTCGATTTAATTTGATTTTTTGACCAAATCTAGTATAAATTAGTGTATAATATATTAGAATTTTTTGACCGAAACTTGCATTTCGAAAAGTTTTGTCGAATCTAATTTTCAGATGATTTTTTGCATGGACTTCCATCATAAACTTCCCTCATAAAATATATAAGTGATCTAAAAAGTACAAAATCATCTCGAACAGTCCTCGGTTTAATTTTATTTTTGGATCGAAACTAGTATAAACTAGTGTATAATATATTACGATTTTTTGACCGAAACTTGCAAATCAAAAAATTTCAAAGATTCTAATTTTCAGATGATTTTTTGCATGGACTACCATCATAACCTTCCCTCGTAACCTATATAAAGGATTCGAAAAGATTTGTATCGTTTCAAACAATCCTCGGTTTAATTTCATTTTTTGATCGAAACTAGTATAAACTAGTGTATAATATATTACGATTTTTTGACCGAAACTTGCATTTCGAAATGTTTTGTAGAATCTAATTTTCAGATGATTTTTTGCATGGACTACCATCATAACCTTTCCTCGTAACCTATATAAAGGATTCAAAAAGTTTTGTATCGTTTCTAACAGTCCTCGATTTAATTGGATTTTTTGACCAAAACTAGTATAAATTAGTGTATAATATATTACGATTTTTTGACCGAAACTTGCATTTCGAAATGTTTTGTAGAATCTAATTTTCAGATGGTTTTTTGCATGGACTTCCATCAAAACCTTCCCTCATAAAATATATAAATGATCTAAAAAGTACAGAATCATCTCGAACAATCCTCGGTTTAATTTTATTTTTTGATCAAAACTAGTATAAACTAGTGTATAATATATCACGATTTTTTGACCGAAACATGCAATTCGAAAAATTTCATAGATTCTAATTTTCAGATGATTTTTTGCATGGACTACCAGCATAACCTTCCATCGTAACCTATATAAAGGATTCGAAAAGATTTGTATCGTTTCAAACAGTTCTCAGTTTAATTTGATTTTTTGGTCGAAACTAGTATAAACTAGTGTATAATATATTACGATTTTTGGACCGAAACTTGCATTTCGAAAAGTTTTGTAGAATCTAATTTTCAGATGATTTTTTGAATGAACTACCATCATAACTTTCCCTCTTAACCTATATAAAGGATTCAAAAAGTTTGGTATCGTTTCTAACAGTCCTCGATTTAATTTGATTTTTTGACCAAAACTAGTATTAATTAGTGAATAATATATTACGATTTTTTAACCGAAACTTGCATTTCGAAAAGTTTTGTCAAATCTAATTTTCAGATTAGTTTTTTGCATAGACTTCCATCATAAACTTCCACCATAAAATATATAAATGATCTAAAAAGTACAAAATCATCTCGAACAGTCCTCGGTTTAATTTTATTTTTTGATCGAAACTAGTATAAACTAGTGTATAATATATTAAGATTTTTTGACCGACACTTGCATTTTGAAAAATTTCATAGATTCTAATTTTTAAGTGATTTTTTGCACGGACTACCATCATAACCTTCCCTCGTAACATATATAAAGGATTCAAAAAGATTTGTATCGTTTCAAACAGTCCTCAGTTTAATTTGATTTTTTGGTCGAAACTAGTATAAACTAGTGTTTAATATATTACGATTTATTGACCGAAACTTGCATTTCGAAAAGTTTTGTAGAATCTAATTTTCAGATGATTTTTTGCATGGACTACCATCATAACCTTCCCTCGTAACCTATATAAAGGATTCAAAAAGTTTTGTATTGTTTCTAACAGTCCTCGATTTAATTTGATTTTTTGACCAAATCTAGTATAAATTAGTGTATAATATATTAGAATTTTTTGACCGAAACTTGCATTTCGAAAAGTTTTGTCGAATCTAATTTTCAGATGATTTTTTGCATGGACTTCCATCATAAACTTCCCTCATAAAATATATAAGTGATCTAAAAAGTACAAAATCATCTCGAACAGTCCTCGGTTTAATTTTATTTTTGGATCGAAACTAGTATAAACTAGTGTATAATATATTACGATTTTTTGACCGAAACTTGCAATTCGAAAAATTTCAAAGATTCTAATTTTCAGATGATTTTTTGCATGGACTACCATCATAACCTTCCCTCGTAACCTATATAAAGGATTCGAAAAGATTTGTATCGTTTCAAACAATCCTCGGTTTAATTTCATTTTTTGATCGAAACTAGTATAAACTAGTGTATAATATATTACGATTTTTTGACCGAAACTTGCATTTCGAAATGTTTTGTAGAATCTAATTTTCAGATGATTTTTTGCATGGACTACCATCATAACCTTTCCTCGTAACCTATATAAAGGATTCAAAAAGTTTTGTATCGTTTCTAACAGTCCTCGATTTAATTGGATTTTTTGACCAAAACTAGTATAAATTAGTGTATAATATATTACGATTTTTTGACCGAAACTTGCATTTCGAAATGTTTTGTAGAATCTAATTTTCAGATGGTTTTTTGCATGGACTTCCATCAAAACCTTCCCTCATAAAATATATAAATGATCTAAAAAGTACAGAATCATCTCGAACAATCCTCGGTTTAATTTTATTTTTTGATCAAAACTAGTATAAACTAGTGTATAATATATCACGATTTTTTGACCGAAACATGCAATTCGAAAAATTTCATAGATTCTAATTTTCAGATGATTTTTTGCATGGACTACCAGCATAACCTTCCATCGTAACCTATATAAAGGATTCGAAAAGATTTGTATCGTTTCAAACAGTTCTCAGTTTAATTTGATTTTTTGGTCGAAACTAGTATAAACTAGTGTATAATATATTACGATTTTTGGACCGAAACTTGCATTTCGAAAAGTTTTGTAGAATCTAATTTTCAGATGATTTTTTGAATGAACTACCATCATAACTTTCCCTCTTAACCTATATAAAGGATTCAAAAAGTTTGGTATCGTTTCTAACAGTCCTCGATTTAATTTGATTTTTTGACCAAAACTAGTATTAATTAGTGAATAATATATTACGATTTTTTAACCGAAACTTGCATTTCGAAAAGTTTTGTCAAATCTAATTTTCAGATTAGTTTTTTGCATAGACTTCCATCATAAACTTCCACCATAAAATATATAAATGATCTAAAAAGTACAAAATCATCTCGAACAGTCCTCGGTTTAATTTTTTTTTTGATCGAAACTAGTATAAACTAGTGTATAATATATTAAGATTTTTTGACCGACACTTGCATTTTGAAAAATTTCATAGATTCTAATTTTTAAGTGATTTTTTGCATGGACTACCATCATAACCTTCCCTCGTAACATATATAAAGGATTCAAAAATATTTGTATCGTTTCAAACAGTCCTCAGTTTAATTTGATTTTTTGGTCGAAACTAGTATAAACTAGTGTTTAATATATTACGATTTATTGACCGAAACTTGCATTTCGAAAAGTTTTGTAGAATCTAATTTTCAGATGATTTTTTGCATGGACTACCATCATAACCTTCCCTCGTAACCTATATAAAGGATTCAAAAAGTTTTGTATTGTTTCTAACAGACCTCGATTTAATTTGATTTTTTGACCAAATCTAGTATAAATTAGTGTATAATATATTAGGATTTTTTGACCGAAACTTGCATTTCGAAAAGTTTTGTCGAATCTAATTTTCAGATGATTTTTTGCATGGACTTCCATCATAAACTTCCCTCATAAAATATATAAGTGATCTAAAAAGTACAAAATCATCTCGAACAGTCCTCGGTTTAATTTTATTTTTGGATCGAAACTAGTATAAACTAGTGTATAATATATTACGATTTTTTGACCGAAACTTGCAATTCGAAAAATTTCAAAGATTCTAATTTTCAGATGATTTTTTGCATGGACTACCATCATAACCTTCCCTCGTAACCTATATAAAGGATTCGAAAAGATTTGTATCGTTTCAAACAATCCTCGGTTTAATTTCATTTTTTGATCGAAACTAGTATAAACTAGTGTATAATATATTACGATTTTTTGACCGAAACTTGCATTTCGAAAAGTTTTGTAGAATCTAATTTTCAGATGATTTTTTGCATGGACTACCATCATAACCTTTCCTCGTAACCTATATAAAGGATTCAAAAAGTTTTGTATCGTTTCTAACAGTCCTCGATTTAATTGGATTTTTTGACCAAAACTAGTATAAATTAGTGTATAATATATTACGATTTTTTGACCGAAACTTGCATTTCGAAATGTTTTGTAGAATCTAATTTTCAGATGGTTTTTTGCATGGACTTCCATCAAAACCTTCCCTCATAAAATATATAAATGATCTAAAAAGTACAGAATCATCTCGAACAATCCTCGGTTTAATTTTATTTTTTGATCAAAACTAGTATAAACTAGTGTATAATATATCACGATTTTTTGACCGAAACATGCAATTCGAAAAATTTCATAGATTCTAATTTTCAGATGATTTTTTGCATGGACTACCAGCATAACCTTCCATCGTAACCTATATAAAGGATTCGAAAAGATTTGTATCGTTTCAAACAGTTCTCAGTTTAATTTGATTTTTTGGTCGAAACTAGTATAAACTAGTGTATAATATATTACGATTTTTGGACCGAAACTTGCATTTCGAAAAGTTTTGTAGAATCTAATTTTCAGATGATTTTTTGAATGAACTACCATCATAACTTTCCCTCTTAACCTATATAAAGGATTCAAAAAGTTTGGTATCGTTTCTAACAGTCCTCGATTTAATTTGATTTTTTGACCAAAACTAGTATTAATTAGTGAATAATATATTACGATTTTTTAACCGAAACTTGCATTTCGAAAAGTTTTGTCAAATCTAATTTTCAGATTAGTTTTTTGCATAGACTTCCATCATAAACTTCCACCATAAAATATATAAATGATCTAAAAAGTACAAAATCATCTCGAACAGTCCTCGGTTTAATTTTTTTTTTTGATCGAAACTAGTATAAACTAGTGTATAATATATTAAGATTTTTTGACCGACACTTGCATTTTGAAAAATTTCATAGATTCTAATTTTTAAGTGATTTTTTGCACGGACTACCATCATAACCTTCCCTCGTAACATATATAAAGGATTCAAAAAGATTTGTATCGTTTCAAACAGTCCTCAGTTTAATTTGATTTTTTGGTCGAAACTAGTATAAACTAGTGTTTAATATATTACGATTTATTGACCGAAACTTGCATTTCGAAAAGTTTTGTAGAATCTAATTTTCAGATGATTTTTTGCATGGACTACCATCATAACCTTCCCTCGTAACCTATATAAAGGATTCAAAAAGTTTTGTATTGTTTCTAACAGTCCTCGATTTAATTTGATTTTTTGACCAAATCTAGTATAAATTAGTGTATAATATATTAGAATTTTTTGACCGAAACTTGCATTTCGAAAAGTTTTGTCGAATCTAATTTTCAGATGATTTTTTGCATGGACTTCCATCATAAACTTCCCTCATAAAATATATAAGTGATCTAAAAAGTACAAAATCATCTCGAACAGTCCTCGGTTTAATTTTATTTTTGGATCGAAACTAGTATAAACTAGTGTATAATATATTACGATTTTTTGACCGAAACTTGCAATTCGAAAAATTTCAAAGATTCTAATTTTCAGATGATTTTTTGCATGGACTACCATCATAACCTTCCCTCGTAACCTATATAAAGGATTCGAAAAGATTTGTATCGTTTCAAACAATCCTCGGTTTAATTTCATTTTTTGATCGAAACTAGTATAAACTAGTGTATAATATATTACGATTTTTTGACCGAAACTTGCATTTCGAAATGTTTTGTAGAATCTAATTTTCAGATGATTTTTTGCATGGACTACCATCATAACCTTTCCTCGTAACCTATATAAAGGATTCAAAAAGTTTTGTATCGTTTCTAACAGTCCTCGATTTAATTGGATTTTTTGACCAAAACTAGTATAAATTAGTGTATAATATATTACGATTTTTTGACCGAAACTTGCATTTCGAAATGTTTTGTAGAATCTAATTTTCAGATGGTTTTTTGCATGGACTTCCATCAAAACCTTCCCTCATAAAATATATAAATGATCTAAAAAGTACATAATCATCTCGAACAATCCTCGGTTTAATTTTATTTTTTGATCAAAACTAGTATAAACTAGTGTATAATATATCACGATTTTTTGACCGAAACATGCAATTCGAAAAATTTCATAGATTCTAATTTTCAGATGATTTTTTGCATGGACTACCAGCATAACCTTCCATCGTAACCTATATAAAGGATTCGAAAAGATTTGTATCGTTTCAAACAGTTCTCAGTTTAATTTGATTTTTTGGTCGAAACTAGTATAAACTAGTGTATAATATATTACGATTTTTGGACCGAAACTTGCATTTCGAAAAGTTTTGTAGAATCTAATTTTCAGATGATTTTTTGAATGAACTACCATCATAACTTTCCCTCTTAACCTATATAAAGGATTCAAAAAGTTTGGTATCGTTTCTAACAGTCCTCGATTTAATTTGATTTTTTGACCAAAACTAGTATTAATTAGTGAATAATATATTACGATTTTTTAACCGAAACTTGCATTTCGAAAAGTTTTGTCAAATCTAATTTTCAGATTAGTTTTTTGCATAGACTTCCATCATAAACTTCCACCATAAAATATATAAATGATCTAAAAAGTACAAAATCATCTCGAACAGTCCTCGGTTTAATTTTTTTTTTGATCGAAACTAGTATAAACTAGTGTATAATATATTAAGATTTTTTGACCGACACTTGCATTTTGAAAAATTTCATAGATTCTAATTTTTAAGTGATTTTTTGCATGGACTACCATCATAACCTTCCCTCGTAACATATATAAAGGATTCAAAAATATTTGTATCGTTTCAAACAGTCCTCAGTTTAATTTGATTTTTTGGTCGAAACTAGTATAAACTAGTGTTTAATATATTACGATTTATTGACCGAAACTTGCATTTCGAAAAGTTTTGTAGAATCTAATTTTCAGATGATTTTTTGCATGGACTACCATCATAACCTTCCCTCGTAACCTATATAAAGGATTCAAAAAGTTTTGTATTGTTTCTAACAGACCTCGATTTAATTTGATTTTTTGACCAAATCTAGTATAAATTAGTGTATAATATATTAGGATTTTTTGACCGAAACTTGCATTTCGAAAAGTTTTGTCGAATCTAATTTTCAGATGATTTTTTGCATGGACTTCCATCATAAACTTCCCTCATAAAATATATAAGTGATCTAAAAAGTACAAAATCATCTCGAACAGTCCTCGGTTTAATTTTATTTTTGGATCGAAACTAGTATAAACTAGTGTATAATATATTACGATTTTTTGACCGAAACTTGCAATTCGAAAAATTTCAAAGATTCTAATTTTCAGATGATTTTTTGCATGGACTACCATCATAACCTTCCCTCGTAACCTATATAAAGGATTCGAAAAGATTTGTATCGTTTCAAACAATCCTCGGTTTAATTTCATTTTTTGATCGAAACTAGTATAAACTAGTGTATAATATATTACGATTTTTTGACCGAAACTTGCATTTCGAAAAGTTTTGTAGAATCTAATTTTCAGATGATTTTTTGCATGGACTACCATCATAACCTTTCCTCGTAACCTATATAAAGGATTCAAAAAGTTTTGTATCGTTTCTAACAGTCCTCGATTTAATTGGATTTTTTGACCAAAACTAGTATAAATTAGTGTATAATATATTACGATTTTTTGACCGAAACTTGCATTTCGAAATGTTTTGTAGAATCTAATTTTCAGATGGTTTTTTGCATGGACTTCCATCAAAACCTTCCCTCATAAAATATATAAATGATCTAAAAAGTACATAATCATCTCGAACAATCCTCGGTTTAATTTTATTTTTTGATCGAAACTAGTATAAATTAGTGTATAATATATTATGATTTTTTGACCGAAACTTGCAATTCGAAAAATTTCAAAGATTATAATTTTCAGATGATTTTTTGCATGGACTACAATCATAACCTTCCCTCGTAACCTATATAAAGGATTCAAAAAGATTTGTATCGTTTCAAACAATCCTCGGTTTAATTTCATTTTTTGATCGAAACTAGTATAAACTAGTGTATAATATATTACGATTTTTTGACCGATACTTGCAATTCGAAAAATTTCAAAGATTCTAAATTTCAGATGATTTTTTGCATGGACTACCATCATAACCTTCCCTCATAACCTATATAAAGGATTCGAAAAGATTTGTATCGTTTCAAACAGTCCTCGGTTTAATTTTATTTTTTGGTCGAAACTAGTATAAACTAGTGTATAATATATTACGATTTTTTGACCGAAACTTGCATTTCGAAAAGTTTTGTAGAATCTAATTATCAGATGATTTTTTTCATGGACTACCATCATAAACTTCCCTCGTAACCTATATAAAGGATTCAAAAAGTTTTGTATCGTTTCATATAGTCCTCGATTTAATTTGATTTTTTGACCAAAACTAGTATAAATTAGTGTATAAGATATTACGATTTTTTGACCGAAACTTGCATTTCGAAAAGGTTTGTAGAATCTAATTTTCAGATGATTTTTTGCATGGACTTCCATCAAAACCTTCCCTCATAAAATATATAAATGATCTAAAAAGTACAGAATCATCTCGAACAATCCTCGGTTTAATTTTATTTTTTGATCAAAACTAGTATAAACTAGTGTATAATATATCACGATTTTTTGACCGAAACATGCAATTCGAAAAATTTCATAGATTCTAATTTTCAGATGATTTTTTGCATGGACTACCAGCATAACCTTCCATCGTAACCTATATAAAGGATTCGAAAAGATTTGTATCGTTTCAAACAGTTCTCAGTTTAATTTGATTTTTTGGTCGAAACTAGTATAAACTAGTGTATAATATATTACGATTTTTGGACCGAAACTTGCATTTCGAAAAGTTTTGTAGAATCTAATTTTCAGATGATTTTTTGAATGAACTACCATCATAACTTTCCCTCTTAACCTATATAAAGGATTCAAAAAGTTTGGTATCGTTTCTAACAGTCCTCGATTTAATTTGATTTTTTGACCAAAACTAGTATTAATTAGTGAATAATATATTACGATTTTTTAACCGAAACTTGCATTTCGAAAAGTTTTGTCAAATCTAATTTTCAGATTAGTTTTTTGCATAGACTTCCATCATAAACTTCCACCATAAAATATATAAATGATCTAAAAAGTACAAAATCATCTCGAACAGTCCTCGGTTTAATTTTTTTTTTTGATCGAAACTAGTATAAACTAGTGTATAATATATTAAGATTTTTTGACCGACACTTGCATTTTGAAAAATTTCATAGATTCTAATTTTTAAGTGATTTTTTGCATGGACTACCATCATAACCTTCCCTCGTAACATATATAAAGGATTCAAAAATATTTGTATCGTTTCAAACAGTCCTCAGTTTAATTTGATTTTTTGGTCGAAACTAGTATAAACTAGTGTTTAATATATTACGATTTATTGACCGAAACTTGCATTTCGAAAAGTTTTGTAGAATCTAATTTTCAGATGATTTTTTGCATGGACTACCATCATAACCTTCCCTCGTAACCTATATAAAGGATTCAAAAAGTTTTGTATTGTTTCTAACAGTCCTCGATTTAATTTGATTTTTTGACCAAATCTAGTATAAATTAGTGTATAATATATTAGGATTTTTTGACCGAAACTTGCATTTCGAAAAGTTTTGTCGAATCTAATTTTCAGATGATTTTTTGCATGGACTTCCATCATAAACTTCCCTCATAAAATATATAAGTGATCTAAAAAGTACAAAATCATCTCGAACAGTCCTCGGTTTAATTTTATTTTTGGATCGAAACTAGTATAAACTAGTGTATAATATATTACGATTTTTTGACCGAAACTTGCAATTCGAAAAATTTCAAAGATTCTAATTTTCAGATGATTTTTTGCATGGACTACCATCATAACCTTCCCTCGTAACCTATATAAAGGATTCGAAAAGATTTGTATCGTTTCAAACAATCCTCGGTTTAATTTCATTTTTTGATCGAAACTAGTATAAACTAGTGTATAATATATTACGATTTTTTGACCGAAACTTGCATTTCGAAAAGTTTTGTAGAATCTAATTTTCAGATGATTTTTTGCATGGACTACCATCATAACCTTTCCTCGTAACCTATATAAAGGATTCAAAAAGTTTTGTATCGTTTCTAACAGTCCTCGATTTAATTGGATTTTTTGACCAAAACTAGTATAAATTAGTGTATAATATATTACGATTTTTTGACCGAAACTTGCATTTCGAAATGTTTTGTAGAATCTAATTTTCAGATGGTTTTTTGCATGGACTTCCATCAAAACCTTCCCTCATAAAATATATAAATGATCTAAAAAGTACATAATCATCTCGAACAATCCTCGGTTTAATTTTATTTTTTGATCGAAACTAGTATAAATTAGTGTATAATATATTATGATTTTTTGACCGAAACTTGCAATTCGAAAAATTTCAAAGATTCTAATTTTCAGATGATTTTTTGCATGGACTACAATCATAACCTTCCCTCGTAACCTATATAAAGGATTCAAAAAGATTTGTATCGTTTCAAACAATCCTCGGTTTAATTTCATTTTTTGATCGAAACTAGTATAAACTAGTGTATAATATATTACGATTTTTTGACCGATACTTGCAATTCGAAAAATTTCAAAGATTCTAAATTTCAGATGATTTTTTGCATGGACTACCATCATAACCTTCCCTCATAACCTATATAAAGGATTCGAAAAGATTTGTATCGTTTCAAACAGTCCTCGGTTTAATTTTATTTTTTGATCGAAACTAGTATAAACTAGTGTATAATATATTACGATTTTTTGACCGAAACTTGCATTTCGAAAAGTTTTGTAGAATCTAATTATCAGATGATTTTTTTCATGGACTACCATCATAAACTTCCCTCGTAACCTATATAAAGGATTCAAAAAGTTTTGTATCGTTTCATATAGTCCTCGATTTAATTTGATTTTTTGACCAAAACTAGTATAAATTAGTGTATAAGATATTACGATTTTTTGACCGAAACTTGCATTTCAAAAAGGTTTGTAGAATCTAATTTTCAGATGATTTTTTGCATGGACTTCCATCAAAACCTTCCCTCATAAAATATATAAATGATCTAAAAAGTACAGAATCATCTCGAACAATCCTCGGTTTAATTTTATTTTTTGATCAAAACTAGTATAAACTAGTGTATAATATATCACGATTTTTTGACCGAAACATGCAATTCGAAAAATTTCATAGATTCTAATTTTCAGATGATTTTTTGCATGGACTACCAGCATAACCTTCCATCGTAACCTATATAAAGGATTCGAAAAGATTTGTATCGTTTCAAACAGTTCTCAGTTTAATTTGATTTTTTGGTCGAAACTAGTATAAACTAGTGTATAATATATTACGATTTTTGGACCGAAACTTGCATTTCGAAAAGTTTTGTAGAATCTAATTTTCAGATGATTTTTTGAATGAACTACCATCATAACTTTCCCTCTTAACCTATATAAAGGATTCAAAAAGTTTGGTATCGTTTCTAACAGTCCTCGATTTAATTTGATTTTTTGACCAAAACTAGTATTAATTAGTGAATAATATATTACGATTTTTTAACCGAAACTTGCATTTCGAAAAGTTTTGTCAAATCTAATTTTCAGATTAGTTTTTTGCATAGACTTCCATCATAAACTTCCACCATAAAATATATAAATGATCTAAAAAGTACAAAATCATCTCGAACAGTCCTCGGTTTAATTTTTTTTTTTGATCGAAACTAGTATAAACTAGTGTATAATATATTAAGATTTTTTGACCGACACTTGCATTTTGAAAAATTTCATAGATTCTAATTTTTAAGTGATTTTTTGCATGGACTACCATCATAACCTTCCCTCGTAACATATATAAAGGATTCAAAAAGATTGGTATCGTTTCAAACAGTCCTCAGTTTAATTTGATTTTTTGGTCGAAACTAGTATAAACTAGTGTTTAATATATTACGATTTATTGACCGAAACTTGCATTTCGAAAAGTTTTGTAGAATCTAATTTTCAGATGATTTTTTGCATGGACTACCATCATAACCTTCCCTCGTAACCTATATAAAGGATTCAAAAAGTTTTGTATTGTTTCTAACAGTCCTCGATTTAATTTGATTTTTTGACCAAATCTAGTATAAATTAGTGTATAATATATTAGGATTTTTTGACCGAAACTTGCATTTCGAAAAGTTTTGTCGAATCTAATTTTCAGATGATTTTTTGCATGGACTTCCATCATAAACTTCCCTCATAAAATATATAAGTGATCTAAAAAGTACAAAATCATCTCGAACAGTCCTCGGTTTAATTTTATTTTTGGATCGAAACTAGTATAAACTAGAGTATAATATATTACGATTTTTTGACCGAAACTTGCAATTCGAAAAATTTCAAAGATTCTAATTTTCAGATGATTTTTTGCATGGACTACAATCATAACCTTCCCTCGTAACCTATATAAAGGATTCAAAAAGATTTGTATCGTTTCAAACAATCCTCGGTTTAATTTCATTTTTTGATCGAAACTAGTATAAACTAGTGTATAATATATTACGATTTTTTGACCGAAACTTGCATTTCGAAAAGTTTTGTAGAATCTAATTTTCAGATGATTTTTTGCATGGACTACCATCATAACCTTTCCTCGTAACCTATATAAAGGATTCAAAAAGTTTTGTATCGTTTCTAACAGTCCTCGATTTAATTGGATTTTTTGACCAAAACTAGTATAAATTAGTGTATAATATATTACGATTTTTTGACCGAAACTTGCATTTCGAAATGTTTTGTAGAATCTAATTTTCAGATGGTTTTTTGCATGGACTTCCATCAAAACCTTCCCTCATAAAATATATAAATGATCTAAAAAGTACATAATCATCTCGAACAATCCTCGGTTTAATTTTATTTTTTAATCGAAACTAGTATAAATTAGTGTATAATATATTACGATTTTTTGACCGAAACTTGCAATTCGAAAAATTTCAAAGATTCTAATTTTCAGATGATTTTTTGCATGGACTACAATCATAACCTTCCCTCGTAACCTATATAAAGGATTCAAAAAGATTTGTATCGTTTCAAACAATCCTCGGTTTAATTTCTTTTTTTGATCGAAACTAGTATAAACTAGTGTATAATATATTACGATTTTTTGACCGATACTTGCAATTCGAAAAATTTCAAAGATTCTAAATTTCAGATGATTTTTTGCATGGACTACCATCATAACCTTCCCTCATAACCTATATAAAGGATTCAAAAAGATTTGTATCGTTTCAAACAGTCCTCGGTTTAATTTTATTTTTTGATCGAAACTAGTATAAACTAGTGTATAATATATTACGATTTTTTAACCGAAACTTGCATTTCGAAAAGTTTTGTAGAATCTAATTATCAGATGATTTTTTTCATGGACTACCATCATAAACTTCCCTCGTAACCTATATAAAGGATTCAAAAAGTTTTGTATCGTTTCATATAGTCCTCGATTTAATTTGATTTTTTGACCAAAACTAGTATAAATTAGTGTATAAGATATTACGATTTTTTGACCGAAACTTGCATTTCGAAAAGGTTTGTAGAATCTAATTTTCAGATGATTTTTTGAATGTACTTCCATCAAAACCTTCCCTCATAAAATATATAAATGATCTAAAAAGTACAGAATCATCTCGAACAATCCTCGGTTTAATTTTATTTTTTGATCAAAACTAGTATAAACTAGTGTATAATATATCACGATTTTTTGACCGAAACATGCAATTCGAAAAATTTCATAGATTCGAATTTTCAGATGATTTTTTGCATGGACTACCAGCATAACCTTCCATCGTAACCTATATAAAGGATTCGAAAAGATTTGTATCGTTTCAAACAGTTCTCAGTTTAATTTGATTTTTTGGTCGAAACTAGTATAAACTAGTGTATAATATATTACGATTTTTGGACCGAAACTTGCATTTCGAAAAGTTTTGTAGAATCTAATTTTCAGATGATTTTTTGAATGAACTACCATCATAACTTTCCCTCTTAACCTATATAAAGGATTCAAAAAGTTTGGTATCGTTTCTAACAGTCCTCGATTTAATTTGATTTTTTGACCAAAACTAGTATTAATTAGTGAATAATATATTACGATTTTTTAACCGAAACTTGCATTTCGAAAAGTTTTGTCAAATCTAATTTTCAGATTAGTTTTTTGCATAGACTTCCATCATAAACTTCCACCATAAAATATATAAATGATCTAAAAAGTACAAAATCATCTCGAACAGTCCTCGGTTTAATTTTTTTTTTTGATCGAAACTAGTATAAACTAGTGTATAATATATTAAGATTTTTTGACCGACACTTGCATTTTGAAAAATTTCATAGATTCTAATTTTTAAGTGATTTTTTGCATGGACTACCATCATAACCTTCCCTCGTAACATATATAAAGGATTCAAAAATATTTGTATCGTTTCAAACAGTCCTCAGTTTAATTTGATTTTTTGGTCGAAACTAGTATAAACTAGTGTTTAATATATTACGATTTATTGACCGAAACTTGCATTTCGAAAAGTTTTGTAGAATCTAATTTTTAGATGATTTTTTGCATGGACTACCATCATAACCTTCCCTCGTAACCTATATAAAGGATTCAAAAAGTTTTGTATTGTTTCTAACAGTCCTCGATTTAATTTGATTTTTTGACCAAATCTAGT
The DNA here is from genome assembly GCA_963966055.1 of Lathyrus aphaca. NCBI lineage: Eukaryota > Viridiplantae > Streptophyta > Magnoliopsida > Fabales > Fabaceae > Lathyrus > Lathyrus aphaca. The sequence goes on along the minus strand of OZ014520.1, from coordinate 643,134,001 downwards.
ATAAATTAGTGTATAATATATTAGGATTTTTTGACCGAAACTTGCATTTCGAAAAGTTTTGTCGAATCTAATTTTCAGATGATTTTTTGCATGGACTTCCATCATAAACTTCCCTCATAAAATATATAAGTGATCTAAAAAGTACAAAATCATCTCGAACAGTCCTCGGTTTAATTTTATTTTTGGATCGAAACTAGTATAAACTAGTGTATAATATATTACGATTTTTTGACCGAAACTTGCAATTCGAAAAATTTCAAAGATTCTAATTTTCAGATGATTTTTTGCATGGACTACCATCATAACCTTCCCTCGTAACCTATATAAAGGATTCGAAAAGATTTGTATCGTTTCAAACAATCCTCGGTTTAATTTCATTTTTTGATCGAAACTAGTATAAACTAGTGTATAATATATTACGATTTTTTGACCGAAACTTGCATTTCGAAAAGTTTTGTAGAATCTAATTTTCAGATGATTTTTTGCATGGACTACCATCATAACCTTTCCTCGTAACCTATATAAAGGATTCAAAAAGTTTTGTATCGTTTCTAACAGTCCTCGATTTAATTGGATTTTTTGACCAAAACTAGTATAAATTATTGTATAATATATTACGATTTTTTGACCGAAACTTGCATTTCGAAATGTTTTGTAGAATCTAATTTTCAGATGGTTTTTTGCATGGACTTCCATCAAAACCTTCCCTCATAAAATATATAAATGATCTAAAAAGTACATAATCATCTCGAACAATCCTCGGTTTAATTTTATTTTTTGATCGAAACTAGTATAAATTAGTGTATAATATATTATGATTTTTTGACCGAAACTTGCAATTCGAAAAATTTCAAAGATTCTAATTTTCAGATGATTTTTTGCATGGACTACAATCATAACCTTCCCTCGTAACCTATATAAAGGATTCAAAAAGATTTGTATCGTTTCAAACAATCCTCGGTTTAATTTCATTTTTTGATCGAAACTAGTATAAACTAGTGTATAATATATTACGATTTTTTGACCGAAACTTGCATTTCGAAAAGTTTTGTAGAATCTAATTTTCAGATGATTTTTTGCATGGACTACCATCATAACCTTTCCTCGTAACCTATATAAAGGATTCAAAAAGTTTTGTATCGTTTCTAACAGTCCTCGATTTAATTGGATTTTTTGACCAAAACTAGTATAAATTAGTGTATAATATATTACGATTTTTTGACCGAAACTTGCATTTCGAAATGTTTTGTAGAATCTAATTTTCAGATGGTTTTTTGCATGGACTTCCATCAAAACCTTCCCTCATAAAATATATAAATGATCTAAAAAGTACATAATCATCTCGAACAATCCTCGGTTTAATTTTATTTTTTAATCGAAACTAGTATAAATTAGTGTATAATATATTACGATTTTTTGACCGAAACTTGCAATTCGAAAAATTTCAAAGATTCTAATTTTCAGATGATTTTTTGCATGGACTACAATCATAACCTTCCCTCGTAACCTATATAAAGGATTCAAAAAGATTTGTATCGTTTCAAACAATCCTCGGTTTAATTTCTTTTTTTGATCGAAACTAGTATAAACTAGTGTATAATATATTACGATTTTTTGACCGATACTTGCAATTCGAAAAATTTCAAAGATTCTAAATTTCAGATGATTTTTTGCATGGACTACCATCATAACCTTCCCTCATAACCTATATAAAGGATTCGAAAAGATTTGTATCGTTTCAAACAGTCCTCGGTTTAATTTTATTTTTTGATCGAAACTAGTATAAACTAGTGTATAATATATTACGATTTTTTGACCGAAACTTGCATTTCGAAAAGTTTTGTAGAATCTAATTATCAGATGATTTTTTTCATGGACTACCATCATAAACTTCCCTCGTAACCTATATAAAGGATTCAAAAAGTTTTGTATCGTTTCATATAGTCCTCGATTTAATTTGATTTTTTGACCAAAACTAGTATAAATTAGTGTATAAGATATTACGATTTTTTGACCGAAACTTGCATTTCGAAAAGGTTTGTAGAATCTAATTTTCAGATGATTTTTTGCATGGACTTCCATCAAAACCTTCCCTCATAAAATATATAAATGATCTAAAAAGTACAGAATCATCTCGAACAATCCTCGGTTTAATTTTATTTTTTGATCGAAACTAGTATAAACTAATGTATAATATATTACGATTTTTTGACCGAAACTGGCAATTCGAAAAATTTCAAAGATTCTAATTTTCAGATGATTTTTTGCATGGACTACCAGCATAACCTTCCCTCGTAACATATATAAAGGATTCGAAAAGATTTGTATCGTTTCAAACAATCCTCGGTTTAATTTCATTTTTTGATCGAAACTAGTATAAACTAGTGTATAATATATTACGATTTTTTGACCGAAACTTGCATTTCGAAAAGTTTTGTAGAATCTAATTTTCAGATGATTTTTTGAATGAACTACCATCATAACCTTCCCTCGTAACCTATATAAAGGATTCAAAAAGTTTTGTATCGTTTCTAACAGTCCTCGATTTAATTTGATTTTTTGACCAAAACTAGTATAAATTAGTGTATAATATATTACGATTTTTTGACCGAAACTTGCATTTCGAAAAGTTTTGTCGAATCTAATTTTCAGATTAGTTTTTTGCATAGACTTCCATCATAAACTTCCCTCATAAAGTATATAAGTGATCTAAAAAGTACAAAATCATCTCGAACAGTCCTTGGTTTAATTTTATTTTTGGATCGAAACTAGTATAAACTAGTGTATAATATATTACGATTTTTTGACCGAAACATGCAATTCGAAAAATTTCAAAGATTCTAATTTTTAGATGATTTTTTGCATGGACTACAATCATAACCTTCCCTCGTAACCTATATAAAGGATTCAAAAAGATTTGTATCGTTTCAAACAATCCTCGGTTTAATTTCATTTTTTGATCGAAACTAGTATAAACTAGTGTATAATATATTATGATTTTTTGACCGATACTTGCAATTCGAAAAATTTCAAAGATTCTAAATTTCAGATGATTTTTTGCATGAAATACCATCATAACCTTCCCTCATAACCTATATAAAGGATTCGAAAAGATTTGTATCGTTTCAAACAGTCCTAGGTTTAATTTTATTTTTTGATCGAGACTAGTATAAACTAGTGTATAATATATTACGATTTTTTGACCGAAACTTGCAATTCGAAAAATTTCAAAGATTCTAATTTTCAGATGATTTTTTGCATGGACTACCATCATAACCTTCCCTCGTAACCTATATAAAGGATTCAAAAAGATTTGTATCGTTTCAAACAATCTTCGGTTTAATTTCATTTTTTGATCGAAACTAGTATAAACTAGTGTATAATATATTACGATTTTTGGACCGAAACTTGCATTTCGAAAAGTTTTGTAGAATCTAATTTTAAGATGATTTTTTGAATGAACTACCATCATAACCTTCCCTCGTAACCTATATAAAGGATTCAAAAAGTTTTGTATCATTTCTAACAGTCCTCGATTTAATTTGATTTTTTGACCAAAACTAGTATAAATTAGTGTATAATATATTACGATTTTTTGACCGAAACTTGCATTTCGAAAAGTTTTGTCGAATCTAATTTTCAGATTAATTTTTTGCATAGACTTCCATCATAAACTTCCCTCATAAAATATATAAGTGATCTAAAAAGTACAAAATCATCTCGAACAGTCCTCGGTTTAATTTTATTTTTTGATCGAAACTAGTATAAACTAGTGTATAATATATTACGATTTTTTGACCGAAACTTGCAATTCGAAAAATTTCAAAGATTCTAATTTTCAGATGATTTTTTGCATGGACTACCATCATAACCTTCCCTCGTAACCTATATACAGGATTCGAAAAGATTTTTATCGTTTCAAACAGTCCTCGGTTTAATTTGATTTTTTGGTCGAAACTAGTATAAACTAGTGTATAATATATTACGATTTTTTTGACCGAAACTTGCATTTCGAAAAGTTTTCTAGAATCTAATTTTCAGATGATTTTTTGCATGGACTACCATCATAACCTTTCCTCGTAACCTATATAAAGGATTCAAAAAGTTTTGTATCGTTTCTAACAGTCCTCGATTTAATTTGATTTTTTGACCAAAACTAGTATAAATTAGTGTATAATATATTACGATTTTTTGACCGAAACTTGCATTTCGAAATGTTTTGTAGAATCTTATTTTCAGATGATTTTTTGCATGGACTTCCATCAAAACCTTCCCTCATAAAATATATAAATGATCTAAAAAGTACAGAATCATCTCGAACAATCCTCGGTTTAATTTTATTTTTTGATCAAAACTAGTATAAACTAGTGTATAATATATCACGACTTTTTGACCGAAACATGCAATTCGAAAAATTTCATAGATTCTAATTTTCAGATGATTTTTTGCATGGACTACCAGCATAACCTTCCATCGTAACCTATATAAAGGATTCGAAAAGATTTGTATCGTTTCTAACAGTCCTCTATTTAATTTGATTTTTTGGGTGAAACTAGTATAAAATAGTTTATAATATATTACGATTTTTGGACCGAAACTTGCATTTCGAAAAGTATTGTAGAATCTAATTTTCAGATGATTTTTTGAATGAACTACCATCATAACCTTCCCTCGTAACCTATATAAAGGATTCAAAAAGTTTTGTATCGTTTCTTACAGTCCTCGATTTAATTTGATTTTTTGCCCAAAACTTGTATAAATTAGTGTATAATATATTACGGTTTTTTGACCGAAACTTGCATTTCGAAAAGTTTTGTAGAATCTAATTTTCATATGATTTTTTGCATTGACTTCCATCAAAACCTTCCCTCCAAAAATATATAAATGATCTAAAAAGTACAGAATCATCTCGAATAGTTCTCAGTTTAATTTTATTTTTTGATCGAAACTAGTATAAACTAGTGTATAATATATTACGATTTTTTGACCGAAACTTGCATTTCGAAAAATTTCATAGATTCTAATTTTCAGATGATTTTTTTCATGGACTACCATCATAAACTTCCCTCGTAACCTATATAAAGGATTCAAAAAGTTTTGTATCGTTTCATATAGTCCTCGATTTAATTTGATTTTTTGACCAAAACTAGTATAAATTAGTGTATAAGATATTACGATTTTTTGACCGAAACTTGCATTTCGAAAAGGTTTGTAGAATCTAATTTTCAGATGATTTTTTGCATGGACTTCCATCAAAACCTTCCCTCATAAAATATATAAATGATCTAAAAAGTACAGAATCATCTCGAACAATCCTCGGTTTAATTTTATTTTTTGATCGAAACTAGTATAAACTAATGTATAATATATTACGATTTTTTGACCGAAACTGGCAATTCGAAAAATTTCAAAGATTCTAATTTTCAGATGATTTTTTGCATGGACTACCAGCATAACCTTCCCTCGTAACATATATAAAGGATTCGAAAAGATTTGTATCGTTTCAAACAATCCTCGGTTTAATTTCATTTTTTGATCGAAACTAGTATAAACTAGTGTATAATATATTACGATTTTTTGACCGAAACTTGCATTTCGAAAAGTTTTGTAGAATCTAATTTTCAGATGATTTTTTGAATGAACTACCATCATAACCTTCCCTCGTAACCTATATAAAGGATTCAAAAAGTTTTGTATCGTTTCTAACAGTCCTCGATTTAATTTGATTTTTTGACCAAAACTAGTATAAATTAGTGTATAATATATTACGATTTTTTGACCGAAACTTGCATTTCGAAAAGTTTTGTCGAATCTAATTTTCAGATTAGTTTTTTGCATAGACTTCCATCATAAACTTCCCTCATAAAGTATATAAGTGATCTAAAAAGTACAAAATCATCTCGAACAGTCCTTGGTTTAATTTTATTTTTGGATCGAAACTAGTATAAACTAGTGTATAATATATTACGATTTTTTGACCGAAACATGCAATTCGAAAAATTTCAAAGATTCTAATTTTTAGATGATTTTTTGCATGGACTACAATCATAACCTTCCCTCGTAACCTATATAAAGGATTCAAAAAGATTTGTATCGTTTCAAACAATCCTCGGTTTAATTTCATTTTTTGATCGAAACTAGTATAAACTAGTGTATAATATATTATGATTTTTTGACCGATACTTGCAATTCGAAAAATTTCAAAGATTCTAAATTTCAGATGATTTTTTGCATGAAATACCATCATAACCTTCCCTCATAACCTATATAAAGGATTCGAAAAGATTTGTATCGTTTCAAACAGTCCTAGGTTTAATTTTATTTTTTGATCGAGACTAGTATAAACTAGTGTATAATATATTACGATTTTTTGACCGAAACTTGCAATTCGAAAAATTTCAAAGATTCTAATTTTCAGATGATTTTTTGCATGGACTACCATCATAACCTTCCCTCGTAACCTATATAAAGGATTCAAAAAGATTTGTATCGTTTCAAACAATCTTCGGTTTAATTTCATTTTTTGATCGAAACTAGTATAAACTAGTGTATAATATATTACGATTTTTGGACCGAAACTTGCATTTCGAAAAGTTTTGTAGAATCTAATTTTAAGATGATTTTTTGAATGAACTACCATCATAACCTTCCCTCGTAACCTATATAAAGGATTCAAAAAGTTTTGTATCATTTCTAACAGTCCTCGATTTAATTTGATTTTTTGACCAAAACTAGTATAAATTAGTGTATAATATATTACGATTTTTTGACCGAAACTTGCATTTCGAAAAGTTTTGTCGAATCTAATTTTCAGATTAATTTTTTGCATAGACTTCCATCATAAACTTCCCTCATAAAATATATAAGTGATCTAAAAAGTACAAAATCATCTCGAACAGTCCTCGGTTTAATTTTATTTTTTGATCGAAACTAGTATAAACTAGTGTATAATATATTACGATTTTTTGACCGAAACTTGCAATTCGAAAAATTTCAAAGATTCTAATTTTCAGATGATTTTTTGCATGGACTACCATCATAACCTTCCCTCGTAACCTATATACAGGATTCGAAAAGATTTTTATCGTTTCAAACAGTCCTCGGTTTAATTTGATTTTTTGGTCGAAACTAGTATAAACTAGTGTATAATATATTACGATTTTTTTGACCGAAACTTGCATTTCGAAAAGTTTTCTAGAATCTAATTTTCAGATGATTTTTTGCATGGACTACCATCATAACCTTTCCTCGTAACCTATATAAAGGATTCAAAAAGTTTTGTATCGTTTCTAACAGTCCTCGATTTAATTTGATTTTTTGACCAAAACTAGTATAAATTAGTGTATAATATATTACGATTTTTTGACCGAAACTTGCATTTCGAAATGTTTTGTAGAATCTTATTTTCAGATGATTTTTTGCATGGACTTCCATCAAAACCTTCCCTCATAAAATATATAAATGATCTAAAAAGTACAGAATCATCTCGAACAATCCTCGGTTTAATTTTATTTTTTGATCAAAACTAGTATAAACTAGTGTATAATATATCACGACTTTTTGACCGAAACATGCAATTCGAAAAATTTCATAGATTCTAATTTTCAGATGATTTTTTGCATGGACTACCAGCATAACCTTCCATCGTAACCTATATAAAGGATTCGAAAAGATTTGTATCGTTTCTAACAGTCCTCTATTTAATTTGATTTTTTGGGTGAAACTAGTATAAAATAGTTTATAATATATTACGATTTTTGGACCGAAACTTGCATTTCGAAAAGTATTGTAGAATCTAATTTTCAGATGATTTTTTGAATGAACTACCATCATAACCTTCCCTCGTAACCTATATAAAGGATTCAAAAAGTTTTGTATCGTTTCTTACAGTCCTCGATTTAATTTGATTTTTTGCCCAAAACTTGTATAAATTAGTGTATAATATATTACGGTTTTTTGACCGAAACTTGCATTTCGAAAAGTTTTGTAGAATCTAATTTTCATATGATTTTTTGCATTGACTTCCATCAAAACCTTCCCTCCAAAAATATATAAATGATCTAAAAAGTACAGAATCATCTCGAATAGTCCTCGGTTTAATTTTATTTTTTGATCGAAACTAGTATAAACTAGTGTATAATATATTACGATTTTTTGACCGAAACTTGCATTTCGAAAAATTTCATAGATTCTAATTTTCAGATGATTTTTTGCATTGACTACCATCATAACCTTCCCTCGTAACCTATATAAAGGATTCGAAAAGATTTGTATCGTTTCAAACAGTCCTCGGTTTAATTTGATTTTTTGGTCGAAACTAGTATAAACTAATGTATAATATATTACGATTTTTGGACCGAAACTTGCATTTCGAAAAGTTTTGTAGAATCTAATTTTAAGATGATTTTTTGAATGAACTACCATCATAACCTTCCCTCGTAACCTATATAAAGGATTCAAAAAGTTTTGTATCGTTTCTAACAGTCCTCGATTTAATTTGATTTTTTGACCAAAACTAGTATAAATTAGTGTAAAATATATTACGATCTTTTGACCGAAACATGCATTTCGAAAAGTTTTGTCGAATCTAATTTTCAAATTAATTTTTTGCATAGACTTCCATCATAAACTTCCCTCATAAAATATATAAATGATCTAAAAAGTACAAAATCATCTCGAACAGTCCTCGGTTTAATTTTATTTTTTGATCGAAACTAGTATAAACTAGTGTATAATATATTACGATTTTTTGATCGAAACTTGCATTTCGAAAAATTTCATAGATTCTAATTTTCAGATGATTTTTTGCATGGACTACCATCATAACCTTCCCTCGTAACCTATATAAAGGATTTGAAAAGATTTGTATCGTTTCAAACAGTCCTCAATTTAATTTGATTTTTTGGTCGAAACTAGTATAAACTAGTGTATAATATATTACGATTTTTGGACCGAAACTTGCATTTCGAAAAGTTTTGTAGAATCTAATTTTCAGATGATTTTTTGAATGAACTACCATCATAACCTTCCCTCGTAACCTATATAAAGGATTAAAAAAGTTTTGTATTGTTTCTAACAGTCCTCGATTTAATTTGATTTTTTGACAAAATCTAGTATAAATTAGTGTATAATATATTAGGATTTTTTGACCGAAACTTGCATTTCGAAAAGTTTTGTCGAATCTAATTTTCAGATGATTTTTTGCATGGACTTCCATCATAAACTTCCCTCATAAAATATATAAGTGATCTAAAAAGTACAAAATCATCTTGAACAGTCCTCGGTTTAATTTTATTTTTGGATCGAAACTAGTATAAACTAGTGTATAATATATTACGATTTTTTGACCGAAACTTGCATTTCGAAAAATTTCATAGATTCTAATTTTCAGATGATTTTTTGCATGGATTACCATCATAACCTTCCCTCGTAACCTATATAAAGGATTCAAAAAGATTTGTATCGTTTCAAACAGTCCTCGGTTTAATTTGATTTTTTGGTCGAATCTAGTATAAACTAGTGTATAATATATTACGATTTTTTTGACCGAAACTTGCATTTCGAAATGTTTTGTAGAATCTAATTTTCAGATGATTTTTTGCATGGACTTCCATCAAAACCTTCCCTGCAAAAATATATAAATGATCTAAAAAGTACAGAATCATCTCGAACAATCCTCGGTTTAATTTTATTTTTTGATCCAAACTAGTATAAACTAGTGTATAATATATTACGATTTTTTGACCGAAACTTGCAATTCGAAAAATTTCATAGATTCTAATTTTCAGATGATTTTTTGCATGGACTACCAGCATAACCTTCCATCGTAACCTATATAAAGGATTCAAAAAGATTTGTATCGTTTCTAACAGTCCTCTATTTAATTTGATTTTTTGGTCGAAACTAGTATAAACTAGTGTATAATATATTACGATTTTTGGACCGAAACTTGCATTTCGAAAAGTTTTGTAGAATCTAATTTTAAGATGATTTTTTGAATGAACTACCATCATAACCTTCCCTCGTAACCTATATAAAGGATTCAAAAAGTTTTGTATCGTTTCTAACAGTCCTCGATTTAATTTGATTTTTTGACCAAAACTAGTATAAATTAGTGTATAATATATTACGATCTTTTGACCGAAACTTGCATTTCGAAAAGTTTTGTCGAATCTAATTTTCAGATTAATTTTTTGCATAGACTTCCATCATAAACTTCCCTCATAAAATATATAAATGATCTAAAAAGTACAAAATCATCTCGAACAGTCCTCGGTTTAATTTTATTTTTTGATCGAAACTAGTATAAACTAGTGTATAATATATTACGATTTTTTGATCGAAACTTGCATTTCGAAAAATTTCATAGATTCTAATTTTCAGATGATTTTTTGCATGGACTACCATCATAACCTTCCCTCGTAAACTATATAAAGGATTTGAAAAGATTTGTATCGTTTCAAACAGTCCTCAGTTTAATTTGATTTTTTGGTCGAAACTAGTATAAACTATTATATAATATATTACGATTTATTGACCGAAACTTGCATTTCGAAAAGTTTTGTAGAATCTAATTTTCAGATGATTTTTTGCATGGACTACCATCATAACCTTCCCTCGTAACCTATATAAAGGATTCAAAAAGTTTTGTATTGTTTCTAACAGTCCTCGATTTAATTTGATTTTTTGACAAAATCTAGTATAAATTAGTGTATAATATATTAGGATTTTTTGACCGAAACTTGCATTTCGAAAAGTTTTGTCGAATCTAATTTTCAGATGATTTTTTGCATGGACTTCCATCATAAACTTCCCTCATAAAATATATAAGTGATCTAAAAAGTACAAAATCATCTCGAACAGTCCTCGGTTTAATTTTATTTTTGGATCGAAACTAGTATAAACTAGTGTATAATATATTACGATTTTTTGACCGAAACTTGCATTTCGAAAAATTTCATAGATTCTAATTTTCAGATGATTTTTTGCATGGATTACCATCATAACCTTCCCTCGTAACCTATATAAAGGATTCAAAAAGATTTGTATCGTTTCAAACAGTCCTCGGTTTAATTTGATTTTTTGGTCGAATCTAGTATAAACTAGTGTATAATATATTACGATTTTTTTGACCGAAACTTGCATTTCGAAAAGTTTTCTAGAATCTAATTTTCAAATGATTTTTTGCATGGACTACCATCATAACCTTTCCTCGTAACCTATATAAAGGATTCAAAAAGTTTAGTATCGTTTCTAACAGTCCTCGATTTAATTATATTTTTTGACCAAAACTAGTATAAATTAGTGTATAATATATTATGATTTTTTGACCGAAACATGCATTTCGAAATGTTTTGTAGAATCTAATTTTCAGATGATTTTTTGCATGGACTTCCATCAAAACCTTCCCTCATAAAATATATAAATGATCTAAAAAGTACAGAATCATCTCGAACAATCCTCGGTTTAATTTTATTTTTTGATCCAAACTAGTATAAACTAGTGTATAATATATTACGATTTTTTGACCGAAACTTGCAATTCGAAAAATTTCATAGATTCTAATTTTCAGATGATTTTTTGCATGGACTACCAGCATAACCTTCCATCGTAACCTATATAAAGGATTCAAAAAGATTTGTATCGTTTCTAACAGTCCTCTATTTAATTTGATTTTTTGGTCGAAACTAGTATAAACTAGTGTATAATATATTACGATTTTTGGACCGAAACTTGCATTTCGAAAAGTTTTGTAGAATCTAATTTTAAGATGATTTTTTGAATGAACTACCATCATAACCTTCCCTCCAAAAATATATAAATGATCTAAAAAGTACAGAATCATCTCGAATAGTCCTCGGTTTAATATTATTTTTTGATCGAAACTAGTATAAACTAGTGTATAATATATTACGATTTTTTGACCGAAACATGCATTTCGAAAAATTTCATAGATTCTATTTTTCAGATGATTTTTTGCATGGACTACCATCATAACCTTCCCTCGTAACCTATATAAAGGATTCAAAAAGATTTGTATCGTTTCAAACAGTCCTCGGTTTAATTTGATTTTTTGGTCGAAACTAGTATAAACTAATGTATAATATATTACGATTTTTGGACCGAAACTTGCATTTCGAAAAGTTTTGTAGAATCTAATTTTCAGATGATTTTTTGCATGGATTACCATCATAACCTTCCCTCGTAACCTATATAAAGGATTCAAAAAGATTTGTATCGTTTCTAACAATCCTCTATTTAATTTGATTTTTTGGTCGAAACTAGTATAAACTAGTGTATAATATATTACGATTTTTGGACCGAAACTTGCATTTCGAAAAGTTTTGTAGAATCTAATTTTCAGATGATTTTTTGAATGAACTACCATCATAACCTTCCCTCGTAACCTATATAAAGGATTCAAAAAGTTTTGTATCGTTTCTAACAGTCCTCGATTTAATTTGATTTTTTGACCAAAACTAGTATAAATTAGTGTATAATATATTACGATTTTTTGACCGAAACTTGCATTTCGATAAGTTTTGTCGAATCTAATTTTCAGATTAATTTTTTGCATAGACTTCCATCATAAACTTCCCTCATAAAATATATAAATGATCTAAAAAGTACAAAATCATCTCGAACAGTCCTCGGTATAATTTTATTTTTTGATCGAAACTAGTATAAACTAGTGTATAATATATTACGATTTTTTGACCGAAACTTGCATTTCGAAAAATTTCATAGATTCTAATTTTCAGATGATTTTTTGCAAGGACTACCATCATAACCTTCCCTCGTAACCTATATAAAGGATTCGAAAAGATTTGTATCGTTTCAAACAGTCCTCGGTTTAATTTGATTTTTTGACCAAAACTAGTATAAATTAGTGTATAATACATTACGATTTTTGGACCGAAACTTGCATTTCGAAAAGTTTTGTAGAATCTAATTTTCAGATGATTTTTTTAATGAACTACCATCAAAACCTTCCCTCCAAAAATATATAAATGATCTAAAAAGTACAGAATCATCTCGAATAGTCCTCGGTTTAATATTATTTTTTGATCGAAACTAGTATAAACTAGTGTATAATATATTACGATTTTTTGACCGAAACTTGCATTTCGAAAAATTTCATAGATTCTAATTTTCAGATGATTTTTTGCATGGACTACCATCATAACCTTCCCTCGTAACCTATATAAAGGATTCAAAAAGATTTGTATCGTTTCAAACAGTCCTCGGTTTAATTTGATTTTTTGGTCGAAACTAGTATAAACTAATGTATAATATATTACGATTTTTGGACCGAAACTTGCATTTCGAAAAGTTTTGTAGAATCTAATTTTCAGATGATTTTTTGAATGAACTACCATTATAACCTTCCCTCGTAACCTATATAAAGGATTCAAAAAGTTTTGTATCGTTTCTAACAGTCCTCGATTTAATTTGATTTTTTGACCAAAACTAGTATAAATTAGTGTATAATATATTACGATTTTTTGACCGAAACTTGAATTTTGAAAAGTTTTGTCGAATCTAATTTTCAGATTAATTTTTTGCATAGACTTCCATCATAAACTTCCCTCATAAAATATATAAATGATCTAAAAAGTACAAAATCATCTCGAACAGTCCTCGGTTTAATTTTATTTTTTGATCGAAACTAGTATAAACTAGTGTATAATATATTACGATTTTTTGACCGAAACTTGCATTTCGAAAAATTTCATAGATTCAAGTTTTCAGATGATTTTTTGCATGGACTACCATCATAACCTTCCCTCGTAACCTATATAAAGGATTCGAAAAGATTTGTATCGTTTCAAACAGTCCTTAGTTTAATTTGATTTTTTGGTCGAAACTAGTATAAACTAGTGTATAATATATTACGATTTTTTGTCTGAAACTTGCATTTCAAAAAATTTAATAGATTCTAATTTTCAGATGATTTTTTGCATGGACTACCATCATAACCTTCCCTCGTAACCTATATAAAGGATTCGAAAAGATTTGTATCGTTTCAAACAGTCCTCAGTTTAATTTGATTTTTTGGTCGAAACTAGTATAAACTAGTGTATAATATATTACGATTTATTGACCGAAACTTGCATTTCGAAAAGTTTTGTAGAATCTAATTTTTAGATGATTTTTTGCATGGACTACCATCATAACCTTCCCTTGTAACCTATATAAAGGATTCAAAAAGTTTTGTATTGTTTCTAACAGTCCTCGATTTAATTTGATTTTTTGACCAAATCTAGTATAAATTAGTGTATAATATATTAGGATTTTTTGACCGAAACCTGCATTTCGAAAATTTTTGTCGAATCTAATTTTCAGATGATTTTTTGCATGGACTTCCATCATAAACTTCCCTCATAAAATATATAAGTTATCTAAAAAGTACAAAATCATCTCGAACAGTCCTCGGTTTAATTTATTTTTGGATCGAAACTAGTATAAACTAGTGTATAATATATTACGATTTTTTGACCGAAACATGCATTTCGAAAAATTTCATAGATTCTAATTTTCACATGATTTTTTGCATGGATTACCATCATAACCTTCCCTCGTAACATATATAAAGGATTCAAAAAGATTTGTATTGTTTCAAACAGTCCTCGGTTTAATTTGATTTTTTGGTCGAAACTAGTATAAACTAGTGTATAATATATTACGATTTTTTTGACCGAAACTTGCATTTCGAAAAGTTTTCTAGAATCTAATTTTCAAATGATTTTTTGCATGGACTACCATCATAACCTTTCCTCGTAACCTATATAAAGGATTCAAAAAGTTTAGTATCGTTTCTAACAGTCCTCGATTTAATTTGATTTTTTGACCAAAACTAGTATAAATTAGTGTATAATATATTACGATTTTTTGACCGAAACTTGCATTTCGAAATGTTTTGTAGAATCTAATTTTCAGATGATTTTTTGCATGGACTTTCATCAAAACCTTCCCTCATAAAATATATAAATGATCTAAAAAGTACAGAATCATCTCGAACAATCCTCGGTTTAATTTTATTTTTTGATCCAAACTAGTATAAACTAGTGTATAATATATTACGATTTTTTGACCGAAACTTGCAATTCGAAAAATTTCATAGATTCTACTTTTCAGATGATTTTTTGCATGGACTACCAGCATAACCTTCCATCGTAACCTATATAAAGGATTCAAAAAGATTTGTATCGTTTCTAACAGTCCTCTATTTAATTTGATTTTTTGGTCGAAACTAGTATAAATTAGTGTATAATATATTACGATTTTTGGACCGAAACTTGCATTTCGAAAAGTTTTGTAGAATCTAATTTTCAGATGATTTTTTGAATGAACTATCATCATAACCTTCCCTCGTAACCTATATAAAGGATTCAAAAAGTTTTGTATCGTTTCTAACAGTCCTCGATTTAATTTGATTTTTTGACCAAAACTAGTATAAATTAGTGTATAATATATTACGATTTTTTGACCGAAACTTGCATTTCGATAAGTTTTGTCGTATCTAATTTTCAGATTAATTTTTTGCATAGATTTCCATCATAAACTTCCCTCATAAAATATATAAATGATCTAAAAAGTACAAAATCATCTCGAACAGTCCTCGGTTTAATTTTATTTTTTGATCGAAACTAGTATAAACTAGTGTATAATATATTACGATTTTTTGACCGAAACTTGCATTTCGAAAAATTTCATAGATTCTAATTTTCAGATGATTTTTTGCATGGACTACCATCATAACCTTCCCTCGTAACCTATATAAAGGATTCGAAAAGATTTGTATCGTTTCAAACAGTCCTCAGTTTAATTTGATTTTTTGGTCGAAACTAGTATAAACTAGTGTATAATATATTACGATTTTTTGGCTGAAACTTGCATTTCGAAAAATTTCATAGATTCTAATTTTCAGATTATTTTTTGCATGGACTACCATCATAACCTTCCCTCGTAACCTATATAAAGGATTCGAAAAGATTTGTATCGTTTCAAACAGTCCTCAGTTTAATTTGATTTTTTGGTCGAAACTAGTATAAACTAGTGTATAATATATTACGATTTATTGACCGAAACTTGCATTTCGAAAAGTTTTGTAGAATCTAATTTTCAGATGATTTTTTGCATGGACTACCATCATAACCTTCCCTTGTAACCTATATAAAGGATTCAAAAAGTTTTGTATTGTTTCTAACAGTCGTCGATTTAATTTGATTTTTTGACCAAATCTAGTATAAATTAGTGTATAATATATTAGGATTTTTTGACCGAAACTTGCATTTCGAAAAGTTTTGTCGAATCTAATTTTCAGATGATTTTTTGCATGGACTTCCATCATAAACTTCCCTCATAAAATATATAAGTGATCTAAAAAGTACAAAATCATCTCGAACAGTCCTCGGTTTAATTTTATTTTTGGATCGAAACTAGTATAAACTAGTGTATAATATATTACGATTTTTTGACCGAAACTTGCATTTCGAAAAATTTCATAGATTCTAATTTTCACATGATTTTTTGCATGGATTACCATCATAACCTTCCCTCGTAACCTATATAAAGGATTCAAAAAGATTTGTATTGTTTCAAACAGTCCTCGGTTTAATTTGATTTTTTGGTCGAAACTAGTATAAACTAGTGTATAATATATTACGATTTTTTTGACCGAAACTTGCATTTCGAAAAGTTTTCTAGAATCTAATTTTCAAATTATTTTTTGCATGGACTACCATCATAACCTTTCCTCGTAACCTATATAAAGGATTCAAAAAGATTAGTATCGTTTCTAACAGTCCTCGATTTAATTTGATTTTTTGACCAAAACTAGTATAAATTAGTGTATAATATATTACGATTTTTTGACCGAAACTTGCATTTCGAAATGTTTTGTAGAATCTAATTTTCAGATGATTTTTTGCATGGACTTCCATCAAAACCTTCCCTCATAAAATATATAAATGATCTAAAAATTACAGAATCATCTCGAACAATCCTCGGTTTAATTTTATTTTTTGATCCAAACTAGTATAAACTAGTGTATAATATATTACGATTTTTTGACCGAAACTTTCAATTCGAAAAATTTCATAGATTCTAATTTTCAGATGATTTTTTGCATTGACTACCAGCATAACCTTCCATCGTAACCTATATAAAGGATTCAAAAAGATTTGTATCATTTCTAACAGTCCTCTATTTAATTTTTATTTTTTGGTCGAAACTAGTATAAACTAGTGTATAATATATTACGATTTTTGGACCGAAACTTGCATTTCGAAAAGTTTTGTAGAATCTAATTTTCAGATGATTTTTTGAATGAACTACCATCATAACCTTCCCTCGTAACCTATATAAAGGATTCAAAAAGTTTTGTATCGTTTCTAACAGTCCTCGATTTAATTTGATTTTTTGACCAAAACTAGTATAAATTAGTGTATAATATATTACGATTTTTTGACCGAAACTTGCATTTCGATAAGTTTTGTCGAATCTAATTTTCAGATTAATTTTTTGCATAGATTTCCATCATAAACTTCCCTCATAAAATATATAAATGATCTAAAAAGTACAAAATCATCTCGAACAGTCCTCGGTTTAATTTTATTTTTTGATCGAAACTAGTATAAACTAGTGTATAATATATTACGATTTTTTGACCGAAACTTGCATTTCGAAAAATTTCATAGATTCTAATTTTCAGATGATTTTTTGCATGGACTACCATCATAACCTTCCCTCGTAACCTATATAAAGGATTCGAAAAGATTTGTATCGTTTCAAACAGTCCTCAGTTTAATTTGATTTTTTGGTCGAAACTAGTATAAACTAGTGTATAATATATTACGATTTTTTGGCTGAAACTTGCATTTCGAAAAATTTCATAGATTCTAATTTTCAGATGATTTTTTGCATGGACTACCATCATAACCTTCCCTCGTAACCTATATAAAGGATTCGAAAAGATTTGTATCGTTTCAAACAGTCCTCAGTTTAATTTGATTTTTTGGTCGAAACTAGTATAAACTAGTGTATAATATATTACGATTTATTGACCGAAACTTGCATTTCGAAAAGTTTTGTAGAATCTAATTTTCAGATGATTTTTTGCATGGACTACCATCATAACCTTCCCTTGTAACCTATATAAAGGATTCAAAAAGTTTTGTATTGTTTCTAACAGTCGTCGATTTAATTTGATTTTTTGACCAAATCTAGTATAAATTAGTGTATAATATATTAGGATTTTTTGACCGAAACTTGCATTTCGAAAAGTTTTGTCGAATCTAATTTTCAGATGATTTTTTGCATGGACTTCCATCATAAACTTCCCTCATAAAATATATAAGTGATCTAAAAAGTAAAAAATCATCTCGAACAGTCCTCGGTTTAATTTTATTTTTGGATCGAAACTAGTATAAACTAGTGTATAATATATTACGATTTTTTGACCGAAACTTGCATTTCGAAAAATTTCATAGATTCTAATTTTCACATGATTTTTTGCATGGATTACCATCATAACCTTCCCTCGTAACCTATATAAAGGATTCAAAAAGATTTGTATTGTTTCAAACAGTCCTCGGTTTAATTTGATTTTTTGGTCGAAACTAGTATAAACTAGTGTATAATATATTACGATTTTTTTGACCGAAACTTGCATTTCGAAAAGTTTTCTAGAATCTAATTTTCAAATTATTTTTTGCATGGACTACCATCATAACCTTTCCTCGTAACCTATATAAAGGATTCAAAAAGATTAGTATCGTTTCTAACAGTCCTCGATTTAATTTGATTTTTTGACCAAAACTAGTATAAATTAGTGTATAATATATTACGATTTTTTGACCGAAACTTGCATTTCGAAATGTTTTGTAGAATCTAATTTTCAGATGATTTTTTGCATGGACTTCCATCAAAACCTTCCCTCATAAAATATATAAATGATCTAAAAATTACAGAATCATCTCGAACAATCCTCGGTTTAATTTTATTTTTTGATCCAAACTAGTATAAACTAGTGTATAATATATTACGATTTTTTGACCGAAACTTTCAATTCGAAAAATTTCATAGATTCTAATTTTCAGATGATTTTTTGCATTGACTACCAGCATAACCTTCCATCGTAACCTATATAAAGGATTCAAAAAGATTTGTATCGTTTCTAACAGTCCTCTATTTAATTTTTATTTTTTGGTCGAAACTAGTATAAACTAGTGTATAATATATTACGATTTTTGGACCGAAACTTGCATTTCGAAAAGTTTTGTAGAATCTAATTTTCAGATGATTTTTTGAATGAACTACCATCATAACCTTCCCTCGTAACCTATATAAAGGATTCAAAAAGTTTTGTATCGTTTCTAACAGTCCTCGATTTAATTTGATTTTTTGACCAAAACTAGTATAAATTAGTGTATAATATATTACGATTTTTTGACCGAAACTTGCATTTCGATAAGTTTTGTCGAATCTAATTTTCAGATTAATTTTTTGCATAGATTTCCATCATAAACTTCCCTCATAAAATATATAAATGATCTAAAAAGTACAAAATCATCTCGAACAGTCCTCGGTTTAATTTTATTTTTTGATCGAAACTAGTATAAACTAGTGTATAATATATTACGATTTTTTGACCGAAACTTGCATTTCGAAAAATTTCATAGATTCTAATTTTCAGATGATTTTTTGCATGGACTACCATCATAACCTTCCCTCGTAACCTATATAAAGGATTCGAAAAGATTTGTATCGTTTCAAACAGTCCTCAGTTTAATTTGATTTTTTGGTCGAAACTAGTATAAACTAGTGTATAATATATTACGATTTTTTGGCTGAAACTTGCATTTCGAAAAATTTCATAGATTCTAATTTTCAGATGATTTTTTGCATGGACTACCATCATAACCTTCCCTCGTAACCTATATAAAGGATTCGAAAAGATTTGTATCGTTTCAAACAGTCCTCAGTTTAATTTGATTTTTTGGTCGAAACTAGTATAAACTAGTGTATAATATATATACGATTTATTGACCGAAACTTGCATTTCGAAAAGTTTTGTAGAATCTAATTTTCAGATGATTTTTTGCATGGACTACCATCATAACCTTCCCTTGTAACCTATATAAAGGATTCAAAAAGTTTTGTATTGTTTCTAACAGTCGTCGATTTAATATTATTTTTTGACCAAATCTAGTATAAATTAGTGTATAATATATTAGGATTTTTTGACCGAAACTTGCATTTCGAAAAGTTTTGTCGAATCTAATTTTCAGATGATTTTTTGCATGGACTTCCATCATAAACTTCCCTCATAAAATATATAAGTGATCTAAAAAGTACAAAATCATCTCGAACAGTCCTCGGTTTAATTTTATTTTTGGATCGAAACTAGTATAAACTAGTGTATAATATATTACGATTTTTTGACCGAAACTTGCATTTCGAAAAATTTCATAGATTCTAATTTTCACATGATTTTTTGCATGGATTACCATCATAACCTTCCCTCGTAACCTATATAAAGGATTCAAAAAGATTTGTATTGTTTCAAACAGTCCTCGGTTTAATTTGAATTTTTGGTCGAAACTAGTATAAACTAGTGTATAATATATTACGATTTTTTTGACCGAAACTTGCATTTCAAAAAGTTTTCTAGAATCTAATTTTCAAATGATTTTTTGCATGGACTACCATCATAACCTTTCCTCGTAACCTATATAAAGGATTCAAAAATTTTAGTATCGTTTCTAACAGTCCTCGATTTAATTTGATTTTTTGACCAAAATTAGTATAAATTAGTGTATAATATATTACGATTTTTTGACCGAAACTTGCATTTCGAAATGTTTTGTAGAATCTAATTTTCAGATGATTTTTTGCATGGACTTCCATCAAAACCTTCCCTCATAAAATATATAAATGATCTAAAAATTACAGAATCATCTCGAACAATCCTCGGTTTAATTTTATTTTTTGATCCAAACTAGTATAAACTAGTGTATAATATATTACGATATTTTGACCGAAACTTGCAATTCGAAAAATTTCATAGATTCTAATTTTCAGATGATTTTTTGCATTGACTACCAGCATAACCTTCCATCGTAACCTATATAAAGGATTCAAAAAGATTTGTATCGTTTCTAACAGTCCTCTATTTAATTTGATTTTTTGGTCGAAACTAGTATAAACTAGTGTATAATATATTACGATTTTTGGACCGAAACTTGCATTTCGAAAAGTTTTGTAGAATCTAATTTTCATATGATTTTTTGAATGAACTACCATTATAACCTTCCCTCGTAACCTATATAAAGGATTCAAAAAGTTTTGTATCGTTTCTAACAGTCCTCGATTTAATTTGATTTTTTGACCAAAACTAGTATAAATTAGTGTATAATATATTACGATTTTTTGACCGAAACTTGCATTTCGATAAGTTTTGTCGAATCTAATTTTCAGATTAATTTTTTGCATAGATTTCCATCATAAACTTCCCTCATAAAATATATAAATGATCTAAAAAGTACAAAATCATCTCGAACAGTCCTCGGTTTAATTTTATTTTTTGATCGAAACTAGTATAAACTAGTGTATAATATATTACGATTTTTTGACCGAAACTTGCATTTCGAAAAATTTCATAGATTCTAATTTTCAGATGATTTTTTGCATGGACTACCATCATAACCTTCCCTCGTAACCTATATAAAGGATTCGAAAAGATTTGTATCGTTTCAAACAGTACTCGGTTTAATTTGATTTTTTGACCAAAACTAGTATAAATTAGTGTATAATATATTACGATTTTTGGACCGAAACTTGCATTTCGAAAAGTTTTGTAGAATCTAATTTTCAGATGATTTTTTTAATGAACTACCATCATAACCTTCCCTCGTAACCTATATAAAGGATTCAAAAAGATTTGTATCGTTTCAAACAGTCCTCAGTTTAATTTGATTTTTTGGTCGAAACTAGTATAAACTAGTGTATAATATATTACGATTTATTGACCGAAACTTGCATTTCAAAAAGTTTTGTAGAATCTAATTTTCAGATGATTTTTTGCATGGACTACCATCATAACCTTCCCTTGTAACCTATATAAAGGATTCAAAAAGTTTTGTGTTGTTTCTAACAGTCCTCGATTTAATTTGATTTTTTGACCAAATCTAGTATAAATTAGTGTATAATATATTAGGATTTTTTGACCGAAACTTGCATTTCGAAAAGTTTTGTCGAATCTAATTTTCAGATGATTTTTTGCATGGACTTCTATCATAAACTTCCCTCATAAAATATATAAGTGATCTAAAAAGTACAAAATCATCTCGAACAGTCCTCGGTTTAATTTTATTTTTGGATCGAAACTAGTATAAACTAGTGTATAATATATTACGATTTTTTGACCGAAACTTGCATTTCGAAAAATTTCATAGATTCTAATTTTCACATGATTTTTTGCATGGATTACCATCATAACCTTCCCTCGTAACCTATATAAAGGATTCAAAAAGATTTGTATTGTTTCAAACAGTCCTCGGTTTAATTGGATTTTTTGGTCGAAACTAGTATAAACTAGTGTATAATATATTACGATTTTTTTGACCGAAACTTGCATTTCGAAAAGTTTTCTAGAATCTAATTTTCAAATGATTTTTTGCATGGACTACCATCATAACCTTTCCTCGTAACCTATATAAAGGATTCAAAAAGTTTAGTATCGTTTCTAACAGTCCTCGATTTAATTTGATTTTTTGACCAAAACTAGTATAAATTAGTGTATAATATATTACGATTTTTTGACCGAAACTTGCATTTCGAAATGTTTTGTAGAATCTAATTTTCAGATGATTTTTTGCATGGACTTCCATCAAAACCTTCCCTCATAAAATATATAAATGATCTAGAAAGTACAGAATCATCTCGAACAATCCTCGGTTTAATTTTATTTATTGATCCAAACTAGTATAAACTAGTGTATAATATATTACGATTTTTTGACCGAAACTTGCAATTCGAAAAATTTCATAGATTCTAATTTTCAGATGATTTTTTGCATTGACTACCAGCATAACCTTCCATCTTAACCTATATAAAGGATTCAAAAAGATTTGTATCGTTTCTAACAGTCCTCTATTTAATTTGATTTTTTGGTCGAAACTAGTATAAACTAGTGTATAATATATTACGATTTTTGGACCGAAACTTGCATTTCGAAAAGTTTTGTAGAATCTAATTTTCAGATGATTTTTTGAATGAACTACCATCATAACCTTCCCTCGTAACCTATATAAAGGATTCAAAAAGTTTTGTATCGTTTCTAACAGTCCTCGATTTAATTTGATTTTTTGACCAAAACTAGTATAAATTAGTGTATAATATATTACGATTTTTTGACCGAAACTTGCATTTCGATAAGTTTTGTCGAATCTAATTTTCAGATTAATTTTTTGCATAGATTTCCATCATAAACTTCCCTCATAAAATATATAAATGATCTAAAAAGTACAAAATCATCTCGAACAGTCCTCGGTTTAATTTTATTTTTTGATCGAAACTAGTATAAACTAGTGTATAATATATTACGATTTTTTGACCGAAACTTGCATTTGGAAAAATTTTATAGATTCTAATTTTCAGATGATTTTTTGCATGGACTACCATCATAACCTTCCCTCGTAACCTATATAAAGGATTCGAAAAGATTTGTATCGTTTCAAACAGTACTCGGTTTAATTTGATTTTTTGACTAAAACTAGTATAAATTAGTGTATAATATATTACGATTTTTGGACCGAAACTTGCATTTCGAAAAGTTTTGTAGAATCTAATTTTCAGATGATTTTTTTAATGAACTACCATTAAAACCATCCCTGCAAAAATATATAAATGATCTAAAAAGTACAGAATCATCTCGAATATTCCTCGGTTTAATTTTATTTTTTGATCGAAACTAGTATAAACTATTGTATAATATATTACGATTTTTTGACCGAAACTTGCATTTCGAAAAATTTCATAGATTCTAATTTTCAGATGATTTTTTGCATGGACTACCATCATAACCTTCCCTCGTAACCTATATAAAGGATTCGAAAAGATTTGTATCGTTTCAAACAGTCCTCGGTTTAATTTGATTTTTTGGTCGAAACTAGTATAAACTAATGTATAATATATTACGATTTTTGGACCGAAACTTGCATTTCGAAAAGTTTTGTAGAATCTAATTTTCAGATGATTTTTTGAATGAACTACAATTATAACCTTCCCTCGTAACCTATATAAAGGATTCAAAAAGTTTTGTATCGTTTCTAAAAGTCCTCGATTTAATTTGATTTTTTGACCAAAACTAGTATAAATTAGTGTATAATATATTACGATTTTTTGACCGAAATTTGAATTTCGAAAAGTTTTGTCGAATCTAATTTTCAGATTAATTTTTTGCATAGACTTCCATCATAAACTTCCCTCATAAAATATATAAATGATCTAAAAAGTACAAAATCATCTCGAACAGTCCTCGGTTTTATTTTATTTTTTGATCGAAACTAGTATAAACTAGTGTATAATATATTACGATTTTTTGACCGAAACTTGCATTTCGAAAAATTTTATAGATTCAAATTTTCAGATGATTTTTTGCATGGACTACCATCATAACCTTCCCTCGTAACCTATATAAAGGATTCGAAAAGATTTGTATCGTTTCAAACAGTCCTCAGTTTAATTTGATTTTTTGGTTGAAACTAGTATAAACTAGTGTATAATATATTACGATTTTTTGTCTGAAACTTGCATTTCGAAAAATTTCATAGATTCTAATTTTCAGATGATTTTTTGCATGGACTACCATCATAACCTTCCCTCGTAACCTATATAAAGGATTCGAAAAGATTTGTATCGTTTCAAACAGTCCTCAGTTTAATTTGATTTTTTGGTCGAAACTAGTATAAACTAGTGTATAATATATTACGATTTATTGACCGAAACTTGCATTTCGAAAAGTTTTGTAGAATCTAATTTTCAGATGATTTTTTGCATGGACTACCATCATAACCTTCCCTTGTAACCTATATAAAGGATTCAAAAAGTTTTGTGTTGTTTCTAACAGTCCTCGATTTAATTTGATTTTTTGACCAAATCTAGTATAAATTAGTGTATAATATATTAGGATTTTTTGACCGAAACTTGCATTTCGAAAAGTTTTGTCGAATCTAATTTTCAGATGATTTTTTGCATGGACTTCTATCATAAACTTCCCTCATAAAATATATAAGTGATCTAAAAAGTACAAAATCATCTCGAACAGTCCTCGGTTTAATTTTATTTTTGGATCGAAACTAGTATAAACTAGTGTATAATATATTACGATTTTTTGACCGAAACTTGCATTTCGAAAAATTTCATAGATTCTAATTTTCACATGATTTTTTGCATGGATTACCATCATAACCTTCCCTCGTAACCTATATAAAGGATTCGAAAAGATTTGTATCGTTTCAAACAGTCCTCAGTTTAATTTGATTTTTTGGTCGAAACTAGTATAAACTAGTGTATAATATATTACGATTTATTGACCGAAACTTGCATTTCGAAAAGTTTTGTAGAATCTAATTTTCAGATGATTTTTTGCATGGACTACCATCATAACCTTCCCTTGTAACCTATATAAAGGATTCAAAAAGTTTTGTGTTGTTTCTAACAGTCCTCGATTTAATTTGATTTTTTGACCAAATCTAGTATAAATTAGTGTATAATATATTAGGATTTTTTGACCGAAACTTGCATTTCGAAAAGTTTTGTCGAATCTAATTTTCAGATGATTTTTTGCATGGACTTCTATCATAAACTTCCCTCATAAAATATATAAGTGATCTAAAAAGTACAAAATCATCTCGAACAGTCCTCGGTTTAATTTTATTTTTGGATCGAAACTAGTATAAACTAGTGTATAATATATTACGATTTTTTGACCGAAACTTGCATTTCGAAAAATTTCATAGATTCTAATTTTCACATGATTTTTTGCATGGATTACCATCATAACCTTCCCTCGTAACCTATATAAAGGATTCAAAAAGATTTGTATTGTTTCAAACAGTCCTCGGTTTAATTGGATTTTTTGGTCGAAACTAGTATAAACTAGTGTATAATATATTACGATTTTTTTGACCGAAACTTGCATTTCGAAAAGTTTTCTAGAATCTAATTTTCAAATGATTTTTTGCATGGACTACCATCATCACCTTTCCTCGTAACCTATATAAAGGATTCAAAAAGTTTTGTATCGTTTCTAACAGTCCTCGATTTAATTTGATTTTTTGACCAAAACTAGTATAAATTAGTGTATAATATATTACGATTTTTTGACCGAAACTTGCATTTCGAAATGTTTTGTAGAATCTAATTTTCAGATGATTTTTTGCATGGACTTCCATCAAAACCTTCCCTCATAAAATATATAAATGATCTAGAAAGTACAGAATCATCTCGAACAATCATCTGTTTAATTTTATTTATTGATCCAAACTAGTATAAACTAGTGTATAATATATTACGATTTTTTGACCGAAACTTGCAATTCGAAAAATTTCATAGATTCTAATTTTCAGATGATTTTTTGCATTGACTACCAGCATAACCTTCCATCGTAACCTATATAAAGGATTCAAAAAGATTTGTATCGTTTCTAACAGTCCTCTATTTAATTTGATTTTTTGGTCGAAACTAGTATAAACTAGTGTATAATATATTACGATTTTTGGACCGAAACTTGCATTTCGAAAAGTTTTGTAGAATCTAATTTTCAGATGATTTTTTGAATGAACTACCATCATAACCTTCCCTCGTAACCTATATAAAGGATTCAAAAAGTTTTGTATCGTTTCTAACAGTCCTCGATTTAATTTGATTTTTTGACCAAAACTAGTATAAATTAGTGTATAATATATTACGATTTTTTGACCGAAACTTGCATTTCGATAAGTTTTGTCGAATCTAATTTTCAGATTAATTTTTTGCATAGATTTCCATCATAAACTTCCCTCATAAAATATATAAATGATCTAAAAAGTACAAAATCATCTCGAACAGTCCTCGGTTTAATTTTATTTTTTGATCGAAACTAGTATAAACTAGTGTATAATATATTACGATTTTTTGACCGAAACTTGCATTTCGAAAAATTTCATAGATTCAAATTTTCAGATGATTTTTTGCATGGACTACCATCATAACCTTCCCTCGTAACCTATATAAAGGATTCGAAAAGATTTGTATCGTTTCAAACAGTCCTCAGTTTAATTTGATTTTTTGGTTGAAACTAGTATAAACTAGTGTATAATATATTACGATTTTTTGTCTGAAACTTGCATTTCGAAAAATTTCATAGATTCTAATTTTCAGATGATTTTTTGCATGGACTACCATCATAACCTTCCCTCGTAACCTATATAAAGGATTCGAAAAGATTTGTATCGTTTCAAACAGTCCTCAGTTTAATTTGATTTTTTGGTCGAAACTAGTATAAACTAGTGTATAATATATTACGATTTATTGACCGAAACTTGCATTTCGAAAAGTTTTGTAGAATCTAATTTTCAGATGATTTTTTGCATGGACTACCATCATAACCTTCCCTGGTAACCTATATAAAGGATTCAAAAAGTTTTGTATTGTTTCTAACAGTCCTCGATTTAATTTGATTTTTTGACCAAATCTAGTATAAATTAGTGTATAATATATTAGGATTTTTTGACCGAAACTTGCATTTCGAAAAGTTTTGTCGAATCTAATTTTCAGATGATTTTTTGCATGGACTTCCATCATAAACTTCCCTCATAAAATATATAAGTGATCTAAAAAGTACAAAATCATCTCGAACAGTCCTCGGTTTAATTTTATTTTTGGATCGAAACTAGTATAAATTAGTGTATAATATATTACGATTTTTTAACCGAAACTTGCATTTCGAAAAATTTCATAGATTCTAATTTTCACATGATTTTTTGCATGGATTACCATCATAACCTTCCCTCGTAACATATATAAAGGATTCAAAAAGATTTGTATTGTTTCAAACAGTCCTCGGTTTAATTTGATTTTTTGGTCGAAACTAGTATAAACTAGTGTATAATATATTACGATTTTTTTGACCGAAACTTGCATTTCGAAAAGTTTTCTAGAATCTAATTTTCAAATGATTTTTTGCTTGGACTACCATCATAACCTTTCCTCGTAACCTATATAAAGGATTCAAAAAGTTTAGTATCGTTTCTAACAGTCCTCGATTTAATTTGATTTTTTGACCAAAACTAGTATAAATTAGTGTATAATATATTACGATTTTTTGACCGAAACTTGCATTTCGAAATGTTTTGTAGAATCTAATTTTCAGATGATTTTTTGCATGGACTTCCATCAAAACCTTCCCTCATAAAATATATAAATGATCTAGAAAGTACAGAATCATCTCGAACAATCCTCGGTTTAATTTTATTTTTTGATCCAAACTAGTATAAACTAGTGTATAATATATTACGATTTTTTGACCGAAACTTGCAATTCGAAAAATTTCATAGATTCTAATTTTCAGATGATTTTTTGCATTGACTACCAGCATAACCTTCCATCGTAACCTATATAAAGGATTCAAAAAGATTTGTATCGTTTCTAACAGTCCTCTATTTAATTTGATTTTTTGGTCGAAACTAGTATAAACTAGTGTATAATATATTACGATTTTTGGACCGAAACTTGCATTTCGAAAAGTTTTGTAGAATCTAATTTTCAGATGATTTTTTGAATGAACTACCATCATAACCTTCCCTCGTAACCTATATAAAGGATTCAAAAAGTTTTGTATCGTTTCTAACAGTCCTCGATTTAATTTGATTTTTTGACCAAAACTAGTATAAATTAGTGTATAATATATTACGATTTTTTGACCGAAACTTGCATTTCGATAAGTTTTGTCGAATCTAATTTTCAGATTAATTTTTTGCATAGATTTCCATCATAAACTTCCCTCATAAAATATATAAATGATCTAAAAAGTACAAAATCATCTCGAACAGTCCTCGGTTTAATTTTATTTTTTGATCGAAACTATTATAAACTAGTGTATAATATATTACGATTTTTTGACCGAAACTTGCATTTCGAAAAATTTCATAGATTCTAATTTTCAGATGATTTTTTGCATGGACTACCATCATAACCTTCCCTCGTAACCTATATAAAGGATTCGAAAAGATTTGTATCGTTTCAAACAGTACTCGGTTTAATTTGATTTTTTGACTAAAACTAGTATAAATTAGTGTATAATATATTACGATTTTTGGACCGAAACTTGCATTTCGAAAAGTTTTGTAGAATCTAATTTTCAGATGATTTTTTTAATGAACTACCATTAAAACCATCCCTGCAAAAATATATAAATGATCTAAAAAGTACAGAATCATCTCGAATATTCCTCGGTTTAATTTTATTTTTTGATCGAAACTAGTATAAACTATTGTATAATATATTACGATTTTTTGACCGAAACTTGCATTTCGAAAAATTTCATAGATTCTAATTTTCAGATGATTTTTTGCATGGACTACCATCATAACCTTCCCTCGTAACCTATATAAAGGATTCGAAAAGATTTGTATCGTTTCAAACAGTCCTCGGTTTAATTTGATTTTTTGGTCGAAACTAGTATAAACTAATGTATAATATATTACGATTTTTGGACCGAAACTTGCATTTCGAAAAGTTTTGTAGAATCTAATTTTCAGATGATTTTTTGAATGAACTACCATTATAACCTTCCCTCGTAACCTATATAAAGGATTCAAAAAGTTTTGTATCGTTTCTAACAGTCCTCGATTTAATTTGATTTTTTGACCAAAACTAGTATAAATTAGTGTATAATATATTACGATTTTTTGACCGAAATTTGAATTTCGAAAAGTTTTGTCGAATCTAATTTTCAGATTAATTTTTTGCATAGACTTCCATCATAAACTTCCCTCATAAAATATATAAATGATCTAAAAAGTACAAAATCATCTCGAACAGTCCTCGGTTTTATTTTATTTTTTGATCGAAACTAGTATAAACTAGTGTATAATATATTACGATTTTTTGACCGAAACTTGCATTTCGAAAAATTTCATAGATTCAAATTTTCAGATGATTTTTTGCATGGACTACCATCATAACCTTCCCTCGTAACCTATATAAAGGATTCGAAAAGATTTGTATCGTTTCAAACAGTCCTCAGTTTAATTTGATTTTTTGGTTGAAACTAGTATAAACTAGTGTATAATATATTACGATTTTTTGTCTGAAACTTGCATTTCGAAAAATTTCATAGATTCTAATTTTCAGATGATTTTTTGCATGGACTACCATCATAACCTTCCCTCGTAACCTATATAAAGGATTCGAAAAGATTTGTATCGTTTCAAACAGTCCTCAGTTTAATTTGATTTTTTGGTCGAAACTAGTATAAACTAGTGTATAATATATTAGGATTTATTGACCGAAACTTGCATTTCGAAAAGTTTTGTAGAATCTAATTTTCAGATGATTTTTTGCATGGACTACCATCATAACCTTCCCTTGTAACCTATATAAAGGATTCAAAAAGTTTTGTATTGTTTCTAACAGTCCTCGATTTAATTTGATTTTTTGACCAAATCTAGTATAAATTAGTGTATAATATATTAGGATTTTTTGACCGAAACTTGCATTTCGAAAAGTTTTGTCGAATCTAATTTTCAGATGATTTTTTGCATGGACTTCTATCATAAACTTCCCTCATAAAATATATAAGTTGTCTAAAAAGTACAAAATCATCTCGAACAGTCCTCGGTTTAATTTTATTTTTGGATCGAAACTAGTATAAACTAGTGTATAATATATTACGATTTTTTGACCGAAACTTGCATTTCGAAAAATTTCATAGATTCTAATTTTCACATGATTTTTTGCATGGATTACCATCATAACCTTCCCTCGTAACCTATATAAAGGATTCAAAAAGATTTGTATTGTTTCAAACAGTCCTCGGTTTAATTTGATTTTTTGGTCGAAACTAGTATAAACTAGTGTATAATATATTACGATTTTTTTGACCGAAACTTGCATTTCGAAAAGTTTTCTAGAATCTAATTTTCAAATGATTTTTTGCATGGACTACCATCATAACCTTTCCTCGTAACCTATATAAAGGATTCAAAAAGTTTAGTATCGTTTCTAACAGTCCTCGATTTAATTTGATTTTTTGACCAAAACTAGTATAAATTAGTGTATAATATATTACGATTTTTTGACCGAAACTTGCATTTCGAAATGTTTTGTAGAATCTAATTTTCAGATGATTTTTTGCATGGACTTCCATCAAAACCTTCCCTCATAAAATATATAAATGATCTAGAAAGTACAGAATCATCTCGAACAATCCTCGGTTTAATTTTATTTTTTGATCCAAACTAGTATAAACTAGTGTATAATATATTACGATTTTTTGACCGAAACATGCAATTCGAAAAATTTCATAGATTCTAATTTTCAGATGATTTTTTGCATTGACTACCAGCATAACCTTCCATCGTAACCTATATAAAGGATTCAAAAAGATTTGTATCGTTTCTAACAGTCCTCTATTTAATTTTATTTTTTGGTCGAAACTAGTATAAACTAGTGTATAATATATTACGATTTTTGGACCGAAACTTGCAATTCGAAAAGTTTTGTAGAATCTAATTTTCATATGATTTTTTGAATGAACTACCATCATAACCTTCCCTCGTAACCTATATAAAGGATTCAAAAAGTTTTGTATCGTTTCTAACAGTCCTCGATTTAATTTGATTTTTTGACCAAAACTAGTATAAATTAGTGTATAATATATTACGATTTTTTGACCGAAACTTGCATTTCGATAAGTTTTGTCGAATCTAATTTTCAGATTAATTTTTTGCATAGATTTCCATCATAAACTTCCCTCGTAAAATATATAAATGATCTAAAAAGTACAAAATCATCTCGAATAGTCCTCGGTTTAATTTTATTTTTTGATCGAAACTAGTATAAACTAGTGTATAATATATTACGATTTTTTGACCGAAACTTGCATTTCGAAAAATTTCATAGATTCTAATTTTCAGATGATTTTTTGCATGGACTACCATCATAACCTTCCCTCGTAACCTATATAAAGGATTCAAAAAGATTTGTATCGTTTCAAACAGTACTCGGTTTAATTTGATTTTTTGACTAAAACTAGTATAAATTAGTGTATAATATATTACGATTTTTGGACCGAAACTTGCATTTCGAAAAGTTTTGTAGAATCTAATTTTCAGATGATTTTTTTAATGAACTACCATCAAAACCTTCCCTGCAAAAATATATAAATGATCTAAAAAGTACAGAATCATCTCGAATATTCCTCGGTTTAATTTTATTTTTTGATCGAAACTAGTATAAACTATTGTATAATATATTACGATTTTTTGACCGAAACTTGCATTTCGAAAAATTTCATAGATTCTAATTTTCAGATGATTTTTTGCATGGACTACCATCATAACCTTCCCTCGTAACCTATATACTGGATTCGAAAAGATTTGTATCGTTTCAAACAGTCCTCGGTTTAATTTGATTTTTTGGTCGAAACTAGTATAAACTAGTGTATAATATATTACGATTTATGGACCGAAACTTGCATTTCGAAAAGTTTTGTAGAATCTAATTTTCAGATGATTTTTTGCATGGACTACCATCATAACCTTCCCTTGTAACCTATATAAAGGATTCAAAAAGTTTTGTATTGTTTCTAACAGTCCTCGATTTAATTTGATTTTTTGACCAAAACTAGTATAAATTAGTGTATAATATATTACGATTTTTTGACCGAAACTTGCATTTCGATAAGTTTTGTCGAATCTAATTTTCAGATTAATTTTTTGCATAGATTTCCATCATAAACTTCCCTCATAAAATATATAAATGATCTAAAAAGTACAAAATCATCTCGAATAGTCCTCGGTTTAATTTTATTTTTTGATCGAAACTAGTATAAACTAGTGTATAATATATTACGATTTTTTGACCGAAACTTGCATTTCGAAAAATTTCATAGATTCTAATTTTCAGATGATTTTTTGCATGGACTACCATCATAACCTTCCCTCGTAACCTATATAAAGGATTCGAAAAGATTTGTATCGTTTCAAACAGTACTCGGTTTAATTTGATTTTTTGACTAAAACTAGTATAAATTAGTGTATAATATATTACGATTTTTGGACCGAAACTTGCATTTCGAAAAGTTTTGTAGAATCTAATTTTCAGATGATTTTTTTAATGAACTACCATCAAAACCTTCACTGCAAAAATATATAAATGATCTAAAAAGTACAGAATCATCTCGAATATTCCTCGATTTAATTTTATTTTTTGATCGAAACTAGTATAAACTATTGTATAATATATTACGATTTTTTGACCGAAACTTGCATTTCGAAAAATTTCATAGATTCTAATTTTCAGATGATTTTTTGCATGGACTACCATCATAACATTCCCTCGTAACCTATATACTGGATTCGAAAAGATTTGTATCGTTTCAAACAGTCCTCGGTTTAATTTGATTTTTTGGTCGAAACTAGTATAAACTAGTGTATAATATATTACGATTTATGGACCGAAACTTGCATTTCGAAAAGTTTTGTAGAATCTAATTTTCAGATGATTTTTTGCATGGACTACCATCATAACCTTCCCTTGTAACCTATATAAAGGATTCAAAAAGTTTTGTATTGTTTCTAACAGTCCTCGATTTAATTTGATTTTTTGACCAAATCTAGTATAAATTAGTGTATAATATATTAGGATTTTTTGACCGAAACTTGCATTTCGAAAAGTTTTGTCGAATCTAATTTTCAGATGATTTTTTGCATGGACTTCCATCATAAACTTCCCTCATAAAATATATAAGTGATCTAAAAAGTACAAAATCATCTCGAACAGTCCTCGGTTTAATTTTATTATTGGATCGAAACTAGTATAAACTAGTGTATAATATATTACGATTTTTTGACCAAAACTTGCATTTCGAAAAATTTCATAGATTCTAATTTTCAGATGATTTTTTGCATGGATTACCATCATAACCTTCCCTCGTAACCTATATAAAGGATTCAAAAAGATTTGTATCGTTTCAAACAGTCCTCGGTTTAATTTGATTTTTTGGTCGAAACTAGTATAAACTAGTGTATAATATATTACGATTTTTTTGACCGAAACATGCTTTTCGAAAAGTTTTCTAGAATCTAATTTTCAAATGATTTTTTGCATGGACTACCATCATAACCTTTCCTCGTAACCTATATAAAGGATTCAAAAAGTTTAGTATCGTTTCTAACAGTCCTCGATTTAATTTAATTTTTTGACCAAAACGAGTATAAATTAGTGTATAATATATTATGATTTTTTGACCGAAACTTGCATTTCGAAATGTTTTGTAGAATCTAATTTTCAGATGATTTTTTGCATGGACTTCCATCAAAACCTTCCCTCATAAAATATATAAATGATCTAAAAAGTACAGAATCATCTCGAACAATCCTCGGTTTAATTTTATTTATTGATCCAAACTAGTATAAACTAGTGTATAATATATTACGATTTTTTGACCGAAACTTGCAATTCGAAAAATTTCATAGATTCTAATTTTCAGATGATTTTTTACATGGACTACCAGCATAACCTTCCATCGTAACCTATATAAAGGATTCAAAAAGATTTGTATCGTTTCTAACAGTCCTCTATTTAATTTGATTTTTTGGTCGAAACTAGTATAAACTAGTGTATAATATATTACGATTTTTGGACCGAAACTTGCATTTCGAAAAGTTTTGTAGAATCTAATTTTCAGATGATTTTTTGAATGAACTACCATCATAACCTTCCCTCGTAACCTATATAAAGGATTCAAAAAGTTTTGTATCGTTTCTAATAGTCCTCGATTTAATTTGATTTTTTGACCAAAACTAGTATAAATTAGTGTATAATATATTACGATTTTTTGACCGAAACTTGCATTTCGATAAGTTTTGTCGAATCTAATTTTCAGATTAATTTTTTGCATAGATTTCCATCATAAACTTCCCTCATAAAATATATAAATGATCTAAAAAGTACAAAATCATCTCGAACAGTCCTCGGTTTAATTTTATTTTTTGATCGAAACTAGTATAAACTAGTGTATAATATATTACGATTTTTTGACCGAAACTTGCATTTCGAAAAATTTCATAGATTCTAATTTTCAGATGATTTTTTGCATGGACTACCATCATAACCTTCCCTCGTAACCTATATAAAGGATTCGAAAAGATTTGTATCGTTTCAAACAGTACTCGGTTTAATTTGATTTTTTGACCAAAACTAGTATAAATTAGTGTATAATATATTACGATTTTTGGACCGAAACTTGCATTTCGAAAAGTTTTGTAGAATCTAATTTTCAGATGATTTTTTTAATGAACTACCATCAAAACCTTCCCTGCAAAAATATATAAATGATCTAAAAAGTACAGAATCATCTCGAATATTCCTCGGTTTAATTTTATTTTTTGATCGAAACTAGTATAAACTAGTGTATAATATATTACGATTTTTTGACCGAAACTTGCATTTTGAAAAATTTCATAGATTCTAATTTTCAGATGATATTTTGCATGGACTACCATCATAACCTTCCCTCGTAACCTATATAAAGGATTCGAAAAGATTTGTATCGTTTCAAACAGTCCTCGGTTTAATTTGATTTTTTGGTCGAAACTAGTATAAACTAGTGTATAATATATTACGATTTATGGACCGAAACTTGCATTTCGAAAAGTTTTGTAGAATCTAATTTTCAGATGATTTTTTGCATGGACTACCATCATAACCTTCCCTCGTAACCTATATAAAGGATTCAAAAAGTTATGTATTGTTTCTAACAGTCCTCGATTTAATTTGATTTTTTGACCAAATCTAGTATAAATTAGTGTATAATATATTAGGATTTTTTGACCGAAACTTGCATTTCGAAAAGTTTTGTCGAATCTAATTTTCAGA
The DNA here is from genome assembly GCA_963966055.1 of Lathyrus aphaca. Classification (NCBI taxonomy): domain Eukaryota; kingdom Viridiplantae; phylum Streptophyta; class Magnoliopsida; order Fabales; family Fabaceae; genus Lathyrus; species Lathyrus aphaca. The sequence goes on along the minus strand of OZ014520.1, from coordinate 643,097,851 downwards.
TGATTTTTTGCATGGACTTCCATCATAAACTTCCCTCATAAAATATATAAGTGATCTAAAAAGTACAAAATCATCTCGAACAGTCCTCGGTTTAATTTTATTTTTGGATCGAAACTAGTATAAACTAGTGTATAATATATTACGATTTTTTGACCAAAACTTGCATTTCGAAAAATTTCATAGATTCTAATTTTCAGATGATTTTTTGAATGGATTACCATCATAACCTTCCCTCGTAACCTATATAAAGGATTCAAAAAGATTTGTATCGTTTCAAACAGTCCTCGGTTTAATTTGATTTTTTGACCAAAACTAGTATAAATTAGTGTATAATATATTACGATTTTTGGATCGAAACTTGCATTTCGAAAAGTTTTGTAGAATCTAATTTTCAGATGATTTTTTGCATGGACTACCATCATAACCTTCCCTCGTAACCTATATAAAGGATTCAAAAAGTTTTGTATTGTTTCTAACAGTCCTCGATTTAATTTGATTTTTTGACCAAATCTAGTATAAATTAGTGTATAATATATTAGGATTTTTTGACCGAAACTTGCATTTCGAAAAGTTTTGTCGAATCTAATTTTCAGATGATTTTTTGCATGGACTTCCATCATAAACTTCCCTCATAAAATATATAAGTGATCTAAAAAGTACAAAATCATCTCGAACAGTCCTCGGTTTAATTTTATTTTTGGATCGAAACTAGTATAAACTAGTGTATAATATATTACGATTTTTTGACCAAAACTTGCATTTCGAAAAATTTCATAGATTCTAATTTTCAGATGATTTTTTGAATGGATTACCATCATAACCTTCCCTCGTAACCTATATAAAGGATTCAAAAAGATTTGTATCGTTTCAAACAGTCCTCGGTTTAATTTGATTTTTTGGTCAAAACTAGTATAAACTAGTGTATAATATATTACGATTTTTTTGACCGAAACTTGCTTTTCGAAAAGTTTTCTAGAATCTAATTTTCAAATGATTTTTTGCATGGACTACCATCATAACCTTCCCTTGTAACCTATATAAAGGATTCAAAAAGTTTTGTATTGTTTCTAACAGTCGTCGATTTAATTTGATTTTTTGACCAAATCTAGTATAAATTAGTGTATAATATATTAGGATTTTTTGACCGAAACTTGCATTTCGAAAAGTTTTGTCGAATCTAATTTTCAGATGATTTTTTGCATGGACTTCCATCATAAACTTCCCTCATAAAATATATAAGTGATCTAAAAAGTACAAAATCATCTCGAACAGTCCTCGGTTTAATTTTATTTTTGGATCGAAACTAGTATAAACTAGTGTATAATATATTACGATTTTTTGACCGAAACTTGCATTTCGAAAAATTTCATAGATTCTAATTTTCACATGATTTTTTGCATGGATTACCATCATAACCTTCCCTCGTAACCTATATAAAGGATTCAAAAAGATTTGTATTGTTTCAAACAGTCCTCGGTTTAATTTGATTTTTTGGTCGAAACTAGTATAAACTAGTGTATAATATATTACGATTTTTGGACCGAAACTTGCATTTCGAAAAGTTTTGTAGAATCTAATTTTCAGATGATTTTTTGAATAAACTACCATCATAACCTTCCCTCGTAACCTATATAAAGGATTCAAAAAGTTTTGTATCGTTTCTAATAGTCCTCGATTTAATTTGATTTTTTGACCAAAACTAGTATAAATTAGTGTATAATATATTACGATTTTTTGACCGAAACTTGCATTTCGATAAGTTTTGTCGAATCTAATTTTCAGATTAATTTTTTGCATAGATTTCCATCATAAACTTCCCTCATAAAATATATAAATGATCTAAAAAGTACAAAATCATCTCGAACAGTCCTCGGTTTAATTTTATTTTTTGATCGAAACTAGTATAAACTAGTGTATAATATATTACAATTTTTTGACCGAAACTTGCATTTCGAAAAATTTCATAGATTCTAATTTTCAGATGATTTTTTGCATGGACTACCATCATAACCTTCCCTCGTAGCCTATATAAAGGATTCGAAAAGATTTGTATCGTTTCAAACAGTCCTCGGTTTAATTTGATTTTTTGACCAAAACTAGTATAAATTAGTGTATAATATATTACGATTTTTGGACCGAAACTTGCATTTCGAAAAGTTTTGTAGAATCTAATTTTCAGTTGATTTTTTGCATGGACTACCATCATAACCTTCCCTCGTAACCTATATAAAGGATTCAAAAAGTTTTGTATTGTTTCTAACAGTCCTCGATTTAATTTGATTTTTTGACCAAATCTAGTATAAATTAGTGTATAATATATTAGGATTTTTTGACCGAAACTTGCATTTCGAAAAGTTTTGTCGAATCTAATTTTCAGATGATTTTTTGCATGGACTTCCATCATAAACTTCCCTCATAAAATATATAAGTGATCTAAAAAGTACAAAATCATCTCGAACAGTCCTCGGTTTAATTTTATTTTTGGATCGAAACTAGTATAAACTAGTGTATAATATATTACGATTTTTTGACCAAAACTTGCATTTCGAAAAATTTCATAGATTCTAATTTTCAGATGATTTTTTGAATGGATTACCATCATAACCTTCCCTCGTAACCTATATAAAGGATTCAAAAAGATTTGTATCGTTTCAAACAGTCCTCGGTTTAATTTGATTTTTTGGTCGAAACTAGTATAAACTAGTGTATAATATATTACGATTTTTTTGACCGAAACTTGCTTTTCGAAAAGTTTTCTAGAATCTAATTTTCAAATGATTTTTTGCATGGACTACCATCCTAACCTTTCCTCGTAACCTATATAAAGGATTCAAAAAGTTTAGTATCGTTTCTAACAGTCCTCGATTTAATTTAATTTTTTGACCAAAACGAGTATAAATTAGTGTATAATATATTATGATTTTTTGACCAAAACTTGCATTTCGAAATGTTTTGTAGAATCTAATTTTCAGATGATTTTTTGCATGGACTTCCATCAAAACCTTCCCTCATAAAATATATAAATGATCTAAAAAGTACAGAATCATCTCGAACAATCCTCGGTTTAATTTTATTTTTTGATCCAAACTAGTATAAACTAGTGTATAATATATTACGATTTTTTGACCGAAACTTGCAATTCGAAAAATTTCATAGATTCTAATTTTCAGATGATTTTTTGCATGGACTACCAGCATAACCTTCCATCGTAACCTATATAAAGGATTCGAAAAGATTTGTATCGTTTCTAACAGTCCTCTATTTAATTTGATTTTTTGGTCGAAACTAGTATAAACTAGTGTATAATATATTACGATTTTTGGACCGAAACTTGCATTTCGAAAAGTTTTGTAGAATCTAATTTTCAGATGATTTTTTGAATGAACTACCATCATAACCTTCCCTCGTAACCTATATAAAGGATTCAAAAAGTTTTGTATCGTTTCTAACAGTCCTCGATTTAATTTGATTTTTTGACCAAAACTAGTATAAATTAGTGTATAATATATTACGATTTTTTGACCGAAACTTGCATTTCGATAAGTTTTGTCGAATCTAATTTTCAGATTAATTTTTTGCATAGATTTCCATCATAAACTTCCCTCATAAAATATATAAATGATCTAAAAAGTACAAAATCATCTCGAACAGTCCTCGGTTTAATTTTATTTTTTGATCGAAACTAGTATAAACTAGTGTATAATATATTACGATTTTTTGACCGAAACTTGCATTTCGAAAAATTTCATAGATTCTAATTTTCAGATGATTTTTTGCATGGACTACCATCATAACCTTCCCTCGTAACCTATATAAAGGATTCGAAAAGATTTGTATCGTTTCAAACAGTACTCGGTTTAATTTGATTTTTTGACCAAAACTAGTATAAATTAGTGTATAATATATTACGATTTTTGGACCGAAACTTGCATTTCGAAAAGTTTTGTAGAATCTAATTTTCAGATGATTTTTTTAATGAACTACCATCAAAACCTTCCCTGCAAAAATATATAAATGATCTAAAAAGTACAGAATCATCTCGAATATTCCTCGGTTTAATTTTATTTTTTGATCGAAACTAGTATAAACTAGTGTATAATATATTACGATTTTTTGACCGAAACTTGCATTTCGAAAAATTTCATAGATTCTAATTTTCAGATGATTTTTTGCATGGACTACCATCATAACCTTCCCTCGTAACCTATATAAAGGATTCGAAAAGATTTGTATCGTTTCAAACAGTCCTCGGTTTAATTTGATTTTTTGGTCGAAACTAGTATAAACTAGTGTATAATATATTACGATTTATGGACCAAAACTTGCATTTCGAAAAGTTTTGTAGAATCTAATTTTCAGATGATTTTTTGCATGGACTACCATCATAACCTTCCCTCGTAACCTATATAAAGGATTCAAAAAGTTTTGTATTGTTTCTAACAGTCCTCGATTTAATTTGATTTTTTGACCAAATCTAGTATAAATTAGTGTATAATATATTAGGATTTTTTGACCGAAACTTGCATTTCGAAAAGTTTTGTCGAATCTAATTTTCAGATGATTTTTTGCATGGACTTCCATCATAAACTTCCCTCATAAAATATATAAGTGATCTAAAAAGTACAAAATCATCTCGAACAGTCCTCGGTTTAATTTTATTTTTGGATCGAAACTAGTATAAACTAGTGTATAATATATTACGATTTTTTGACCAAAACTTGCATTTCGAAAAATTTCATAGATTCTAATTTTCAGATGATTTTTTGCATGGATTACCATCATAACCTTCCCTCGTAACCTATATAAAGGATTCAAAAAGATTTGTATCGTTTCAAACAGTCCTCGGTTTAATTTGATTTTTTGGTCGAAACTAGTATAAACTAGTGTATAATATATTACGATTTTTTTGACCGAAACTTTCTTTTCGAAAAGTTTTCTAGAATCTAATTTTCAAATGATTTTTTGCATGGACTACCATCATAACCTTTCCTCGTAACCTATATAAAGGATTCAAAAAGTTTAGTATTGTTTATAACAGTCCTCGATTTAATTTAATTTTTTGACCAAAACGAGTATAAATTAGTGTATAATATGTTATGATTTTTTGACCGAAACTTGCATTTCAAAATGTTTTGTAGAATCTAATTTTCAGATGATTTTTTGCATGGACTTCCATCAAAACCTTCCCTCATAAAATATATAAATGATCTAAAAAGTACAGAATCATCTCGAACAATCCTCGGTTTAATTTTATTTTTTGATCCAAACTAGTATAAACTAGTGTATAATATATTATGATTTTTTGACCGAAACTTGCAATTCGAAAAATTTCATAGATTCTAATTTTCAGATGATTTTTTGCATGGACTACCAGCATAACCTTCCATCGTAACCTATATAAAGGATTCGAAAAGATTTGTATCGTTTCTAACAGTCCTCTATTTAATTTGATTTTTTGGTCGAAACTAGTATAAACTAGTGTATAATATATTACGATTTTTGGACCGAAACTTGCATTTCGAAAAGTTTTGTAGAATCTAATTTTCAGATGATTTTTTGAATGAACTACCATCATAACCTTCCCTCGTAACCTATATAAAGGATTCAAAAAGTTTTGTATCGTTTCTAACAGTCCTCGATTTAATTTGATTTTTTGACCAAAACTAGTATAAATTAGTGTATAATATATTACGATTTTTTGACAGAAACTTGCATTTCGATAAGTTTTGTCGAATCTAATTTTCAGATTAATTTTTTGCATAGATTTCCATCATAAACTTCCCTCATAAAATATATAAATGATCTAAAAAGTACAAAATCATCTCGAACAGTCCTCGGTTTAATTTTATTTTTTGATCGAAACTAGTATAAACTAGTGTATAATATATTACGATTTTTTGACCGAAACTTGCATTTCGAAAAATTTCATAGATTCTAATTTTCAGATGATTTTTTGCATGGACTACCATCATAACCTTCCCTCGTAACCTATATAAAGGATTCGAAAAGATTTGTATCGTTTCAAACAGTACTCGGTTTAATTTGATTTTTTGACCAAAACTAGTATAAATTAGTGTATAATATATTACGATTTTTGGACCGAAACTTGCATTTCGAAAAGTTTTGTAGAATCTAATTTTCAGATGATTTTTTTAATGAACTACCATCAAAACCTTCCCTGCAAAAATATATAAATGATCTAAAAAGTACAGAATCATCTCGAATATTCCTCGGTTTAATTTTATTTTTTGATCGAAACTAGTATAAACTAGTGTATAATATATTACGATTTTTTGACCGAAACTTGCATTTCGAAAAATTTCATAGATTCTAATTTTCAGATGATTTTTTGCATGGACTACCATCATAACCTTCCCTCGTAACCTATATAAAGGATTCGAAAAGATTTGTATCGTTTCAAACAGTCCTCGGTTTAATTTGATTTTTTGGTCGAAACTAGTATAAACTAGTGTATAATATATTACGATTTATGGACCAAAACTTGCATTTCGAAAAGTTTTGTAGAATCTAATTTTCAGATGATTTTTTGCATGGACTACCATCATAACCTTCCCTCGTAACCTATATAAAGGATTCAAAAAGTTTTGTATTGTTTCTAACAGTCCTCGATTTAATTTGATTTTTTGACCAAATCTAGTATAAATTAGTGTATAATATATTAGGATTTTTTGACCGAAACTTGCATTTCGAAAAGTTTTGTCGAATCTAATTTTCAGATGATTTTTTGCATGGACTTCCATCATAAACTTCCCTCATAAAATATATAAGTGATCTAAAAAGTACAAAATCATCTCGAACAGTCCTCAGTTTAATTTTATTTTTGGATCGAAACTAGTATAAACTAGTGTATAATATATTACGATTTTTTGACCAAAACTTGCATTTCGAAAAATTTCATAGATTCTAATTTTCAGATGATTTTTTGCATGGATTACCATCATAACCTTCCCTCGTAACCTATATAAAGGATTCAAAAAGATTTGTATCGTTTCAAACAGTCCTCGGTTTAATTTGATTTTTTGGTCGAAACTAGTATAAACTAGTGTATAATATATTACGATTTTTTTGACCGAAACTTTCTTTTCGAAAAGTTTTCTAGAATCTAATTTTCAAATGATTTTTTGCATGGACTACCATCATAACCTTTCCTCGTAACCTATATAAAGGATTCAAAAAGTTTAGTATTGTTTATAACAGTCCTCGATTTAATTTAATTTTTTGACCAAAACGAGTATAAATTAGTGTATAATATGTTATGATTTTTTGACCGAAACTTGCATTTCAAAATGTTTTGTAGAATCTAATTTTCAGATGATTTTTTGCATGGACTTCCATCAAAACCTTCCCTCATAAAATATATAAATGATCTAAAAAGTACAGAATCATCTCGAACAATCCTCGGTTTAATTTTATTTTTTGATCCAAACTAGTATAAACTAGTGTATAATATATTATGATTTTTTGACCGAAACTTGCAATTCGAAAAATTTCATAGATTCTAATTTTCAGATGATTTTTTGCATGGACTACCAGCATAACCTTCCATCGTAACCTATATAAAGGATTCGAAAAGATTTGTATCGTTTCTAACAGTCCTCTATTTAATTTGATTTTTTGGTCGAAACTAGTATAAACTAGTGTATAATATATTACGATTTTTGGACCGAAACTTGCATTTCGAAAAGTTTTGTAGAATCTAATTTTCAGATGATTTTTTGAATGAACTACCATCATAACCTTCCCTCGTAACCTATATAAAGGATTCAAAAAGTTTTGTATCGTTTCTAACAGTCCTCGATTTAATTTGATTTTTTGACCAAAACTAGTATAAATTAGTGTATAATATATTACGATTTTTTGACCGAAACTTGCATTTCGATATGTTTTGTCGAATCTAATTTTCAGATTAATTTTTTGCATAGATTTCCATCATAAACTTCCCTCATAAAATATATAAATGATCTAAAAAGTACAAAATCATCTCGAACAGTCCTCGGTTTAATTTTATTTTTTGATCGAAACTAGTATAAACTAGTGTATAATATATTACGATTTTTTGACCGAAACTTGCATTTCGAAAAATTTCATAGATTCTAATTTTCAGATGATTTTTTGCATGGACTACCATCATAACCTTCCCTCGTAACCTATATAAAGGATTCGAAAAGATTTGTATCGTTTCAAACAGTACTCGGTTTAATTTGATTTTTTGACCAAAACTAGTATAAATTAGTGTATAATATATTACGATTTTTGGACCGAAACTTGCATTTCGAAAAGTTTTGTAGAATCTAATTTTCAGATGATTTTTTTAATGAACTACCATCAAAACCTTCCCTGCAAAAATATATAAATGATCTAAAAAGTACAGAATCATCTCGAATATTCCTCGGTTTAATTTTATTTTTTGATCGAAACTAGTATAAACTAGTGTATAATATACTACGATTTTTTGACCGAAACTTGCATTTCGAAAAATTTCATAGATTCTAATTTTCAGATGATTTTTTGCATGGACTACCATCATAACCTTCCCTCGTAACCTATATAAAGGATTCGAAAAGATTTGTATCGTTTCAAACAGTCCTCGGTTTAATTTGATTTTTTGGTCGAAACTAGTATAAACTAGTGTATAATATATTACGATTTATGGACCAAAACTTGCATTTCGAAAAGTTTTGTAGAATCTAATTTTCAGATGATTTTTTGCATGGACTACCATCATAACCTTCCCTCGTAACCTATATAAAGGATTCAAAAAGTTTTGTATTGTTTCTAACAGTCCTCGATTTAATTTGATTTTTTGACCAAATCTAGTATAAATTAGTGTATAATATATTAGGATTTTTTGACCGAAACTTGCATTTCGAAAAGTTTTGTCGAATCTAATTTTCAGATGATTTTTTGCATGGACTTCCATCATAAACTTCCCTCATAAAATATATAAGTGATCTAAAAAGTACAAAATCATCTCGAACAGTCCTCGGTTTAATTTTATTTTTGGATCGAAACTAGTATAAACTAGTGTATAATATATTACGATTTTTTGACCAAAACTTGCATTTCGAAAAATTTCATAGATTCTAATTTTCAGATGATTTTTTGCATGGATTACCATCATAACCTTCCCTCGTAACCTATATAAAGGATTCAAAAAGATTTGTATCGTTTCAAACAGTCCTCGGTTTAATTTGATTTTTTGGTCGAAACTAGTATAAACTAGTGTATAATATATTACGATTTTTTTGACCGAAACTTTCTTTTCGAAAAGTTTTCTAGAATCTAATTTTCAAATGATTTTTTGCATGGACTACCATCATAACCTTTCCTCGTAACCTATATAAAGGATTCAAAAAGTTTAGTATTGTTTATAACAGTCCTCGATTTAATTTAATTTTTTGACCAAAACGAGTATAAATTAGTGTATAATATGTTATGATTTTTTGACCGAAACTTGCATTTCAAAATGTTTTGTAGAATCTAATTTTCAGATGATTTTTTGCATGGACTTCCATCAAAACCTTCCCTCATAAAATATATAAATGATCTAAAAAGTACAGAATCATCTCGAACAATCCTCGGTTTAATTTTATTTTTTGATCCAAACTAGTATAAACTAGTGTATAATATATTATGATTTTTTGACCGAAACTTGCAATTCGAAAAATTTCATAGATTCTAATTTTCAGATGATTTTTTGCATGGACTACCAGCATAACCTTCCATCGTAACCTATATAAAGGATTCAAAAAGATTTGTATCGTTTCTAACAGTCCTCTATTTAATTTGATTTTTTGGTCGAAACTAGTATAAACTAGTGTATAATATATTACGATTTTTGGACCGAAACTTGCATTTCGAAAAGTTTTGTAGAATCTAATTTTCAGATGATTTTTTGAATGAACTACCATCATAACCTTCCCTCGTAACCTATATAAAGGATTCAAAAAGTTTTGTATCGTTTCTAACAGTTCTCGATTTAATTTGATTTTTTGACCAAAACTAGTATAAATTAGTGTATAATATATTACGATTTTTTGACCGAAACTTGCATTTCGATAAGTTTTGTCGAATCTAATTTTCAGATTAATTTTTTGCATAGATTTCCATCATAAACTTCCCTCATAAAATATATAAATGATCTAAAAAGTACAAAATCATCTCGAACAGTCCTCGGTTTAATTTTATTTTTTGATCGAAACTAGTATAAACTAGTGTATAATATATTACGATTTTTTGACCGAAACTTGCATTTCGAAAAATTTCATAGATTCTAATTTTCAGATGATTTTTTGCATGGACTACCATCATAACCTTCCCTCGTAACCTATATAAAGGATTCGAAAAGATTTGTATCGTTTCAAACAGTACTCGGTTTAATTTGATTTTTTGACCAAAACTAGTATAAATTAGTGTATAATATATTACGATTTTTGGACCGAAACTTGCATTTCGAAAAGTTTTGTAGAATCTAATTTTCAGATGATTTTTTTAATGAACTACCATCAAAACCTTCCCTGCAAAAATATATAAATGATCTAAAAAGTACAGAATCATCTCGAATATTCCTCGGTTTAATTTTATTTTTTGATCGAAACTAGTATAAACTAGTGTATAATATATTACGATTTTTTGACCGAAACTTGCATTTCGAAAAATTTCATAGATTCTAATTTTCAGATGATTTTTTGCATGGACTACCATCATAACCTTCCCTCGTAACCTATATAAAGGATTCGAAAAGATTTGTATCGTTTCAAACAGTCCTCGGTTTAATTTGATTTTTTGGTCGAAACTAGTATAAACTAGTGTATAATATATTACGATTTATGGACCGAAACTTGCATTTCGAAAAGTTTTGTAGAATCTAATTTTCAGATGATTTTTTGCATGGACTACCATCATAACCTTCCCTCGTAACCTATATAAAGGATTCAGAAAGTTTTGTATTGTTTCTAACAGTCCTCGATTTAATTTGATTTTTTGACCAAATCTAGTATAAATTAGTGTATAATATATTAGGATTTTTTGACCGAAACTTGCATTTCGAAAAGTTTTGTCGAACCTAATTTTCAGATGATTTTTTGCATGGACTTCCATCATAAACTTCCCTGCAAAAATATATAAATGATCTAAAAAGTACAAAATCATCTCGAACAGTCCTCGGTTTAATTTTATTTTTGGATCGAAACTAGTATAAACTAGTGTATAATATATTACGATTTTTTGACCAAAACTTGCATTTCGAAAAATTTCAAAGATTCTAATTTTCAGATGATTTTTTGCATGGATTACCATCATAACCTTCCCTCGTAACCTATATAAAGGATTCAAAAAGATTTGTATCGTTTCAAACAGTCCTCGGTTTAATTTGATTTTTTCGTCGAAACTAGTATAAACTAGTGTATAATATATTACGTTTTTTTGACCGAAACTTGCTTTTCGAAAAGTTTTCTAGAATCTAATTTTCAAATAATTTTTTGCATGGACTACCATCATAACCTTTCCTCGTAACCTATATAAAGGATTCAAAAAGTTTAGTATCGTTTCTAACAGTCCTCGATTTAATTTAATTTTTTGACCAAAACGAGTATAAATTAGTGTATAATATATTATGATTTTTAGACCGAAACTTGCATTTCGAAATGTTTTGTAGAATCTAATTTTCAGATGATTTTTTGCATGGACTTCCATCAAAACCTTCCCTCATAAAATATATAAATGATCTAAAAAGTACAGAATCATCTCGAACAATCCTCGGTTTAATTTTATTTTTTGATCCAAACTAGTATAAACTAGTGTATAATATATTACGATTTTTTGACCGAAACTTGCAATTCGAAAAATTTCATAGATTCTAATTTTCAGATGATTTTTTGCATGGACTACCAGCATAACCTTCCATCGTAACCTATATAAAGGATTCAAAAAGATTTGTATCGTTTCTAACAGTCCTCTATTTAATTTGATTTTTTGGTCGAAACTAGTATAAACTAGTGTATAATATATTACGATTTTTGGACCGAAACTTGCATTTCGAAAAGTTTTGTACAATCTAATTTTCAGATGATTTTTTTAATGAACTACCATCATAACCTTCCCTGCAAAAATATATAAATGATCTAAAAAGTACAGAATCATCTCGAATATTCCTCGGTTTAATTTTATTTTTTGATCGAAACTAGTATAAACTAGTGTATAATATATTACGATTTTTTGACCGAAACTTGCATTTCGAAAAATTTCATAGATTCTAATTTTCAGATGATTTTTTGCATGGACTACCATCATAACCTTCCCCCGTAACCTATATAAAGGATTCGAAAAGATTTGTTTCGTTTCAAACAGTCCTCGGTTTAATTTGATTTTTTGGTCGAAACTAGTATAAACTAGTGTATAATATATTACGATTTATGGACCGAAACTTGCATTTCGAAAAGTTTTGTAGAATCTAATTTTCAGATGATTTTTTGCATGGACTACCATCATAACCTTCCCTCGTAACCTATATAAAGGATTCAAAAAGTTTTGTATTGTTTCTAACAGTCCTCGATTTAATTTGATTTTTTGACCAAATCTAGTATAAATTAGTGTATAATATATTAGGATTTTTTGACTGTAACTTGCATTTCGAAAAGTTTTGTCGAATCTAATTTTCAGATGATTTTTTGCATGGACTTCCATCATAAACTTCCCTCATAAAATATATAAGTGATCTAAAAAATACAAAATCATCTCGAACAGTCCTCGGTTTAATTTTATTTTTGGATCGAAACTAGTATAAACTAGTGTATAATATATTACGATTTTTTGACCAAAACTTGCATTTCGAAAAATTTCATAGATTCTAATTTTCAGATGATTTTTTGAATGGATTACCATCATAACCTTCCCTCGTAACCTATATAAAGGATTCAAAAAGATTTGTATCGTTTCAAACAGTCCTCGGTTTAATTTGATTTTTTGGTCGAAACTAGTATAAACTAGTGTATAATATATTACGATTTTTTTGACCGAAACTTGCTTTTCGAAAAGTTTTCTAGAATCTAATTTTCAAATGATTTTTTGCATGGACTACCATCCTAACCTTTCCTCGTAACCTATATAAAGGATTCAAAAAGTTTAGTATCGTTTCTAACAGTCCTCGATTTAATTTAATTTTTTGACCAAAACGAGTATAAATTAGTGTATAATATATTATGATTTTTTGACCGAAACTTGCATTTCGAAATGTTTTGTAGAATCTAATTTTCAGGTGATTTTTTGCATGGACTTCCATCAAAACCTTCCCTCATAAAATATATAAATGATCTAAAAAGTACAGAATCATCTCGAACAATCCTCGGTTTAATTTTATTTTTTGATCCAAACTAGTATAAACTAGTGTATAATATATTACGATTTTTTGACCGAAACTTGCAATTCGAAAAATTTCATAGATTCTAATTTTCAGATGATTTTTTGCATGGACTACCAGCATAACCTTCCATCGTAACCTATATAAAGGATTCGAAAAGATTTGTATCGTTTCTAACAGTCCTCTATTTAATTTGATTTTTTGGTCGAAACTAGTATAAACTAGTGTATAATATATTACGATTTTTGGACCGAAACTTGCATTTCGAAAAGTTTTGTAGAATCTAATTTTCAGATGATTTTTTGAATGAACTACCATCATAACCTTCCCTCGTAACCTATATAAAGGATTCAAAAAGTTTTGTATCGTTTCTAACAGTCCTCGATTTAATTTGATTTTTTGACCAAAACTAGTATAAATTAGTGTATAATATATTACGATTTTTTGACAGAAACTTGCATTTCGATAAGTTTTGTCGAATCTAATTTTCAGATTAATTTTTTGCATAGATTTCCATCATAAACTTCCCTCATAAAATATATAAATGATCTAAAAAGTACAAAATCATCTCGAACAGTCCTCGGTTTAATTTTATTTTTTGATCGAAACTAGTATAAACTAGTGTATAATATATTACGATTTTTTGACCGAAACTTGCATTTCGAAAAATTTCATAGATTCTAATTTTCAGATGATTTTTTGCATGGACTACCATCATAACCTTCCCTCGTAACCTATATAAAGGATTCGAAAAGATTTGTATCGTTTCAAACAGTACTCGGTTTAATTTGATTTTTTGACCAAAACTAGTATAAATTAGTGTATAATATATTACGATTTTTGGACCGAAACTTGCATTTCGAAAAGTTTTGTAGAATCTAATTTTCAGATGATTTTTTTAATGAACTACCATCAAAACCTTCCCTGCAAAAATATATAAATGATCTAAAAAGTACAGAATCATCTCGAATATTCCTCGGTTTAATTTTATTTTTTGATCGAAACTAGTATAAACTAGTGTATAATATATTACGATTTTTTGACCGAAACTTGCATTTCGAAAAATTTCATAGATTCTAATTTTCAGATGATTTTTTGCATGGACTACCATCATAACCTTCCCTCGTAACCTATATAAAGGATTCGAAAAGATTTGTATCGTTTCAAACAGTCCTCGGTTTAATTTGATTTTTTGGTCGAAACTAGTATAAACTAGTGTATAATATATTACGATTTATGGACCAAAACTTGCATTTCGAAAAGTTTTGTAGAATCTAATTTTCAGATGATTTTTTGCATGGACTACCATCATAACCTTCCCTCGTAACCTATATAAAGGATTCAAAAAGTTTTGTATTGTTTCTAACAGTCCTCGATTTAATTTGATTTTTTGACCAAATCTAGTATAAATTAGTGTATAATATATTAGGATTTTTTGACCGAAACTTGCATTTCGAAAAGTTTTGTCGAATCTAATTTTCAGATGAGTTTTTTGCATGGACTTCCATCATAAACTTCCCTCATAAAATATATAAGTGATCTAAAAAGTACAAAATCATCTCGAACAGTCCTCGGTTTAATTTTATTTTTGGATCGAAACTAGTATAAACTAGTGTATAATATATTACGATTTTTTGACCAAAACTTGCATTTCGAAAAATTTCATAGATTCTAATTTTCAGATGATTTTTTGCATGGATTACCATCATAACCTTCCCTCGTAACCTATATAAAGGATTCAAAAAGATTTGTATCGTTTCAAACAGTCCTCGGTTTAATTTGATTTTTTGGTCGAAACTAGTATAAACTAGTGTATAATATATTACGATTTTTTTGACCGAAACTTTCTTTTCGAAAAGTTTTCTAGAATCTAATTTCAAATGATTTTTTGCATGGACTACCATCATAACCTTTCCTCGTAACCTATATAAAGGATTCAAAAAGTTTAGTATTGTTTATAACAGTCCTCGATTTAATTTAATTTTTTGACCAAAACGAGTATAAATTAGTGTATAATATGTTATGATTTTTTGACCGAAACTTGCATTTCAAAATGTTTTGTAGAATCTAATTTTCAGGTGATTTTTTGCATGGACTTCCATCAAAACCTTCCCTCATAAAATATATAAATGATCTAAAAAGTACAGAATCATCTCGAACAATCCTCGGTTTAATTTTATTTTTTGATCTAAACTAGTATAAACTAGTGTATAATATATTACGATTTTTTGACCGAAACTTGCAATTCGAAAAATTTCATAGATTCTAATTTTCAGATGATTTTTTGCATGGACTACCAGCATAACCTTCCATCGTAACCTATATAAAGGATTCAAAAAGATTTGTATCGTTTCTAACAGTCCTCTATTTAATTTGATTTTTTGGTCGAAACTAGTATAAACTAGTGTATAATATATTACGATTTTTGGACCGAAACTTGCATTTCGAAAAGGTTTGTAGAATCTAATTTTCAGATGATTTTTTGAATGAACTACCATCATAACCTTCCCTCGTAACCTATATAAAGGATTCAAAAAGTTTTGTATCGTTTCTAACAGTTCTCGATTTAATTTGATTTTTTGACCAAAACTAGTATAAATTAGTGTATAATATATTACGATTTTTTGACCGAAACTTGCATTTCGATAAGTTTTGTCGAATCTAATTTTCAGATTAATTTTTTGCATAGATTTCCATCATAAACTTCCCTCATAAAATATATAAATGATCTAAAAAGTACAAAATCATCTCGAACAGTCCTCGGTTTAATTTTATTTTTTGATCGAAACTAGTATAAACTAGTGTATAATATATTACGATTTTTTGACCGAAACTTGCATTTCGAAAAATTTCATAGATTCTAATTTTCAGATGATTTTTTGCATGGACTACCATCATAACCTTCCCTCGTAACCTATATAAAGGATTCGAAAAGATTTGTATCGTTTCAAACAGTACTCGGTTTAATTTGATTTTTTGACCAAAACTAGTATAAATTAGTGTATAATATATTACGATTTTTGGACCGAAACTTGCATTTCGAAAAGTTTTGTAGAATCTAATTTTCAGATGAGTTTTTTTAATGAACTACCATCAAAACCTTCCCTGCAAAAATATATAAATGATCTAAAAAGTACAGAATCATCTCGAATATTCCTCGGTTTAATTTTATTTTTTGATCGAAACTAGTATAAACTAGTGTATAATATATTACGATTTTTTGACCGAAACTTGCATTTCGAAAAATTTCATAGATTCTAATTTTCAGATGATTTTTTGCATGGACTACCATCATAACCTTCCCTCGTAACCTATATAAAGGATTCGAAAAGATTTGTATCGTTTCAAACAGTCCTCGGTTTAATTTGATTTTTTGGTCGAAACTAGTATAAACTAGTGTATAATATATTACGATTTATGGACCGAAACTTGCATTTCGAAAAGTTTTGTAGAATCTAATTTTCAGATGATTTTTTGCATGGACTACCATCATAACCTTCCCTCGTAACCTATATAAAGGATTCAGAAAGTTTTGTATTGTTTCTAACAGTCCTCGATTTAATTTGATTTTTTGACCAAATCTAGTATAAATTAGTGTATAATATATTAGGATTTTTTGACCGAAACTTGCATTTCGAAAAGTTTTGTCGAATCTAATTTTCAGATGATTTTTTGCATGGACTTCCATCATAAACTTCCCTGCAAAAATATATAAATGATCTAAAAAGTACAAAATCATCTCGAACAGTCCTCGGTTTAATTTTATTTTTGGATCGAAACTAGTATAAACTAGTGTATAATATATTACGATTTTTTGACCAAAACTTGCATTTCGAAAAATTTCAAAGATTCTAATTTTCAGATGATTTTTTGCATGGATTACCATCATAACCTTCCCTCGTAACCTATATAAAGGATTCAAAAAGATTTGTATCGTTTCAAACAGTCCTCGGTTTAATTTGATTTTTTCGTCGAAACTAGTATAAACTAGTGTATAATATATTACGTTTTTTTGACCGAAACTTGCTTTTCGAAAAGTTTTCTAGAATCTAATTTTCAAATAATTTTTTGCATGGACTACCATCATAACCTTTCCTCGTAACCTATATAAAGGATTCAAAAAGTTTAGTATCGTTTCTAACAGTCCTCGATTTAATTTAATTTTTTGACCAAAACGAGTATAAATTAGTGTATAATATATTATGATTTTTAAACCGAAACTTGCATTTCGAAATGTTTTGTAGAATCTAATTTTCAGATGATTTTTTGCATGGACTTCCATCAAAACCTTCCCTCATAAAATATATAAATGATCTAAAAAGTACAGAATCATCTCGAACAATCCTCGGTTTAATTTTATTTTTTGATCCAAACTAGTATAAACTAGTGTATAATATATTACGATTTTTTGACCGAAACTTGCAATTAGAAAAATTTCATAGATTCTAATTTTCAGATGATTTTTTGCATGGACTACCAGCATAACCTTCCATCGTAACCTATATAAAGGATTCGAAAAGATTTGTATCGTTTCTAACAGTCCTCTATTTAATTTGATTTTTTGGTCGAAACTAGTATAAACTAGTGTATAATATATTACGATTTTTGGACCGAAACTTGCATTTCGAAAAGTTTTGTACAATCTAATTTTCAGATGATTTTTTTAATGAACTACCATCAAAACCTTCCCTGCAAAAATATATAAATGATCTAAAAAGTACAGAATCATCTCGAATATTCCTCGGTTTAATTTTATTTTTTGATCGAAACTAGTATAAACTAGTGTATAATATATTACGATTTTTTGACCGAAACTTGCATTTCGAAAAATTTCATAGATTCTAATTTTCAGATGATTTTTTGCATGGACTACCATCATAACCTTCCCCCGTAACCTATATAAAGGATTCGAAAAGATTTGTTTCGTTTCAAACAGTCCTCGGTTTAATTTGATTTTTTGGTCGAAACTAGTATAAACTAGTGTATAATATATTACGATTTATGGACCGAAACTTGCATTTCGAAAAGTTTTGTAGAATCTAATTTTCAGATGATTTTTTGCATGGACTACCATCATAACCTTCCCTCGTAACCTATATAAAGGATTCAAAAAGTTTTGTATTGTTTCTAACAGTCCTCGATTTAATTTGATTTTTTGACCAAATCTAGTATAAATTAGTGTATAATATATTAGGATTTTTTGACTGTAACTTGCATTTCGAAAAGTTTTGTCGAATCTAATTTTCAGATGATTTTTTGCATGGACTTCCATCATAAACTTCCCTCATAAAATATATAAGTGATCTAAAAAGTACAAAATCATCTCGAACAGTCCTCGGTTTAATTTTATTTTTGGATCGAAACTAGTATAAACTAGTGTATAATATATTACGATTTTTTGACCAAAACTTGCATTTCGAAAAATTTCATAGATTCTAATTTTCAGATGATTTTTTGCATGGATTACAATCATAACCTTCCCTCGTAACCTATATAAAGGATTCAAAAAGATTTGTATCGTTTCAAACAGTCCTCGGTTTAATTTGATTTTTTGGTCGAAACTAGTATAAACTAGTGTATAATATATTACGATTTTTTTGACCGAAACTTGCTTTTCGAAAAGTTTTCTAGAATCTAATTTTCAAATGATTTTTTGCATGGACTACCATCATAACCTTTCCTCGTAACCTATATAAAGGATTCAAAAAGTTTAGTATCGTTTCTAACAGTCCTCGATTTAATTTAATTTTTTGACCAAAACGAGTATAAATTAGTGTATAATATTTTATGATTTTTTGACCGAAACTTGCATTTCGAAATGTTTTGTAGAATCTAATTTTCAGATGATTTTTTGCATGGACTTCCATCAAAACCTTCCCTCATAAAATATATAAATGATCTAAAAAGTACAGAATCATCTCGAACAATCCTCGGTTTAATTTTTTTTTTTGATCCAAACTAGTATAAACTAGTGTATAATATATTACGATTTTTTGACCGAAACTTGCTATTCGAAAAATTTCATAGATTCTAATTTTCAGATGATTTTTTGCATGGACTACCAGCATAACCTTCCATCGGAACCTATATAAAGGATTCAAAAAGATTTGTATCGTTTCTAACAGTCCTCTATTTAATTTGATTTTTTGGTCGAAACTAGTATAAACTAGTGTATAATATATTACGATTTTTGGACCGAAACTTGCATTTCGAAAAGTTTTGTAGAATCTAATTTTCAGATGATTTTTTGAATGAACTACCATCATAACCTTCCCTCGTAACCTATATAAAGGATTCAAAAAGTTTTGTATCGTTTCTAACAGTCCTCGATTTAATTTGATTTTTTGACCAAAACTAGTATAAATTAGTGTATAATATATTACGATTTTTTGACCGAAACTTGCATTTCGATAAGTTTTGTCGAATCTAATTTTCAGATTAATTTTTTGCATAGATTTCCATCATAAACTTCCCTCATAAAATATATAAATGATCTAAAAAGTACAAAATCATCTCGAACAGTCCTCGGTTTAATTTTATTTTTTGATCGAAACTAGTATAAACTAGTGTATAATATATTACGATTTTTTGACCGAAACTTGCATTTCGAAAAATTTCATAGATTCTAATTTTCAGATGATTTTTTGCATGGACTACCATCATAACCTTCCCTCGTAACCTATATAAAGGATACGAAAAGATTTGTATCGTTTCAAACAGTACTCGGTTTAATTTGATTTTTTGACCAAAACTAGTATAAATTAGTGTATAATATATTACGATTTTTGGACCGAAACTTGCATTTCGAAAAGTTTTGTAGAATCTAATTTTCAGATGATTTTTTTAATGAACTACCATCAAAACCTTCCCTGCAAAAATATATAAATGATCTAAAAAGTACAGAATCATCTCGAATATTCCTCGGTTTAATTTTATTTTTTGATCGAAACTAGTATAAACTAGTGTATAATATATTACGATTTTTTGACCGAAACTTGCATTTCGAAAAATTTCATAGATTCTAATTTTCATATGATTTTTTGCATGGACTACCATCATAACCTTCCCTCGTAACCTATATAAAGGATTCGAAAAGATTTGTATCGTTTCAAACAGTCATCGGTTTAATTTGATTTTTTGGTCGAAACTAGTATAAACTAGTGTATAATATATTACGATTTATGGACCAAAACTTGCATTTCGAAAAGTTTTGTAGAATCTAATTTTCAGATGATTTTTTGCATGGACTACCATCATAACCTTCCCTCGTAACCTATATAAAGGATTCAAAAAGTTTTGTATTGTTTCTAACAGTCCTCGATTTAATTTGATTTTTTGACCAAATCTAGTATAAATTAGTGTATAATATATTAGGATTTTTTGACCGAAACTTGCATTTCGAAAAGTTTTGTCGAATCTAATTTTCAGATGATTTTTTGCATGGACTTCCATCATAAACTTCCCTCATAAAATATATAAGTGATCTAAAAAGTACAAAATCATCTCGAACAGTCCTCGGTTTAATTTTATTTTTGGATCGAAACTAGTATAAACTAGTGTATAATATATTACGATTTTTTGACCAAAACTTGCATTTCGAAAAATTTCATAGATTCTAATTTTCAGATGATTTTTTGCATGGATTACCATCATAACCTTCCCTCGTAACCTATATAAAGGATTCAAAAAGATTTGTATCGTTTCAAACAGTCCTCGGTTTAATTTGATTTTTTGGTCGAAACTAGTATAAACTAGTGTATAATATATTACGATTTTTTTGACCGAAACTTGCTTTTCGAAAAGTTTTCTAGAATCTAATTTTCAAATGATTTTTTGCATGGACTACCATCATAACCTTTCCTCGTAACCTATATAAAGGATTCAAAAAGTTTAGTATTGTTTATAACAGTCCTCGATTTAATTTAATTTTTTGACCAAAACGAGTATAAATTAGTGGATAATATGTTATGATTTTTTGACCGAAACTTGCATTTCAAAATGTTTTGTAGAATCTAATTTTCAGATGATTTTTTGCATGGACTTCCATCAAAACCTTCCCTCATAAAATATATAAATGATCTAAAAAGTACAGAATCATTTTGAACAATCCTCGGTTTAATTTTATTTTTTGATCCAAACTAGTATAAACTAGTGTATAATATATTACGATTTTTTGACCGAAACTTGCAATTCGAAAAATTTCATAGATTCTAATTTTCAGATGATTTTTTGCATGGACTACCAGCATAACCTTCCATCGTAACCTATATAAAGGATTCAAAAAGATTTGTATCGTTTCTAACAGTCCTCTATTTAATTTGATTTTTTGGTCGAAACTAGTATAAACTAGTGTATAATATATTACGATTTTTGGACCGAAACTTGCATTTCGAAAAGTTTTGTAGAATCTAATTTTCAGATGATTTTTTTAATGAACTACCATCAAAACCTTCCCTGCAAAAATATATAAATGATCTAAAAAGTACAGAATCATCTCGAATATTCCTCGGTTTAATTTTATTTTTTGATCGAAACTAGTATAAACTAGTGTATAATATATTACGATTTTTTGACCGAAACTTGCATTTCGAAAAATTTCATAGATTCTAATTTTCAGATGATTTTTTGCATGGACTACCATCATAACCTTCCCACGTAACCTATATAAAGGATTCGAAAAGATTTGTTTCGTTTCAAACAGTCCTCGGTTTAATTTGATTTTTTGGTCGAAACTAGTATAAACTAGTGTATAATATATTACGATTTATGGACCGAAACTTGCATTTCGAAAAGTTTTGTAGAATCTAATTTTCAGATGATTTTTTGCATGGACTACCATCATAACCTTCCCTCGTAACCTATATAAAGGATTCAAAAAGTTTTGTATTGTTTCTAACAGTCCTCGATTTAATTTGATTTTTTGACCAAATCTAGTATAAATTAGTGTATAATATATTAGGATTTTTTGACTGTAACTTGCATTTCGAAAAGTTTTGTCGAATCTAATTTTCAGATGATTTTTTGCATGGACTTCCATCATAAACTTCCCTCATAAAATATATAAGTGATCTAAAAAGTACAAAATCATCTCGAACAGTCCTCGGTTTAATTTTATTTTTGGATCGAAACTAGTATAAACTAGTGTATAATATATTACGATTTTTTGACCAAAACTTGCATTTCGAAAAATTTCATAGATTCTAATTTTCAGATGATTTTTTGCATGGGTTACCATCATAACCTTCCCTCGTAACCTATATAAAGGATTCAAAAAGATTTGTATCGTTTCAAACAGTCCTCGGTTTAATTTGATTTTTTGGTCGAAACTAGTATAAACTAGTGTATAATATATTACGATTTTTTTGACCGAAACTTGCTTTTCGAAAAGTTTTCTAGAATCTAATTTTCAAATGATTTTTTGCATGGACTACCATCATAACCTTTCCTCGTAACCTATATAAAGGATTCAAAAAGTTTAGTATCGTTTCTAACAGTCCTCGATTTAATTTAATTTTTTGACCAAAACGAGTATAAATTAGTGTATAATATATTATGATTTTTTGACCGAAACTTGCATTTCGAAATGTTTTGTAGAATCTAATTTTCAGATGATTTTTTGCATGGACTTCCATCAAAACCTTCCCTCATAAAATATATAAATGATCTAAAAAGTACAGAATCATTTCGAACAATCCTCGGTTTAATTTTATTTTTTGATCCAAACTAGTATAAACTAGTGTATAATATATTACGATTTTTTGACCGAAACTTGCAATTCGAAAAATTTCATAGATTCTAATTTTCAGATGATTTTTTGCATGGACTACCAGCATAACCTTCCATCGTAACCTATATAAAGGATTCAAAAAGATTTGTATCGTTTCTAACAGTCCTCTATTTAATTTGATTTTTTGGTCGAAACTAGTATAAACTAGTGTATAATATATTACGATTTTTGGACCGAAACTTGCATTTCGAAAAGTTTTGTAGAATCTAATTTTCAGATGATTTTTTTAATGAACTACCATCAAAACCTTCCCTGCAAAAATATATAAATGATCTAAAAAGTACAGAATCATCTCGAATATTCCTCGGTTTAATTTTATTTTTTGATCGAAACTAGTATAAACTAGTGTATAATATATTATGATTTTTTGACCGAAACTTGCATTTCGAAAAATTTCATAAATTCTAATTTTCAGATGATTTTTTGCATGGACTACCATCATAACCTTCCCCCGTAACCTATATAAAGGATTCGAAAAGATTTGTTTCGTTTCAAACAGTCCTCGGTTTAATTTGATTTTTTGGTCGAAACTAGTATAAACTAGTGTATAATATATTACGATTTATGGACCGAAACTTGCATTTCGAAAAGTTTTGTAGAATCTAATTTTCAGATGATTTTTTGCATGGACTACCATCATAACCTTCCCTCGTAACCTATATAAAGGATTCAAAAAGTTTTGTATTGTTTCTAACAGTCCTCGATTTAATTTGATTTTTTGACCAAATCTAGTATAAATTAGTGTATAATATATTAGGATTTTTTGACTGTAACTTGCATTTCGAAAAGTTTTGTCGAATCTAATTTTCAGATGATTTTTTGCATGGACTTCCATCATAAACTTCCCTCATAAAATATATAAGTGATCTAAAAAGTACAAAATCATCTCGAACAGTCCTCGGTTTAATTTTATTTTTGGATCGAAACTAGTATAAACTAGTGTATAATATATTACGATTTTTTGACCAAAACTTGCATTTCGAAAAATTTCATAGATTCTAATTTTCAGATGATTTTTTGCATGGGTTACCATCATAACCTTCCCTCGTAACCTATATAAAGGATTCAAAAAGATTTGTATCGTTTCAAACAGTCCTCGGTTTAATTTGATTTTTTGGTCGAAACTAGTATAAACTAGTGTATAATATATTACGATTTTTTTGACCGAAACTTGCTTTTCGAAAAGTTTTCTAGAATCTAATTTTCAAATGATTTTTTGCATGGACTACCATCATAACCTTTCCTCGTAACCTATATAAAGGATTCAAAAAGTTTAGTATCGTTTCTAACAGTCCTCGATTTAATTTAATTTTTTGACCAAAACGAGTATAAATTAGTGTATAATATATTATGATTTTTTGACCGAAACTTGCATTTCGAAATGTTTTGTAGAATCTAATTTTCAGATGATTTTTTGCATGGACTTCCATCAAAACCTTCCCTCATAAAATATATAAATGATCTAAAAAGTACAGAATCATCTCGAACAATCCTCGGTTTAATTTTTTTTTTTTGATCCAAACTAGTATAAACTAGTGTATAATATATTACGATTTTTTGACCGAAACTTGCTATTCGAAAAATTTCATAGATTCTAATTTTCAGATGATTTTTTGCATGGACTACCAGCATAACCTTCCATCGTAACCTATATAAAGGATTCAAAAAGATTTGTATCGTTTCTAACAGTCCTCTATTTAATTTGATTTTTTGGTCGAAACTAGTATAAACTAGTGTATAATATATTACGATTTTTGGACCGAAACTTGCATTTCGAAAAGTTTTGTAGAATCTAATTTTCAGATGATTTTTTGAATGAACTACCATCATAACCTTCCCTCGTAACCTATATAAAGGATTCAAAAAGTTTTGTATCGTTTCTAACAGTCCTCGATTTAATTTGATTTTTTGACCAAAACTAGTATAAATTAGTGTATAATATATTACGATTTTTTGACCGAAACTTGCATTTCGATAAGTTTTGTCGAATCTAATTTTCAGATTAATTTTTTGCATAGATTTCCATCATAAACTTCCCTCATAAAATATATAAATGATCTAAAAAGTACAAAATCATCTCGAACAGTCCTCGGTTTAATTTTATTTTTTGATCGAAACTAGTATAAACTAGTGTATAATATATTACGATTTTTTGACCGAAACTTGCA
Source organism: Lathyrus aphaca (assembly GCA_963966055.1). Taxonomy (NCBI): domain Eukaryota; kingdom Viridiplantae; phylum Streptophyta; class Magnoliopsida; order Fabales; family Fabaceae; genus Lathyrus; species Lathyrus aphaca. The sequence goes on along the minus strand of OZ014520.1, from coordinate 643,072,518 downwards.
TTTCGAAAAATTTCATAGATTCTAATTTTCAGATGATTTTTTGCATGGACTACCATCATAACCTTCCCTCGTAACCTATATAAAGGATACGAAAAGATTTGTATCGTTTCAAACAGTACTCGGTTTAATTTGATTTTTTGACCAAAACTAGTATAAATTAGTGTATAATATATTACGATTTTTGGACCGAAACTTGCATTTCGAAAAGTTTTGTAGAATCTAATTTTCAGATGATTTTTTTAATGAACTACCATCAAAACCTTCCCTGCAAAAATATATAAATGATCTAAAAAGTACAGAATCATCTCGAATATTCCTCGGTTTAATTTTATTTTTTGATCGAAACTAGTATAAACTAGTGTATAATATATTACGATTTTTTGACCGAAACTTGCATTTCGAAAAATTTCATAGATTCTAATTTTCATATGATTTTTTGCATGGACTACCATCATAACCTTCCCTCGTAACCTATATAAAGGATTCGAAAAGATTTGTATCGTTTCAAACAGTCCTCGGTTTAATTTGATTTTTTGGTCGAAACTAGTATAAACTAGTGTATAATATATTACGATTTATGGACCAAAACTTGCATTTCGAAAAGTTTTGTAGAATCTAATTTTCAGATGATTTTTTGCATGGACTACCATCATAACCTTCCCTCGTAACCTATATAAAGGATTCAAAAAGTTTTGTATTGTTTCTAACAGTCCTCGATTTAATTTGATTTTTTGACCAAATCTAGTATAAATTAGTGTATAATATATTAGGATTTTTTGACCGAAACTTGCATTTCGAAAAGTTTTGTCGAATCTAATTTTCAGATGATTTTTTGCATGGACTTCCATCATAAACTTCCCTCATAAAATATATAAGTGATCTAAAAAGTACAAAATCATCTCGAACAGTCCTCGGTTTAATTTTATTTTTGGATCGAAACTAGTATAAACTAGTGTATAATATATTACGATTTTTTGACCAAAACTTGCATTTCGAAAAATTTCATAGATTCTAATTTTCAGATGATTTTTTGCATGGATTACCATCATAACCTTCCCTCGTAACCTATATAAAGGATTCAAAAAGATTTGTATCGTTTCAAACAGTCCTCGGTTTAATTTGATTTTTTGGTCGAAACTAGTATAAACTAGTGTATAATATATTACGATTTTTTTGACCGAAACTTGCTTTTCGAAAAGTTTTCTAGAATCTAATTTTCAAATGATTTTTTGCATGGACTACCATCATAACCTTTCCTCGTAACCTATATAAAGGATTCAAAAAGTTTAGTATTGTTTATAACAGTCCTCGATTTAATTTAATATTTTGACCAAAACGAGTATAAATTAGTGGATAATATGTTATGATTTTTTGACCGAAACTTGCATTTCAAAATGTTTTGTAGAATCTAATTTTCAGATGATTTTTTGCATGGACTTCCATCAAAACCTTCCCTCATAAAATATATAAATGATCTAAAAAGTACAGAATCATTTCGAACAATCCTCGGTTTAATTTTATTTTTTGATCCAAACTAGTATAAACTAGTGTATAATATATTACGATTTTTTGACCGAAACTTGCAATTCGAAAAATTTCATAGATTCTAATTTTCAGATGATTTTTTGCATGGACTACCAGCATAACCTTCCATCGTAACCTATATAAAGGATTCAAAAAGATTTGTATCGTTTCTAACAGTCCTCTATTTAATTTGATTTTTTGGTCGAAACTAGTATAAACTAGTGTATAATATATTACGATTTTTGGACCGAAACTTGCATTTCGAAAAGTTTTGTAGAATCTAATTTTCAGATGATTTTTTTAATGAACTACCATCAAAACCTTCCCTGCAAAAATATATAAATGATCTAAAAAGTACAGAATCATCTCGAATATTCCTCGGTTTAATTTTATTTTTTGATCGAAACTAGTATAAACTAGTGTATAATATATTACGATTTTTTGACCGAAACTTGCAATTCGAAAAATTTCATAGATTCTAATTTTCAGATGATTTTTTGCATGGACTACCAGCATAACCTTCCATCGTAACCTATATAAAGGATTCAAAAAGATTTGTATCGTTTCTAACAGTCCTCTATTTAATTTGATTTTTTGGTCGAAACTAGTATAAACTAGTGTATAATATATTACGATTTTTGGACCGAAACTTGCATTTCGAAAAGTTTTGTAGAATCTAATTTTCAGATGATTTTTTTAATGAACTACCATCAAAACCTTCCCTGCAAAAATATATAAATGATCTAAAAAGTACAGAATCATCTCGAATATTCCTCGGTTTAATTTTATTTTTTGATCGAAACTAGTATAAACTAGTGTATAATATATTACGATTTTTTGACCGAAACTTGCATTTCGAAAAATTTCATAGATTCTAATTTTCAGATGATTTTTTGCATGGACTACCATCATAACCTTCCCACGTAACCTATATAAAGGATTCGAAAAGATTTGTTTCGTTTCAAACAGTCCTCGGTTTAATTTGATTTTTTGGTCGAAACTAGTATAAACTAGTGTATAATATATTACGATTTATGGACCGAAACTTGCATTTCGAAAAGTTTTGTAGAATCTAATTTTCATATGATTTTTTGCATGGACTACCATCATAACCTTCCCTCGTAACCTATATAAAGGATTCAAAAAGTTTTGTATTGTTTCTAACAGTCCTCGATTTAATTTGATTTTTTGACCAAATCTAGTATAAATTAGTGTATAATATATTAGGATTTTTTGACTGTAACTTGCATTTCGAAAAGTTTTGTCGAATCTAATTTTCAGATGATTTTTTGCATGGACTTCCATCATAAACTTCCCTCATAAAATATATAAGTGATCTAAAAAGTACAAAATCATCTCGAACAGTCCTCGGTTTAATTTTATTTTTGGATCGAAACTAGTATAAACTAGTGTATAATATATTACGATTTTTTGACCAAAACTTGCATTTCGAAAAATTTCATAGATTCTAATTTTCAGATGATTTTTTGCATGGGTTACCATCATAACCTTCCCTCGTAACCTATATAAAGGATTCAAAAAGATTTGTATCGTTTCAAACAGTCCTCGGTTTAATTTGATTTTTTGGTCGAAACTAGTATAAACTAGTGTATAATATATTACGATTTTTTTGACCGAAACTTGCTTTTCGAAAAGTTTTCTAGAATCTAATTTTCAAATGATTTTTTGCATGGACTACCATCATAACCTTTCCTCGTAACCTATATAAAGGATTCAAAAAGTTTAGTATCGTTTCTAACAATCCTCGATTTAATTTAATTTTTTGACCAAAACGAGTTTAAATTAGTGTATAATATATTATGATTTTTTGACCGAAACTTGCATTTCGAAATGTTTTGTAGAATCTAATTTTCAGATGATTTTTTGCATGGACTTCCTTCAAAACCTTCCCTCATAAAATATATAAATGATCTAAAAAGTACAGAATCATTTCGAACAATCCTCGGTTTAATTTTATTTTTTGATCCAAACTAGTATAAACTAGTGTATAATATATTACGATTTTTTGACCGAAACTTGCAATTCGAAAAATTTCATAGATTCTAATTTTCAGATGATTTTTTGCATGGACTACCAGCATAACCTTCCATCGTAACCTATATAAAGGATTCAAAAAGATTTGTATCGTTTCTAACAGTCCTCTATTTAATTTGATTTTTTGGTCGAAACTAGTATAAACTAGTGTATAATATATTACGATTTTTGGACCGAAACTTGCATTTCGAAAAGTTTTGTAGAATCTAATTTTCAGATGATTTTTTTAATGAACTACCATCAAAACCTTCCCTGCAAAAATATATAAATGATCTAAAAAGTACAGAATCATCTCGAATATTCCTCGGTTTAATTTTATTTTTTGATCGAAACTAGTATAAACTAGTGTATAATATATTACGATTTTTTGACCGAAACTTGCATTTCGAAAAATTTCATAAATTCTAATTTTCAGATGATTTTTTGCATGGACTACCATCATAACCTTCCCACGTAACCTATATAAAGGATTCGAAAAGATTTGTTTCGTTTCAAACAGTCCTCGGTTTAATTTGATTTTTTGGTCGAAACTAGTATAAACTAGTGTATAATATATTACGATTTATGGACCGAAACTTGCATTTCGAAAAGTTTTGTAGAATCTAATTTTCAGATGATTTTTTGCATGGACTACCATCATAACCTTCCCTCGTAACCTATATAAAGGATTCAAAAAGTTTTGTATTGTTTCTAACAGTCCTCGATTTAATTTGATTTTTTGACCAAATCTAGTATAAATTAGTGTATAATATATTAGGATTTTTTGACTGTAACTTGCATTTCGAAAAGTTTTGTCGAATCTAATTTTCAGATGATTTTTTGCATGGACTTCCATCATAAACTTCCCTCATAAAATATATAAGTGATCTAAAAAGTACAAAATCATCTCGAACAGTCCTCGGTTTAATTTTATTTTTGGATCGAAACTAGTATAAACTAGTGTATAATATATTACGATTTTTTGACCAAAACTTGCATTTCGAAAAATTTCATAGATTCTAATTTTCAGATGATTTTTTGCATGGGTTACCATCATAACCTTCCCTCGTAACCTATATAAAGGATTCAAAAAGATTTGTATCGTTTCAAACAGTCCTCGGTTTAATTTGATTTTTTGGTCGAAACTAGTATAAACTAGTGTATAATATATTACGATTTTTTTGACCGAAACTTGCTTTTCGAAAAGTTTTCTAGAATCTAATTTTCAAATGATTTTTTGCATGGACTACCATCATAACCTTTCCTCGTAACCTATATAAAGGATTCAAAAAGTTTAGTATCGTTTCTAACAGTCCTCGATTTAATTTAATTTTTTGACCAAAACGAGTATAAATTAGTGTATAATATATTATGATTTTTTGACCGAAACTTGCATTTCGAAATGTTTTGTAGAATCTAATTTTCAGATGATTTTTTGCATGGACTTCCATCAAAACCTTCCCTCATAAAATATATAAATGATCTAAAAAGTACAGAATCATCTCGAACAATCCTCGGTTTAATTTTTTTTTTTTGATCCAAACTAGTATAAACTAGTGTATAATATATTACGATTTTTTGACAGAAACTTGCTATTCGAAAAATTTCATAGATTCTAATTTTCAGATGATTTTTTGCATGGACTACCAGCATAACCTTCCATCGTAACCTATATAAAGGATTCAAAAAGATTTGTATCGTTTCTAACAGTCCTCTATTTAATTTGATTTTTTGGTCGAAACTAGTATAAACTAGTGTATAATATATTACGATTTTTGGACCGAAACTTGCATTTCGAAAAGTTTTGTAGAATCTAATTTTCAGATGATTTTTTGAATGAACTACCATCATAACCTTCCCTCGTAACCTATATAAAGGATTCAAAAAGTTTTGTATCGTTTCTAACAGTCCTCGATTTAATTTGATTTTTTGACCAAAACTAGTATAAATTAGTGTATAATATATTACGATTTTTTGACCGAAACTTGCATTTCGATAAGTTTTGTCGAATCTAATTTTCAGATTAATTTTTTGCATAGATTTCCATCATAAACTTCCCTCATAAAATATATAAATGATCTAAAAAGTACAAAATCATCTCGAACAGTCCTCGGTTTAATTTTATTTTTTGATCGAAACTAGTATAAACTAGTGTATAATATATTACGATTTTTTGACCGAAACTTGCATTTCGAAAAATTTCATAGATTCTAATTTTCAGATGATTTTTTGCATGGACTACCATCATAACCTTCCCTCGTAACCTATATAAAGGATTCGAAAAGATTTGTATCGTTTCAAACAGTACTCGGTTTAATTTGATTTTTTGACCAAAACTAGTATAAATTAGTGTATAATATATTACGATTTTTGGACCGAAACTTGCATTTCGAAAAGTTTTGTAGAATCTAATTTTCAGATGATTTTTTTAATGAACTACCATCAAAACCTTCCCTGCAAAAATATATAAATGATCTAAAAAGTACAGAATCATCTCGAATATTCCTCGGTTTAATTTTATTTTTTGATCGAAACTAGTATAAACTAGTGTATAATATATTACGATTTTTTGACCGAAACTTGCATTTCGAAAAATTTCATAGATTCTAATTTTCATATGATTTTTTGCATGGACTACCATCATAACCTTCCCTCGTAACCTATATAAAGGATTCGAAAAGATTTGTATCGTTTCAAACAGTCCTCGGTTTAATTTGATTTTTTGGTCGAAACTAGTATAAACTAGTGTATAATATATTACGATTTACGGACCAAAACTTGCATTTCGAAAAGTTTTGTAGAATCTAATTTTCAGATGATTTTTTGCATGGACTACCATCATAACCTTCCCTCGTAACCTATATAAAGGATTCAAAAAGTTTTGTATTGTTTCTAACAGTCCTCGATTTAATTTGATTTTTTGACCAAATCTAGTATAAATTAGTGTATATATTAGGATTTTTTGACCGAAACTTGCATTTCGAAAAGTTTTGTCGAATCTAATTTTCAGATGATTTTTTGCATGGACTTCCATCATAAACTTCCCTCATAAAATATATAAGTGATCTAAAAAGTACAAAATCATCTCGAACAGTCCTCGGTTTAATTTTATTTTTGGATCGAAACTAGTATAAACTAGTGTATAATATATTACGATTTTTTGACCAAAACTTGCATTTCGAAAAATTTCATAGATTCTAATTTTCAGATGATTTTTTGCATGGATTACCATCATAACCTTCCCTCGTAACCTATATAAAGGATTCAAAAAGATTTGTATCGTTTCAAACAGTCCTCGGTTTAATTTGATTTTTTGGTCGAAACTAGTATAAACTAGTGTATAATATATTACGATTTTTTTGACCGAAACTTGCTTTTCGAAAAGTTTTCTAGAATCTAATTTTCAAATGATTTTTTGCATGGACTACCATCATAACCTTTCCTCGTAACCTATATAAAGGATTCAAAAAGTTTAGTATCGTTTCTAACAGTCCTCGATTTAATTTAATTTTTTGACCAAAACGAGTATAAATTAGTGTATAATATATTATGATTTTTTGACCGAAACTTGCATTTCGAAATGTTTTGTAGAATCTAATTTTCATATGATTTTTTGCATGGACTTCCATCAAAACCTTCCCTCATAAAATATATAAATGATCTAAAAAGTACAGAATCATCTCGAACAATCCTCGGTTTAATTTTTTTTTTTTGATCCAAACTAGTATAAACTAGTGTATAATATATTACGATTTTTTGACCGAAACTTGCTATTCGAAAAATTTCATAGATTCTAATTTTCAGATGATTTTTTGCATGGACTACCAGCATAACCATCCATCGTAACCTATATAAAGGATTCAAAAAGATTTGTATCGTTTCTAACAGTCCTCTATTTAATTTGATTTTTTGGTCGAAACTAGTATAAACTAGTGTATAATATATTACGATTTTTGGACCGAAACTTGCATTTCGAAAAGTTTTGTAGAATCTAATTTTCAGATGATTTTTTGAATGAACTACCATCATAACCTTCCCTCGTAACCTATATAAAGGATTCAAAAAGTTTTGTATCGTTTCTAACAGTCCTCGATTTAATTTGATTTTTTGACCAAAACTAGTATAAATTAGTGTATAATATATTACGATTTTTTGACCGAAACTTGCATTTCGATAAGTTTTGTCGAATCTAATTTTCAGATTAATTTTTTGCATAGATTTCCATCATAAACTTCCCTCATAAAATATATAAATGATCTAAAAAGTACAAAATCATCTCGAACAGTCCTCGGTTTAATTTTATTTTTTGATCGAAACTAGTATAAACTAGTGTATAATATATTACGATTTTTTGACCGAAACTTGCATTTCGAAAAATATCATAGATTCTAATTTTCAGATGATTTTTTGCATGGACTACCATCATAACCTTCCCTCGTAACCTATATAAAGGATTCGAAAAGATTTGTATCGTTTCAAACAGTACTCGGTTTAATTTGATTTTTTGACCAAAACTAGTATAAATTAGTGTATAATATATTACGATTTTTGGACCGAAACTTGCATTTCGAAAAGTTTTGTAGAATCTAATTTTCAGATGATTTTTTTAATGAACTACCATCAAAACCTTCCCTGCAAAAATATATAAATGATCTAAAAAGTACAGAATCATCTCGAATATTCCTCGGTTTAATTTTATTTTTTGATCGAAACTAGTATAAACTAGTGTATAATATATTACGATTTTTTGACCGAAACTTGCATTTCGAAAAATTTCATAGATTCTAATTTTCATATGATTTTTTGCATGGACTACCATCATAACCTTCCCTCGTAACCTATATAAAGGATTCGAAAAGATTTGTATCGTTTCAAACAGTCCTCGGTTTAATTTGATTTTTTGGTCGAAACTAGTATAAACTAGTGTATAATATATTACGATTTATGGACCAAAACTTGCATTTCGAAAAGTTTTGTAGAATCTAATTTTCAGATGATTTTTTGCATGGACTACCATCATAACCTTCCCTCGTAACCTATATAAAGGATTCAAAAAGTTTTGTATTGTTTCTAACAGTCCTCGATTTAATTTGATTTTTTGACCAAATCTAGTATAAATTAGTGTATAATATATTAGGATTTTTTGACCGTAACTTGCATTTCGAAAAGTTTTGTCGAATCTAATTTTCAGATGATTTTTTGCATGGACTTCCATCATAAACTTCCCTCATAAAATATATAAGTGATCTAAAAAGTACAAAATCATCTCGAACAGTCCTCGGTTTAATTTTATTTTTGGATCGAAACTAGTATAAACTAGTGTATAATATATTACGATTTTTTGACCGAAACTTGCAATTCGAAAAATTTCATAGATTCTAATTTTCAGATGATTTTTTGCATGGACTACCAGCATAACCTTCCATCGTAACCTATATAAAGGATTCAAAAAGATTTGTATCGTTTCTAACAGTCCTCTATTTAATTTGATTTTTTGGTCGAAACTAGTATAAACTAGTGTATAATATATTACGATTTTTGGACCGAAACTTGCATTTCGAAAAGTTTTGTAGAATCTAATTTTCAGATGATTTTTTTAATGAACTACCATCAAAACCTTCCCTGCAAAAATATATAAATGATCTAAAAAGTACAGAATCATCTCGAATATTCCTCGGTTTAATTTTATTTTTTGATCGAAACTAGTATAAACTAGTGTATAATATATTACGATTTTTTGACCGAAACTTGCAATTCGAAAAATTTCATAGATTCTAATTTTCAGATGATTTTTTGCATGGACTACCAGCATAACCTTCCATCGTAACCTATATAAAGGATTCAAAAAGATTTGTATCGTTTCTAACAGTCCTCTATTTAATTTGATTTTTTGGTCGAAACTAGTATAAACTAGTGTATAATATATTACGATTTTTGGACCGAAACTTGCATTTCGAAAAGTTTTGTAGAATCTCATTTTCAGATGATTTTTTTAATGAACTACCATCAAAACCTTCCCTGCAAAAATATATAAATGATCTAAAAAGTACAGAATCATCTCGAATATTCCTCGGTTTAATTTTATTTTTTGATCGAAACTAGTATAAATTAGTGTATAATATATTACGATTTTTTGACCGAAACTTGCATTTCGAAAAATTTCATAGATTCTAATTTTCAGATGATTTTTTGCATGGACTACCATCATAACCTTCCCACGTAACCTATATAAAGGATTCGAAAAGATTTGTTTCGTTTCAAACAGTCCTCGGTTTAATTTGATTTTTTGGTCGAAACTAGTATAAACTAGTGTATAATATATTACGATTTATGGACCGAAACTTGCATTTCGAAAAGTTTTGTAGAATCTAATTTTCAGATGATTTTTTGCATGGACTACCATCATAACCTTCCCTCGTAACCTATATAAAGGATTCAAAAAGTTTTGTATTGTTTCTAACAGTCCTCGATTTAATTTGATTTTTTGACCAAATCTAGTATAAATTAGTGTATAATATATTAGGATTTTTTGACTGTAACTTGCATTTCGAAAAGTTTTGTCGAATCTAATTTTCAGATGATTTTTTGCATGGACTTCCATCATAAACTTCCCTCATAAAATATATAAGTGATCTAAAAAGTACAAAATCATCTCGAACAGTCCTCGGTTTAATTTTATTTTTGGATCGAAACTAGTATAAACTAGTGTATAATATATTACGATTTTTTGACCAAAACTTGCATTTCGAAAAATTTCATAGATTCTAATTTTCAGATGATTTTTTGCATGGGTTACCATCATAACCTTCCCTCGTAACCTATATAAAGGATTCAAAAAGATTTGTATCGTTTCAAACAGTCCTCGGTTTAATTTGATTTTTTGGTCGAAACTAGTATAAACTAGTGTATAATATATTACGATTTTTTTGACCGAAACTTGCTTTTCGAAAAGTTTTCTAGAATCTAATTTTCAAATGATTTTTTGCATGGACTACCATCATAACCTTTCCTCGTAACCTATATAAAGGATTCAAAAAGTTTAGTATCGTTTCTAACAGTCCTCGATTTAATTTAATTTTTTGACCAAAACGAGTATAAATTAGTGTATAATATATTATGATTTTTTGACCGAAACTTGCATTTCGAAATGTTTTGTAGAATCTAATTTTCAGATGATTTTTTGCATGGACTTCCATCAAAACCTTCCCTCATAAAATATATAAATGATCTAAAAAGTACAGAATCATCTCGAACAATCCTCGGTTTAATTTTTTTTTTTTGATCCAAACTAGTATAAACTAGTGTATAATATATTACGATTTTTTGACAGAAACTTGCTATTCGAAAAATTTCATAGATTCTAATTTTCAGATGATTTTTTGCATGGACTACCAGCATAACCTTCCATCGTAACCTATATAAAGGATTCAAAAAGATTTGTATCGTTTCTAACAGTCCTCTATTTAATTTGATTTTTTGGTCGAAACTAGTATAAACTAGTGTATAATATATTACGATTTTTGGACCGAAACTTGCATTTCGAAAAGTTTTGTAGAATCTAATTTTCAGATGATTTTTTGAATGAACTACCATCATAACCTTCCCTCGTAACCTATATAAAGGATTCAAAAAGTTTTGTATCGTTTCTAACAGTCCTCGATTTAATTTGATTTTTTGACCAAAACTAGTATAAATTAGTGTATAATATATTACGATTTTTTGACCGAAACTTGCATTTCGATAAGTTTTGTCGAATCTAATTTTCAGATTAATTTTTTGCATAGATTTCCATCATAAACTTCCCTCATAAAATATATAAATGATCTAAAAAGTACAAAATCATCTCGAACAGTCCTCGGTTTAATTTTATTTTTTGATCGAAACTAGTATAAACTAGTGTATAATATATTACGATTTTTTGACCGAAACTTGCATTTCGAAAAATTTCATAGATTCTAATTTTCAGATGATTTTTTGCATGGACTACCATCATAACCTTCCCTCGTAACCTATATAAAGGATTCGAAAAGATTTGTATCGTTTCAAACAGTACTCGGATTAATTTGATTTTTTGACCAAAACTAGTATAAATTAGTGTATAATATATTACGATTTTTGGACCGAAACTTGCATTTCGAAAAGTTTTGTAGAATCTAATTTTCATATGATTTTTTTAATGAACTACCATCAAAACCTTCCCTGCAAAAATATATAAATGATCTAAAAAGTACAGAATCATCTCGAATATTCCTCGGTTTAATTTTATTTTTTGATCGAAACTAGTATAAACTAGTGTATAATATATTACGATTTTTTGACCGAAACTTGCATTTCGAAAAATTTCATAGATTCTAATTTTCATATGATTTTTTGCATGGACTACCATCATAACCTTCCCTCGTAACCTATATAAAGGATTCGAAAAGATTTGTATCGTTTCAAACAGTCCTCGGTTTAATTTGATTTTTTGGTCGAAACTAGTATAAACTAGTGTATAATATATTACGATTTATGGACCAAAACTTGCATTTCGAAAAGTTTTGTAGAATCTAATTTTCAGATGATTTTTTGCATGGACTACCATCATAACCTTCCCTCGTAACCTATATAAAGGATTCAAAAAGTTTTGTATTGTTTCTAACAGTCCTCGATTTAATTTGATTTTTTGACCAAATCTAGTATAAATTAGTGTATAATATATTAGGATTTTTTGACCGAAACTTGCATTTCGAAAAGTTTTGTCGAATCTAATTTTCAGATGATTTTTTGCATGGACTTCCATCATAAACTTCCCTCATAAAATATATAAGTGATCTAAAAAGTACAAAATCATCTCGAACAGTCCTCGGTTTAATTTTATTTTTGGATCGAAACTAGTATAAACTAGTGTATAATATATTACGATTTTTTGACCAAAACTTGCATTTCGAAAAATTTCATAGATTCTAATTTTCAGATGATTTTTTGCATGGATTACCATCATAACCTTCCCTCGTAACCTATATAAAGGATTCAAAAAGATTTGTATCGTTTCAAACAGTCCTCGGTTTAATTTGATTTTTTGGTCGAAACTAGTATAAACTAGTGTATAATATAATACGATTTTTTTGACCGAAACTTGCTTTTCGAAAAGTTTTCTAGAATCTAATTTTCAAATGATTTTTTGCATGGACTACCATCATAACCTTTCCTCGTAACCTATATAAAGGATTCAAAAAGTTTAGTATCGTTTCTAACAGTCCTCGATTTAATTTAATTTTTTGACCAAAACGAGTATAAATTAGTGTATAATATATTATGATTTTTTGACCGAAACTTGCATTTCGAAATGTTTTGTAGAATCTAATTTTCATATGATTTTTTGCATGGACTTCCATCAAAACCTTCCCTCATAAAATATATAAATGATCTAAAAAGTACAGAATCATCTCGAACAATCCTCGGTTTAATTTTTTTTTTTTGATCCAAACTAGTATAAACTAGTGTATAATATATTACGATTTTTTGACCGAAACTTGCTATTCGAAAAATTTCATAGATTCTAATTTTCAGATGATTTTTTGCATGGACTACCAGCATAACCTTCCATCGTAACCTATATAAAGGATTCAAAAAGATTTGTATCGTTTCTAACAGTCCTCTATTTAATTTGATTTTTTGGTCGAAACTAGTATAAACTAGTGTATAATATATTACGATTTTTGGACCGAAACTTGCATTTCGAAAAGTTTTGTAGAATCTAATTTTCAGATGATTTTTTGAATGAACTACCATCATAACCTTCCCTCGTAACCTATATAAAGGATTCAAAAAGTTTTGTATCGTTTCTAACAGTCCTCGATTTAATTTGATTTTTTGACCAAAACTAGTATAAATTAGTGTATAATATATTACGATTTTTTGACCGAAACTTGCATTTCGATAAGTTTTGTCGAATCTAATTTTCAGATTAATTTTTTGCATAGATTTCCATCATAAACTTCCCTCATAAAATATATAAATGATCTAAAAAGTACAAAATCATCTCGAACAGTCCTCGGTTTAATTTTATTTTTTGATCGAAACTAGTATAAACTAGTGTATAATATATTACGATTTTTTGACCGAAACTTGCATTTCGAAAAATATCATAGATTCTAATTTTCAGATGATTTTTTGCATGGACTACCATCATAACCTTCCCTCGTAACCTATATAAAGGATTCGAAAAGATTTGTATCGTTTCAAACAGTACTCGGTTTAATTTGATTTTTTGACCAAAACTAGTATAAATTAGTGTATAATATATTACGATTTTTGGACCGAAACTTGCATTTCGAAAAGTTTTGTAGAATCTAATTTTCAGATGATTTTTTTAATGAACTACCATCAAAACCTTCCCTGCAAAAATATATAAATGATCTAAAAAGTACAGAATCATCTCGAATATTCCTCGGTTTAATTTTATTTTTTGATCGAAACTAGTATAAACTAGTGTATAATATATTACGATTTTTTGACCGAAACTTGCATTTCGAAAAATTTCATAGATTCTAATTTTCAGATGATTTTTTGCATGGACTACCATCATAACCTTCCCTCGTAACCTATATAAAGGATTCGAAAAGATTTGTATCGTTTCAAACAGTCCTCGGTTTAATTTGATTTTTTGGTCGAAACTAGTATAAACTAGTGTATAATATATTACGATTTATGGACCGAAACTTGCATTTCGAAAAGTTTTGTAGAATCTAATTTTCAGATGATTTTTTGCATGGACTACCATCATAACCTTCCCTCGTAACCTATATAAAGGATTCAGAAAGTTTTGTATTGTTTCTAACAGTCCTCGATTTAATTTGATTTTTTGACCAAATCTAGTATAAATTAGTGTATAATATATTAGGATTTTTTGACCGAAACTTGCATTTCGAAAAGTTTTGTCGAATCTAATTTTCAGATGATTTTTTGCATGGACTTCCATCATAAACTTCCCTGCAAAAATATATAAATGATCTAAAAAGTACAAAATCATCTCGAACAGTCCTCGGTTTAATTTTATTTTTGGATCGAAACTAGTATAAACTAGTGTATAATATATTACGATTTTTTGACCAAAACTTGCATTTCGAAAAAATTCATAGATTCTAATTTTCAGATGATTTTTTGCATGGATTACCATCATAACCTTCCCTCGTAACCTATATAAAGGATTCAAAAAGATTTGTATCGTTTCAAACAGTCCTCGGTTTAATTTGATTTTTTGGTCGAAACTAGTATAAACTAGTGTATAATATAATACGATTTTTTTGACCGAAACTTGCTTTTCGAAAAGTTTTCTAGAATCTAATTTTCAAATGATTTTTTGCATGGACTACCATCATAACCTTTCCTCGTAACCTATATAAAGGATTCAAAAAGTTTAGTATCGTTTCTAACAGTCCTCGATTTAATTTAATTTTTTGACCAAAACGAGTATAAATTAGTGTATAATATATTATGATTTTTTGACCGAAACTTGCATTTCGAAATGTTTTGTAGAATCTAATTTTCAGATGATTTTTTGCATGGACTTCCATCAAAACCTTCCCTCATAAAATATATAAATGATCTAAAAAGTACAGAATCATCTCGAACAATCCTCGGTTTAATTTTATTTTTTGATCCAAACTAGTATAAACTAGTGTATAATATATTACGATTTTTTGACTGAAACTTGCAATTAGAAAAATTTCATAGATTCTAATTTTCAGATGATTTTTTGCATGGACTACCAGCATAACCTTCCATCGTAACCTATATAAAGGATTCGAAAAGATTTGTATCGTTTCTAACAGTCCTCTATTTAATTTGATTTTTTGGTCGAAACTAGTATAAACTAGTGTATAATATATTACGATTTTTGGACCGAAACTTGCATTTCGAAAAGTTTTGTAGAATCTAATTTTCAGATGATTTTTTGCATGGACTACCATCATAACCTTCCCTCGTAACCTATATAAAGGATTCGAAAAGATTTGTATCGTTTCAAATAGTCCTCGGTTTAATTTGATTTTTTGGTCGAAACTAGTATAAACTAGTGTATAATATATTACGATTTATGGACCAAAACTTGCATTTCGAAAAGTTTTGTAGAATCTAATTTTCAGATGATTTTTTGCATGGACTACCATCATAACCTTCCCTCGTAACCTATATAAAGGATTCAAAAAGTTTTGTATTGTTTCTAACAGTCCTCGATTTAATTTGATTTTTTGACCAAATCTAGTATAAATTAGTGTATAATATATTAGGATTTTTTGACCGAAACTTGCATTTCGAAAAGTTTTGTCGAATCTAATTTTCAGATGATTTTTTGCATGGACTTCCAACATAAACTTCCCTCATAAAATATATAAGTGATCTAAAAAGTACAAAATCATCTCGAACAGTCCTCGGTTTAATTTTATTTTTTGATCGAAACTAGTATAAACTAGTGTATAATATATTAAGATTTTTTGACCGAAACTTGCATTTCGAAAAATTTCATAGATTCTAATTTTCAGATGATTTTTTGCATGGACTACCATCATAACCTTCCCTCGTAACCTATATAAAGGATTCGAAAAGATTTGTATCGTTTCAAACAGTCCTCGGTTTAATTTGATTTTTTGGTCGAAACTAGTATAAACTAGTGTATAATATATTACGATTTATGGACCAAAACTTGCATTTCGAAAAGTTTTGTAGAATCTAATTTTCAGATGATTTTTTGCATGGACTACCATCATAACCTTCCCTCGTAACCTATATAAAGGATTCAAAAAGTTTTGTATTGTTTCTAACAGTCCTCGATTTAATTTGATTTTTTGACCAAATCTAGTATAAATTAGTGTATAATATATTAGGATTTTTTGACCGAAACTTGCATTTCGAAAAGTTTTGTCGAATCTAATTTTCAGATGATTTTTTGCATGGACTTCCAACATAAACTTCCCTCATAAAATATATAAGTGATCTAAAAAGTACAAAATCATCTCGAACAGTCCTCGGTTTAATTTTATTTTTTGATCGAAACTAGTATAAACTAGTGTATAATATATTACGATTTTTTGACCGAAACTTGCATTTCGAAAAATTTCATAGATTCTAATTTTCAGATGATTTTTTGCATGGACTACCATCATAACCTTCCCTCGTAACCTATATAAAGGATTCGAAAAGATTTGTATCGTTTCAAACAGTACTCGGTTTAATTTGATTTTTTGACCAAAACTAGTATAAATTAGTGTATAATATATTACGATTTTTGGACCGAAACTTGCATTTCGAAAAGTTTTGTAGAATCTAATTTTCAGATGATTTTTTTAATGAACTACCATCAAAACCTTCCCTGCAAAAATATATAAATGATCTAAAAAGTACAGAATCATCTCGAATATTCCTCGGTTTAATTTTATTTTTTGATCGAAACTAGTATAAACTAGTGTATAATATATTACGATTTTTTGACCGAAACTTGCATTTCGAAAAATTTCATAGATTCTAATTTTCATATGATTTTTTGCATGGACTACCATCATAACCTTCCCTCGTAACCTATATAAAGGATTCGAAAAGATTTGTATCGTTTCAAACAGTCCTCGGTTTAATTTGATTTTTTGGTCGAAACTAGTATAAACTAGTGTATAATATATTACGATTTATGGACCAAAACTTGCATTTCGAAAAGTTTTGTAGAATCTAATTTTCAGATGATTTTTTGCATGGACTACCATCATAACCTTCCCTCGTAACCTATATAAAGGATTCAGAAAGTTTTGTATTGTTTCTAACAGTCCTCGATTTAATTTGATTTTTTGACCAAATCTAGTATAAATTAGTGTATAATATATTAGGATTTTTTGACCGAAACTTGCATTTCGAAAAGTTTTGTCGAATCTAATTTTCAGATGATTTTTTGCATGGACTTCCATCATAAACTTCCCTGCAAAAATATATAAATGATCTAAAAAGTACAAAATCATCTCGAACAGTCCTCGGTTTAATTTTATTTTTGGATCGAAACTAGTATAAACTAGTGTATAATATATTACGATTTTTTGACCAAAACTTGCATTTCGAAAAATTTCATAGATTCTAATTTTCAGATGATTTTTTGCATGGATTACCATCATAACCTTCCCTCGTAACCTATATAAAGGATTCAAAAAGATTTGTATCGTTTCAAACAGTCCTCGGTTTAATTTGATTTTTTGGTCGAAACTAGTATAAACTAGTGTATAATATAATACGATTTTTTTGACCGAAACTTGCTTTTCGAAAAGTTTTCTAGAATCTAATTTTCAAATGATTTTTTGCATGGACTACCATCATAACCTTTCCTCGTAACCTATATAAAGGATTCAAAAAGTTTAGTATCGTTTCTAACAGTCCTCGATTTAATTTAATTTTTTGACCAAAACGAGTATAAATTAGTGTATAATATATTATGATTTTTTGACCGAAACTTGCATTTCGAAATGTTTTGTAGAATCTAATTTTCAGATGATTTTTTGCATGGACTTCCATCAAAACCTTCCCTCATAAAATATATAAATGATCTAAAAAGTACAGAATCATCTCGAACAATCCTCGGTTTAATTTTATTTTTTGATCCAAACTAGTATAAACTAGTGTATAATATATTACGATTTTTTGACTGAAACTTGCAATTAGAAAAATTTCATAGATTCTAATTTTCAGATGATTTTTTGCATGGACTACCAGCATAACCTTCCATCGTAACCTATATAAAGGATTCGAAAAGATTTGTATCGTTTCTAACAGTCCTCTATTTAATTTGATTTTTTGGTCGAAACTAGTATAAACTAGTGTATAATATATTACGATTTTTGGACCGAAACTTGCATTTCGAAAAGTTTTGTAGAATCTAATTTTCAGATGATTTTTTTAATGAACTACCATCAAAACCTTCCCTGCAAAAATATATAAATGATCTAAAAAGTACAGAATCATCTCGAATATTCCTCGGTTTAATTTTATTTTTTGATCGAAACTAGTATAAACTAGTGTATAATATATTACGATTTTTTGACCGAAACTTGCATTTCGAAAAATTTCATAGATTCTAATTTTCAGATGATTTTTTGCATGGACTACCATCATAACCTTCCCTCGTAACCTATATAAAGGATTCGAAAAGATTTGTATCGTTTCAAACAGTCCTCGGTTTAATTTGATTTTTTGGTCGAAACTAGTATAAACTAGTGTATAATATATTACGATTTATGGACCAAAACTTGCATTTCGAAAAGTTTTGTAGAATCTAATTTTCAGATGATTTTTTGCATGGACTACCATCATAACCTTCCCTCGTAACCTATATAAAGGATTCAAAAAGTTTTGTATTGTTTCTAACAGTCCTCGATTTAATTTGATTTTTTGACCAAATCTAGTATAAATTAGTGTATAATATATTAGGATTTTTTGACCGAAACTTGCATTTCGAAAAGTTTTGTCGAATCTAATTTTCAGATGATTTTTTGCATGGACTTCCAACATAAACTTCCCTCATAAAATATATAAGTGATCTAAAAAGTACAAAATCATCTCGAACAGTCCTCGGTTTAATTTTATTTTTTGATCGAAACTAGTATAAACTAGTGTATAATATATTACGATTTTTTGACCGAAACTTGCATTTCGAAAAATTTCATAGATTCTAATTTTCAGATGATTTTTTGCATGGACTACCATCATAACCTTCCCTCGTAACCTATATAAAGGATTCGAAAAGATTTGTATCGTTTCAAACAGTACTCGGTTTAATTTGATTTTTTGACCAAAACTAGTATAAATTAGTGTATAATATATTACGATTTTTGGACCGAAACTTGCATTTCGAAAAGTTTTGTAGAATCTAATTTTCAGATGATTTTTTTAATGAACTACCATCAAAACCTTCCCTGCAAAAATATATAAATGATCTAAAAAGTACAGAATCATCTCGAATATTCCTCGGTTTAATTTTATTTTTTGATCGAAACTAGTATAAACTAGTGTATAATATATTACGATTTTTTGACCGAAACTTGCATTTCGAAAAATTTCATAGATTCTAATTTTCATATGATTTTTTGCATGGACTACCATCATAACCTTCCCTCGTAACCTATATAAAGGATTCGAAAAGATTTGTATCGTTTCAAACAGTCCTCGGTTTAATTTGATTTTTTGGTCGAAACTAGTATAAACTAGTGTATAATATATTACGATTTATGGACCAAAACTTGCATTTCGAAAAGTTTTGTAGAATCTAATTTTCAGATGATTTTTTGCATGGACTACCATCATAACCTTCCCTCGTAACCTATATAAAGGATTCAGAAAGTTTTGTATTGTTTCTAACAGTCCTCGATTTAATTTGATTTTTTGACCAAATCTAGTATAAATTAGTGTATAATATATTAGGATTTTTTGACCGAAACTTGCATTTCGAAAAGTTTTGTCGAATCTAATTTTCAGATGATTTTTTGCATGGACTTCCATCATAAACTTCCCTGCAAAAATATATAAATGATCTAAAAAGTACAAAATCATCTCGAACAGTCCTCGGTTTAATTTTATTTTTGGATCGAAACTAGTATAAACTAGTGTATTATATATTACGATTTTTTGACCAAAACTTGCATTTCGAAAAATTTCATAGATTCTAATTTTCAGATGATTTTTTGCATGGATTACCATCATAACCTTCCCTCGTAACCTATATAAAGGATTCAAAAAGATTTGTATCGTTTCAAACAGTCCTCGGTTTAATTTGATTTTTTGGTCGAAACTAGTATAAACTAGTGTATAATATAATACGATTTTTTTGACCGAAACTTCCTTTTCGAAAAGTTTTCTAGAATCTAATTTTCAAATGATTTTTTGCATGGACTACCATCATAACCTTTCCTCGTAACCTATATAAAGGATTCAAAAAGTTTAGTATCGTTTCTAACAGTCCTCGATTTAATTTAATTTTTTGACCAAAACGAGTATAAATTAGTGTATAATATATTATGATTTTTTGACCGAAACTTGCATTTCGAAATGTTTTGTAGAATCTAATTTTCAGATGATTTTTTGCATGGACTTCCATCAAAACCTTCCCTCATAAAATATATAAATGATCTAAAAAGTACAGAATCATCTCGAACAATCCTCGGTTTAATTTTATTTTTTGATCCAAACTAGTATAAACTAGTGTATAATATATTACGATTTTTTGACTGAAACTTGCAATTAGAAAAATTTCATAGATTCTAATTTTCAGATGATTTTTTGCATGGACTACCAGCATAACCTTCCATCGTAACCTATATAAAGGATTCGAAAAGATTTGTATCGTTTCTAACAGTCCTCTATTTAATTTGATTTTTTGGTCGAAACTAGTATAAACTAGTGTATAATATATTACGATTTTTGGACCGAAACTTGCATTTCGAAAAGTTTTGTAGAATCTAATTTTCAGATGATTTTTTTAATGAACTACCATCAAAACCTTCCCTGCAAAAATATATAAATGATCTAAAAAGTACAAAATCATCTCGAATATTCCTCGGTTTAATTTTATTTTTTGATCGAAACTAGTATAAACTAGTGTATAATATATTACGATTTTTTGACCGAAACTTGCATTTCGAAAAATTTCATAGATTCTAATTTTCAGATGATTTTTTGCATGGACTACCATCATAACCTTCCCTCGTAACCTATATAAAGGATTCGAAAAGATTTGTATCGTTTCAAACAGTCCTCGGTTTAATTTGATTTTTTGGTCGAAACTAGTATAAACTAGTGTATAATATATTACGATTTATGGACCGAAACTTGCATTTCGAAAAGTTTTGTAGAATCTAATTTTCAGATGATTTTTTGCATGGACTACCATCATAACCTTCCCTCGTAACCTATATAAAGGATTCAAAAAGTTTTGTATTGTTTCTAACAGTCCTCGATTTAATTTGATTTTTTGACCAAATCTAGTATAAATTAGTGTATAATATATTAGGATTTTTTGACTGTAACTTGCATTTCGAAAAGTTTTGTCGAATCTAATTTTCAGATGATTTTTTGCATGGACTTCCATCATAAACTTCCCTCATAAAATATATAAGTGATCTAAAAAGTACAAAATCATCTCGAACAGTCCTCGGTTTAATTTTATTTTTGGATCGAAACTAGTATAAACTAGTGTATAATATATTACGATTTTTTGACCAAAACTTGCATTTCGAAAAATTTCATAGATTCTAATTTTCAGATGATTTTTTGCATGGATTACCATCATAACCTTCCCTCGTAACCTATATAAAGGATTCAAAAAGATTTGTATCGTTTCAAACAGTCCTCGGTTTAATTTGATTTTTTGGTCGAAACTAGTATAAACTAGTGTATAATATATTACGATTTTTTTGACCGAAACTTGCTTTTCGAAAAGTTTTCTAGAATCTAATTTTCAAATGATTTTTTGCATGGACTACCATCATAACCTTTCCTCGTAACCTATATAAAGGATTCAAAAAGTTTAGTATCGTTTCTAACAGTCCTCGATTTAATTTAATTTTTTGACCAAAACGAGTATAAATTAGTGTATAATATATTATGATTTTTTGACCGAAACTTGCATTTCGAAATGTTTTGTAGAATCTAATTTTCAGATGATTTTTTGCATGGACTTCCATCAAAACCTTCCCTCATAAAATATATAAATGATCTAAAAAGTACAGAATCATCTCGAACAATCCTCGGTTTAATTTTATTTTTTGATCCAAACTAGTATAAACTAGTGTATAATATATTACGATTTTTTGACCGAAACTTGCAATTAGAAAAATTTCATAGATTCTAATTTTCAGATGATTTTTTGCATGGACTACCAGCATAACCTTCCATCGTAACCTATATAAAGGATTCGAAAAGATTTGTATCGTTTCTAACAGTCCTCTATTTAATTTGATTTTTTGGTCGAAACTAGTATAAACTAGTGTATAATATATTACGATTTTTGGACCGAAACTTGCATTTCGAAAAGTTTTGTAGAATCTAATTTTCAGATGATTTTTTGAATGAACTACCATCATAACCTTCCCTCGTAACCTATATAAAGGATTCAAAAAGTTTTGTATCGTTTCTAACAGTCCTTGATTTAATTTGATTTTTTGACCAAAACTAGTATAAATTAGTGTATAATATATTACGATTTTTTGACCGAAACTTGCATTTCGATAAGTTTTGTCGAATCTAATTTTCAGATTAATTTTTTGCATAGATTTCCATCATAAACTTCCCTCATAAAATATATAAATGATCTAAAAAGTACAAAATCATCTCGAACAGTCCTCGGTTTAATTTTATTTTTTGATCGAAACTAGTATAAACTAGTGTATAATATATTACGATTTTTTGACCGAAACTTGCATTTCGAAAAATTTCATAGATTCTAATTTTCAGATGATTTTTTGCATGGACTACCATCATAACCTTCCCTCGTAACCTATATAAAGGAATCGAAAAGATTTGTATCGTTTCAAACAGTCCTCAGTTTTATTTGATTTTTTGACCAAAACTAGTATAAATTAGTGTATAATATATTACGATTTTTGGACCGAAACTTGCATTTCGAAAAGTTTTGTAGTATCTAATTTTCAGATGATTTTTTTAATGAACTACCATCAAAACCTTCCCTGCAAAAATATATAAATGATCTAAAAAGTACATAATCATCTCGAATATTCCTCGGTTTAATTTTATTTTTTGATCGAAACTAGTATAAACTAGTGTATAATATATTACGATTTTTTGACCGAAACTTGCATTTCGAAAAATTTCATAGATTCTAATTTTCAGATGATTTTTTGCATGGACTACCATCATAACCTTCCCTCGTAACCTATATAAAGGATTCGAAAAGATTTGTATCGTTTCAAACAGTCCTCGGTTTAATTTGATTTTTTGGTCGAAACTAGTATAAACTAGTGTATAATATATTACGATTTATGGACCGAAACTTGCATTTCGAAAAGTTTTGTAGAATCTAATTTTCAGATGATTTTTTGCATGGACTACCATCATAACCTTCCCTCGTAACCTATATAAAGGATTCAAAAAGTTTTGTATTGTTTCTAACAGTCCTCGATTTAATTTGATTTTATGACCAAATCTAGTATAAATTAGTGTATAATATATTAGGATTTTTTGACTGAAACTTGCATTTCGAAAAGTTTTGTCGAATCTAATTTTCAGATGATTTTTTGCATGGACTTCCATCATAAACTTCCCTCATAAAATATATAAGTGATCTAAAAAGTACAAAATCATCTCGAACAGTCCTCGGTTTAATTTTATTTTTGGATCGAAACTAGTATAAACTAGTGTATAATATATTACTATTTTTTGACCAAAACTTGCATTTCGAAAAATTTCCTAGATTCTAATTTTCAGATGATTTTTTGCATGGATTACCATCATAACCTTCCCTCGTAACCTATATAAAGGATTCAAAAAGATTTGTATCGTTTCAAACAGTCCTCGGTTTAATTTGATTTTTTGGTCGAAACTAGTATAAACTAGTGTATAATATATTACGATTTTTTTGACCGAAACTTGCTTTTCGAAAAGTTTTCTAGAATCTAATTTTCAAATGATTTTTTGCATGGACTACCATCATAACCTTTCCTCGTAACCTATATAAAGGATTCAAAAAGTTTAGTATCGTTTCTAACAGTCCTCGATTTAATTTAATTTTTTGACCAAAACGAGTATAAATTAGTGTATAATATATTATGATTTTTTGACCGAAACTTGCATTTCGAAATGTTTTGTAGAATCTAATTTTCAGATGATTTTTTGCATGGACTTCCATCAAAACCTTTCCTCATAAAATATATAAATGATCTAAAAAGTACAGAATCATCTCGAACAATCCTCGGTTTAATTTTATTTTTTGATCCAAACTAGTATAAACTAGTGTATAATATATTACGATTTTTTGACCGAAACTTGCAATTCGAAAAATTTCATAGATTCTAATTTTCAGATGATTTTTTGCATGGACTACCAGCATAACCTTCCATCGTAACCTATATAAAGGATTCGAAAAGATTTGTATCGTTTCTAACAGTCCTCTATTTAATTTGATTTTTTGGTCGAAACTAGTATAAACTAGTGTATAATATATTACGATTTTTGGACCGAAACTTGCATTTCGAAAAGTTTTGTAGAATCTAATTTTCAGATGATTTTTTGAATGAACTACCATCATAACCTTCCCTCGTAACCTATATAAAGGATTCAAAAAGTTTTGTATCGTTTCTAACAGTCCTCGATTTAATTTGATTTTTTGACCAAAACTAGTATAAATTAGTGTATAATATATTACGATTTTTTGACCGAAACTTGCATTTCGATAAGTTTTGTCGAATCTAATTTTCAGATTAATTTTTTGCATAGATTTCCATCATAAACTTCCCTCATAAAATATATAAATGATCTAAAAAGTACAAAATCATCTCGAACAGTCCTCGGTTTAATTTTATTTTTTGATCGAAACTAGTATAAACTAGTGTATAATATATTACGATTTTTTGACTGAAACTTGCATTTCGAAAAATTTCATAGATTCTAATTTTCAGATGATTTTTTGCATGGACTACCATCATAACCTTCCCTCGTAACCTATATAAAGGATTCGAAAAGATTTGTAACGTTTCAAACAGTGCTCGGTTTAATTTGATTTTTTGACCAAAACTAGTATAAATTAGTGTATAATATATTACGATTTTTGGACCGAAACTTGCATTTCGAAAAGTTTTGTAGAATCTAATTTTCAGATGATTTTTTTAATGAACTACCATCAAAACTTTCCCTGCAAAAATATATAAATGATCTAAAAAGTACAGAATCATCTCGAATATTCCTCGGTTTAATTTTATTTTTTGATCGAAACTAGTATAAACTAGTGTATAATATATTACGATTTTTTGACCGAAACTTGCATTTCGAAAAATTTCATAGATTCTAATTTTCAGATGATTTTTTGCATGGACTACCATCATAACCTTCCCTCGTAACCTATATAAAGGATTCGAAAAGATTTGTATCGTTTCAAACAGTCCTCGGTTTAATTTGATTTTTTGGTCGAAACTAGTATAAACTAGTGTATAATATATTACGATTTATGGACCGAAACTTGCATTTCGAAAAGTTTTGTAGAATCTAATTTTCAGATGATTTTTTGCATGGACTACCATCATAACCTTCCCTCGTAACCTATATAAAGGATTCAGAAAGTTTTGTATTGTTTCTAACAGTCCTCGATTTAATTTGATTTTTTGACCAAATCTAGTATAAATTAGTGTATAATATATTAGGATTTTTTGACCGAAACTTGCATTTCGAAAAGTTTTGTCGAATCTAATTTTCAGATGATTTTTTGCATGGACTTCCATCATAAACTTCCCTGCAAAAATATATAAATGATCTAAAAAGTACAAAATCATCTCGAACAGTCCTCGGTTTAATTTTATTTTTGGATCGAAACTAGTATAAACTAGTGTATAATATATTACGATTTTTTGACCAAAACTTGCATTTCGAAAAATTTCATAGATTCTAATTTTCAGATGATTTTTTGCATGGATTACCATCATAACCTTCCCTCGTAACCTATATAAAGGATTCGAAAAGATTTGTATCGTTTCAAACAGTCCTCGGTTTAATTTGATTTTTTGGTCGAAACTAGTATAAACTAGTGTATAATATATTACGATTTTTTTGACCGAAACTTGCTTTTCGAAAAGTTTTCTAGAATCTAATTTTCAAATGATTTTTTGCATGGACTACCATCATAACCTTTCCTCGTAACCTATATAAAGGATTCAAAAAGTTTAGTATCGTTTCTAACAGTCCTCGATTTAATTTAATTTTTTGACCAAAACGAGTATAAATTAGTGTATAATATATTATGATTTTTTGACCGAAACTTGCATTTCGAAATGTTTTGTAGAATCTAATTTTCAGATGATTTTTTGCATGGACTTCCATCAAAACCTTCCCTCATAAAATATATAAATGATCTAAAAAGTACAGAATCATCTCGAACAATCCTCGGTTTAATTTTATTTTTTGATCCAAACTAGTATAAACTAGTGTATAATATATTACGATTTTTTGAACGAAACTTGCAATTAGAAAAATTTCATAGATTCTAATTTTCAGATGATTTTTTGCATGGACTACCAGCATAACCTTCCATCGTAACCTATATAAAGGATTCGAAAAGATTTGTATCGTTTCTAACAGTCCTCTATTTAATTTGATTTTTTGGTCGAAACTAGTATAAACTAGTGTATAATATATTACGATTTTTGGACCGAAACTTGCATTTCGAAAAGTTTTGTAGAATCTAATTTTCAGATGATTTTTTGAATGAACTACCATCATAACCTTCCCTCGTAACCTATATAAAGGATTCAAAAAGTTTTGTATCGTTTCTAACAGTCCTCGATTTAATTTGATTTTTTGACCAAAACTAGTATAAATTAGTGTATAATATATTACGATTTTTTGACCGAAACTTGCATTTCGATAAGTTTTGTCGAATCTAATTTTCAGTTTAATTTTTTGCATAGATTTCCATCATAAACTTCCCTCATAAAATATATAAATGATCTAAAAAGTACAAAATCATCTCGAACAGTCCTCGGTTTAATTTTATTTTTTGATCGAAACTAGTATAAACTAGTGTATAATATATTACGATTTTTTGACCGAAACTTGCATTTCGAAAAATTTCATAGATTCTAATTTTCAGATGATTTTTTGCATGGACTACCATCATAACCTTCCCTCGTAACCTATATAAAGGATTCGAAAAGATTTGTAACGTTTCAAACAGTGCTCGGTTTAATTTTATTTTTTGACCAAAACTAGTATAAATTAGTGTATAATATATTACGATTTTTGGACCGAAACTTGCATTTCGAAAAGTTTTGTAGAATCTAATTTTCAGATGATTTTTTTAATGAACTACCATCAAAACTTTCCCTGCAAAAATATATAAATGATCTAAAAAGTACAGAATCATCTCGAATATTCCTCGGTTTAATTTTATTTTTTGATCGAAACTAGTATAAACTAGTGTATAATATATTACGATTTTTTGACCGAAACTTGCATTTCGAAAAATTTCATAGATTCTAATTTTCAGATGATTTTTTGCATGGACTACCATCATAACCTTCCCTCGTAACCTATATAAAGGATTCGAAAAGATTTGTATCGTTTCAAACAGTCCTCGGTTTAATTTGATTTTTTGGTCGAAACTAGTATAAACTAGTGTATAATATATTACGATTTATGGACCGAAACTTGCATTTCGAAAATTTTTGTAGAATCTAATTTTCAGATGATTTTTTGCATGGACTACCATCATAACCTTCCCTCGTAACCTATATAAAGGATTCAAAAAGTTTTGTATTGTTTCTAACAGTCCTCGATTTAATTTGATTTTTTGACCAAATCTAGTATAAATTAGTGTATAATATATTAGGATTTTTTGACTGAAACTTGCATTTCGAAAAGTTTTGTCGAATCTAATTTTCAGATGATTTTTTGCATGGACTTCCATCATAAACTTCCCTCATAAAATATATAAGTGATCTAAAAAGTACAAAATCATCTCGAACAGTCCTCGGTTTAATTTTATTTTTGGATCGAAACTAGTATAAACTAGTGTATAATATATTACGATTTTTTGACCAAAACTTGCATTTCGAAAAATTTCATAGATTCTAATTTTCAGATGATTTTTTGCATGGATTACCATCATAACCTTCCCTCGTAACCTATATAAAGGATTCAAAAAGATTTGTATCGTTTCAAACAGTCCTCGGTTTAATTTGATTTTTTGGTCGAAACTAGTATAAACTAGTGTATAATATATTACGATTTTTTTGACCGAAACTTGCTTTTCGAAAAGTTTTCTAGAATCTAATTTTCAAATGATTTTTTGCATGGACTACCATCATAACCTTTCCTCGTAACCTATATAAAGGATTCAAAAAGTTTAGTATCGTTTCTAACAGTCCTCGATTTAATTTAATTTTTTGACCAAAACGAGTATAAATTAGTGTATAATATATTATGATTTTTTGACCGAAACTTGCATTTCGAAATGTTTTGTAGAATCTAATTTTCAGATGATTTTTTGCATGGACTTCCATCAAAACCTTCCCTCATAAAATATATAAATGATCTAAAAAGTACAGAATCATCTCGAACAATCCTCGGTTTAATTTTATTTTTTGATCCAAACTAGTATAAACTAGTGTATAATATATTACGATTTTTTGACCGAAACTTGCAATTCGAAAAATTTCATAGATTCTAATTTTCAGATGATTTTTTGCATGGACTACCAGCATAACCTTCCATCGTAACCTATATAAAGGATTCGAAAAGATTTGTATCGTTTCTAACAGTCCTCTATTTAATTTGATTTTTTGGTCGAAACTAGTATAAACTAGTGTATAATATATTACGATTTTTGGACCGAAACTTGCATTTCGAAAAGTTTTGTAGAATCTAATTTTCAGATGATTTTTTGAATGAACTACCATCATAACCTTCCCTCGTAACCTATATAAAGGATTCAAAAAGTTTTGTATCGTTTCTAACAGTCCTCGATTTAATTTGATTTTTTGACCAAAACTAGTATAAATTAGTGTATAATATATTACGATTTTTTGACCGAAACTTGCATTTCGATAAGTTTTGTCGAATCTAATTTTCAGTTTAATTTTTTTGCATAGATTTCCATCATAAACTTCCCTCATAAAATATATAAATGATCTAAAAAGTACAAAATCATCTCGAACAGTCCTCGGTTTAATTTTATTTTTTGATCGAAACTAGTATAAACTAGTGTATAATATATTACGATTTTTTGACCGAAACTTGAATTTCGAAAAATTTCATAGATTCTAATTTTCAGATGATTTTTTGCATGGACTACCATCATAACCTTCCCTCGTAACCTATATAAAGGATTCGAAAAGATTTGTAACGTTTCAAACAGTGCTCGGTTTAATTTGATTTTTTGACCAAAACTAGTATAAATTAGTGTATAATATATTACGATTTTTGGACCGAAACTTGCATTTCGAAAAGTTTTGTAGAATCTAATTTTCAGATGATTTTTTTAATGAACTACCATCAAAACTTTCCCTGCAAAAATATATAAATGATCTAAAAAGTACAGAATCATCTCGAATATTCCTCGGTTTAATTTTATTTTTTGATCGAAACTAGTATAAACTAGTGTATAATATATTACGATTTTTTGACCGAAACTTGCATTTCGAAAAATTTCATAGATTCTAATTTTCAGATGATTTTTTGCATGGACTACCATCATAACCTTCCCTCGTAACCTATATAAAGGATTCGAAAAGATTTGTATCGTTTCAAACAGTCCTCGGTTTAATTTGATTTTTTGGTCGAAACTAGTATAAACTAGTGTATAATATATTACGATTTATGGACCGAAACTTGCATTTCGAAAATTTTTGTAGAATCTAATTTTCAGATGATTTTTTGCATGGACTACCATCATAACCTTCCCTCGTAACCTATATAAAGGATTCAAAAAGTTTTGTATTGTTTCTAACAGTCCTCGATTTAATTTGATTTTTTGACCAAATCTAGTATAAATTAGTGTATAATATATTAGGATTTTTTGACTGAAACTTGCATTTCGAAAAGTTTTGTCGAATCTAATTTTCAGATGATTTTTTGCATGGACTTCCATCATAAACTTCCCTCATAAAATATATAAGTGATCTAAAAAGTACAAAATCATCTCGAACAGTCCTCGGTTTAATTTTATTTTTGGATCGAAACTAGTATAAACTAGTGTATAATATATTACGATTTTTTGACCAAAACTTGCATTTCGAAAAATTTCATAGATTCTAATTTTCAGATGATTTTTTGCATGGATTACCATCATAACCTTCCCTCGTAACCTATATAAAGGATTCAAAAAGATTTGTATCGTTTCAAACAGTCCTCGGTTTAATTTGATTTTTTGGTCGAAACTAGTATAAACTAGTGTATAATATATTACGATTTTTTTGACCGAAACTTGCTTTTCGAAAAGTTTTCTAGAATCTAATTTTCAAATGATTTTTTTACATGGACTACCATCATAACCTTTCCTCGTAACCTATATAAAGGATTCAAAAAGTTTAGTATCGTTTCTAACAGTCCTCGATTTAATTTAATTTTTTGACCAAAACGAGTATAAATTAGTGTATAATATATTATGATTTTTTGACCGAAACTTGCATTTCGAAATGTTTTGTAGAATCTAATTTTTAGATGATTTTTTGCATGGACTTCCATCAAAACCTTCCCTCATAAAATATATAAATGATCTAAAAAGTACAGAATCATCTCGAACAATCCTCGGTTTAATTTTATTTTTTGATCCAAACTAGTATAAACTAGTGTATAATATATTACGATTTTTTGACCGAAAATTGCAATTCGAAAAATTTCATAGATTCTAATTTTCAGATGATTTTTTGCATGGACTACCAGCATAACCTTCCATCGTAACCTATATAAAGGATTCGAAAAGATTTGTATCGTTTCTAACAGTCCTCTATTTAATTTGATTTTTTGGTCGAAACTAGTATAAACTAGTGTATAATATATTACGATTTTTGGACCGAAACTAGCATTTCGAAAAGTTTTGTAGAATCTAATTTTCAGATGATTTTTTGAATGAACTACCATCATAACCTTCCCTCGTAACCTATATAAAGGATTCAAAAAGTTTTATATCGTTTCTAACAGTCCTCGATTTAATTTGATTTTTTGACCAAAACTAGTATAAATTAGTGTATAATATATTACGATTTTTTGACCGAAACTTGCATTTCGATAAGTTTTGTCGAATCTAATTTTCAGATTAATTTTTTGCATAGATTTCCATCATAAACTTCCCTCATAAAATATATAAATGATCTAAAAAGTACAAAATCATCTCGAACAGTCCTCGGTTTAATTTTATTTTTTGATCGAAACTAGTATAAACTAGTGTATAATATATTACGATTTTTTGACCGAAACTTGCATTTCGAAAAATTTCATAGATTCTAATTTTCAGATGATTTTTTGCATGGACTACCATCATAACCTTCCCTCGTAACCTATATAAAGGATTCGAAAAGATTTGTAACGTTTCAAACAGTGCTCGGTTTAATTTGATTTTTTGACCAAAACTAGTATAAATTAGTGTATAATATATTACGATTTTTGGACCGAAACTTGCATTTCAAAAAGTTTTGTAGAATCTAATTTTCAGATGATTTTTTTAATGAACTACCATCAAAACTTTCCCTGCAAAAATATATAAATGATCTAAAAAGTACAGAATCATCTCGAATATTCCTCGGTTTAATTTTATTTTTTGATCGAAACTAGTATAAACTAGTGTATAATATATTACGATTTTTTGACCGAAACTTGCATTTCGAAAAATTTCATAGATTCTAATTTTCAGATAATTTTTTGCATGGACTACCATCATAACCTTCCCTCGTAACCTATATAAAGGATTCGAAAAGATTTGTATCGTTTCAAACAGTCCTCGGTTTAATTTGATTTTTTGGTCGAAACTAGTATAAACTAGTGTATAATATATTACGATTTATGGACCGAAACTTGCATTTCGAAAATTTTTGTAGAATCTAATTTTCAGATGATTTTTTGCATGGACTACCATCATAACCTTCCCTCGTAACCTATATAAAGGATTCAAAAAGTTTTGTATTGTTTCTAACAGTCCTCGATTTAATTTGATTTTTTGACCAAATCTAGTATAAATTAGTGTATAATATATTAGGATTTTTTGACTGAAACTTGCATTTCGAAAAGTTTTGTCGAATCTAATTTTCAGATGATTTTTTGCATGGACTTCCATCATAAACTTCCCTCATAAAATATATAAGTGATCTAAAAAGTACAAAATCATCTCGAACAGTCCTCGGTTTAATTTTATTTTTGGATCGAAACTAGTATAAACTAGTGTATAATATATTACGATTTTTTGACCAAAACTTGCATTTCGAAAAATTTCATAGATTCTAATTTTCAGATGATTTTTTGCATGGATTACCATCATAACCTTCCCTCGTAACCTATATAAAGGATTCAAAAAGATTTGTATCGTTTCAAACAGTCCTCGGTTTAATTTGATTTTTTGGTCGAAACTAGTATAAACTAGTGTATAATATATTACGATTTTTTTGACCGAAACTTGCTTTTCGAAAAGTTTTCTAGAATCTAATTTTCAAATGATTTTTTTACATGGACTACCATCATAACCTTTCCTCGTAACCTATATAAAGGATTCAAAAAGTTTAGTATCGTTTCTAACAGTCCTCGATTTAATTTAATTTTTTGACCAAAACGAGTATAAATTAGTGTATAATATATTATGATTTTTTGACCGAAACTTGCATTTCGAAATGTTTTGTAGAATCTAATTTTTAGATGATTTTTTGCATGGACTTCCATCAAAACCTTCCCTCATAAAATATATAAATGATCTAAAAAGTACAGAATCATCTCGAACAATCCTCGGTTTAATTTTATTTTTTGATCCAAACTAGTATAAACTAGTGTATAATATATTACGATTTTTTGACCGAAAATTGCAATTCGAAAAATTTCATAGATTCTAATTTTCAGATGATTTTTTGCATGGACTACCAGCATAACCTTCCATCGTAACCTATATAAAGGATTCGAAAAGATTTGTATCGTTTCTAACAGTCCTCTATTTAATTTGATTTTTTGGTCGAAACTAGTATAAACTAGTGTATAATATATTACGATTTTTGGACCGAAACTAGCATTTCGAAAAGTTTTGTAGAATCTAATTTTCAGATGATTTTTTGAATGAACTACCATCATAACCTTCCCTCGTAACCTATATAAAGGATTCAAAAAGTTTTATATCGTTTCTAACAGTCCTCGATTTAATTTGATTTTTTGACCAAAACTAGTATAAATTAGTGTATAATATATTACGATTTTTTGACCGAAACTTGCATTTCGATAAGTTTTGTCGAATCTAATTTTCAGATTAATTTTTTGCATAGATTTCCATCATAAACTTCCCTCATAAAATATATAAATGATCTAAAAAGTACAAAATCATCTCGAACAGTCCTCGGTTTAATTTTATTTTTTGATCGAAACTAGTATAAACTAGTGTATAATATATTACGATTTTTTGACCGAAACTTGCATTTCGAAAAATTTCATAGATTCTAATTTTCAGATGATTTTTTGCATGGACTACCATCATAACCTTCCCTCGTAACCTATATAAAGGATTCGAAAAGATTTGTAACGTTTCAAACAGTGCTCGGTTTAATTTGATTTTTTGACCAAAACTAGTATAAATTAGTGTATAATATATTACGATTTTTGGACCGAAACTTGCATTTCAAAAATTTTTGTAGAATCTAATTTTCAGATGATTTTTTTAATGAACTACCATCAAAACTTTCCCTGCAAAAATATATAAATGATCTAAAAAGTACAGAATCATCTCGAATATTCCTCGGTTTAATTTTATTTTTTGATCGAAACTAGTATAAACTAGTGTATAATATATTACGATTTTTTGACCGAAACTTGCATTTCGAAAAATTTCATAGATTCTAATTTTCAGATGATTTTTTGCATGGACTACCATCATAACCTTCCCTCGTAACCTATATAAAGGATTCGAAAAGATTTGTATCGTTTCAAACAGTCCTCGGTTTAATTTGATTTTTTGGTCGAAACTAGTATAAACTAGTGTATAATATATTACGATTTATGGACCGAAACTTGCATTTCGAAAATTTTTGTAGAATCTAATTTTCAGATGATTTTTTGCATGGACTACCATCATAACCTTCCCTCGTAACCTATATAAAGGATTCAAAAAGTTTTGTATTGTTTCTAACAGTCCTCGATTTAATTTGATTTTTTGACCAAATCTAGTATAAATTAGTGTATAATATATTAGGATTTTTTGACTGAAACTTGCATTTCGAAAAGTTTTGTCGAATCTAATTTTCAGATGATTTTTTGCATGGACTTCCATCATAAACTTCCCTCATAAAATATATAAGTGATCTAAAAAGTACAAAATCATCTCGAACAGTCCTCGGTTTAATTTTATTTTTGGATCGAAACTAGTATAAAGTAGTGTATAATATATTACGATTTTTTGACCAAAACTTGCATTTCGAAAAATTTCATAGATTCTAATTTTCAGATGATTTTTTGCATGGATTACCATCATAACCTTCCCTCGTAACCTATATAAAGGATTCAAAAAGATTTGTATCGTTTCAAACAGTCCTCGGTTTAATTTGATTTTTTGGTCGAAACTAGTATAAACTAGTGTATAATATATTACGATTTTTTTGACCGAAACTTGCTTTTCGAAAAGTTTTCTAGAATCTAATTTTCAAATGATTTTTTTACATGGACTACCATCATAACCTTTCCTCGTAACCTATATAAAGGATTCAAAAAGTTTAGTATCGTTTCTAACAGTCCTCGATTTAATTAAATTTTTTGACCAAAACGAGTATAAATTAGTGTATAATATATTATGATTTTTTGACCGAAACTTGCATTTCGAAATGTTTTGTAGAATCTAATTTTTAGATGATTTTTTGCATGGACTTCCATCAAAACCTTCCCTCATAAAATATATAAATGATCTAAAAAGTACAGAATCATCTCGAACAATCCTCGGTTTAATTTTATTTTTTGATCCAAACTAGTATAAACTAGTGTATAATATATTACGATTTTTTGACCGAAAATTGCAATTCGAAAAATTTCATAGATTCTAATTTTCAGATGATTTTTTGCATGGACTACCAGCATAACCTTCCATCGTAACCTATATAAAGGATTCGAAAAGATTTGTATCGTTTCTAACAGTCCTCTATTTAATTTGATTTTTTGGTCGAAACTAGTATAAACTAGTGTATAATATATTACGATTTTTGGACCGAAACTAGCATTTCGAAAAGTTTTGTAGAATCTAATTTTCAGATGATTTTTTGAATGAACTACCATCATAACCTTCCCTCGTAACCTATATAAAGGATTCAAAAAGTTTTATATCGTTTCTAACAGTCCTCGATTTAATTTGATTTTTTGACCAAAACTAGTATAAATTAGTGTATAATATATTACGATTTTTTGACCGAAACTTGCATTTCGATAAGTTTTGTCGAATCTAATTTTCAGATTAATTTTTTGCATAGATTTCCATCATAAACTTCCCTCATAAAATATATAAATGATCTAAAAAGTACAAAATCATCTCGAACAGTCCTCGGTTTAATTTTATTTTTTGATCGAAACTAGTATAAACTAGTGTATAATATATTACGATTTTTTGACCGAAACTTGCATTTCGAAAAATTTCATAGATTCTAATTTTCAGATGATTTTTTGCATGGACTACCATCATAACCTTCCCTCGTAACCTATATAAAGGATTCGAAAAGATTTGTAACGTTTCAAACAGTGCTCGGTTTAATTTGATTTTTTGACCAAAACTAGTATAAATTAGTGTATAATATATTACGATTTTTGGACCGAAACTTGCATTTCAAAAATTTTTGTAGAATCTAATTTTCAGATGATTTTTTTAATGAACTACCATCAAAACTTTCCCTGCAAAAATATATAAATGATCTAAAAAGTACAGAATCATCTCGAATATTCCTCGGTTTAATTTTATTTTTTGATCGAAACTAGTATAAACTAGTGTATAATATATTACGATTTTTTGACCGAAACTTGCATTTCGAAAAATTTCATAGATTCTAATTTTCAGATGATTTTTTGCATGGACTACCATCATAACCTTCCCTCGTAACCTATATAAAGGATTCGAAAAGATTTGTATCGTTTCAAACAGTCCTCGGTTTAATTTGATTTTTTGGTCGAAACTAGTATAAACTAGTGTATAATATATTACGATTTATGGACCGAAACTTGCATTTCGAAAATTTTTGTAGAATCTAATTTTCAGATGATTTTTTGCATGGACTACCATCATAACCTTCCCTCGTAACCTATATAAAGGATTCAAAAAGTTTTGTATTGTTTCTAACAGTCCTCGATTTAATTTGATTTTTTGACCAAATCTAGTATAAATTAGTGTATAATATATTAGGATTTTTTGACTGAAACTTGCATTTCGAAAAGTTTTGTCGAATCTAATTTTCAGATGATTTTTTGCATGGACTTCCATCATAAACTTCCCTCATAAAATATATAAGTGATCTAAAAAGTACAAAATCATCTCGAACAGTCCTCGGTTTAATTTTATTTTTGGATCGAAACTAGTATAAAGTAGTGTATAATATATTACGATTTTTTGACCAAAACTTGCATTTCGAAAAATTTCATAGATTCTAATTTTCAGATGATTTTTTGCATGGATTACCATCATAACCTTCCCTCGTAACCTATATAAAGGATTCAAAAAGATTTGTATCGTTTCAAACAGTCCTCGGTTTAATTTGATTTTTTGGTCGAAACTAGTATAAACTAGTGTATAATATATTACGATTTTTTTGACCGAAACTTGCTTTTCGAAAAGTTTTCTAGAATCTAATTTTCAAATGATTTTTTTACATGGACTACCATCATAACCTTTCCTCGTAACCTATATAAAGGATTCAAAAAGTTTAGTATCGTTTCTAACAGTCCTCGATTTAATTAAATTTTTTGACCAAAACGAGTATAAATTAGTGTATAATATATTATGATTTTTTGACCGAAACTTGCATTTCGAAATGTTTTGTAGAATCTAATTTTTAGATGATTTTTTGCATGGACTTCCATCAAAACCTTCCCTCATAAAATATATAAATGATCTAAAAAGTACAGAATCATCTCGAACAATCCTCGGTTTAATTTTATTTTTTGATCCAAACTAGTATAAACTAGTGTATAATATATTACGATTTTTTGACCGAAAATTGCAATTCGAAAAATTTCATAGATTCTAATTTTCAGATGATTTTTTGCATGGACTACCAGCATAACCTTCCATCGTAACCTATATAAAGGATTCGAAAAGATTTGTATCGTTTCTAACAGTCCTCTATTTAATTTGATTTTTTGGTCGAAACTAGTATAAACTAGTGTATAATATATTACGATTTTTGGACCGAAACTAGCATTTCGAAAAGTTTTGTAGAATCTAATTTTCAGATGATTTTTTGAATGAACTACCATCATAACCTTCCCTCGTAACCTATATAAAGGATTCAAAAAGTTTTATATCGTTTCTAACAGTCCTCGATTTAATTTGATTTTTTGACCAAAACTAGTATAAATTAGTGTATAATATATTACGATTTTTTGACCGAAACTTGCATTTCGATAAGTTTTGTCGAATCTAATTTTCAGATTAATTTTTTGCATAGATTTCCATCATAAACTTCCCTCATAAAATATATAAATGATCTAAAAAGTACAAAATCATCTCGAACAGTCCTCGGTTTAATTTTATTTTTTGATCGAAACTAGTATAAACTAGTGTATAATATATTACGATTTTTTGACCGAAACTTGCATTTCGAAAAATTTCATAGATTCTAATTTTCAGATGATTTTTTGCATGGACTACCATCATAACCTTCCCTCGTAACCTATATAAAGGATTCGAAAAGATTTGTAACGTTTCAAACAGTGCTCGGTTTAATTTGATTTTTTGACCAAAACTAGTATAAATTAGTGTATAATATATTACGATTTTTGGACCGAAACTTGCATTTCAAAAAGTTTTGTAGAATCTAATTTTCAGATGATTTTTTTAATGAACTACCATCAAAACTTTCCCTGCAAAAATATATAAATGATCTAAAAAGTACAGAATCATCTCGAATATTCCTCGGTTTAATTTTATTTTTTGATCGAAACTAGTATAAACTAGTGTATAATATATTACGATTTTTTGACCGAAACTTGCATTTCGAAAAATTTCATAGATTCTAATTTTCAGATGATTTTTTGCATGGACTACCATCATAACCTTCCCTCGTAACCTATATAAAGGATTCGAAAAGATTTGTATCGTTTCAAACAGTCCTCGGTTTAATTTGATTTTTTGGTCGAAACTAGTATAAACTAGTGTATAATATATTACGATTTATGGACCGAAACTTGCATTTCGAAAATTTTTGTAGAATCTAATTTTCAGATGATTTTTTGCATGGACTACCATCATAACCTTCCCTCGTAACCTATATAAAGGATTCAAAAAGTTTTGTATTGTTTCTAACAGTCCTCGATTTAATTTGATTTTTTGACCAAATCTAGTATAAATTAGTGTATAATATATTAGGATTTTTTGACTGAAACTTGCATTTCGAAAAGTTTTGTCGAATCTAATTTTCAGATGATTTTTTGCATGGACTTCCATCATAAACTTCCCTCATAAAATATATAAGTGATCTAAAAAGTACAAAATCATCTCGAACAGTCCTCGGTTTAATTTTATTTTTGGATCGAAACTAGTATAAACTAGTGTATAATATATTACGATTTTTTGACCAAAACTTGCATTTCGAAAAATTTCATAGATTCTAATTTTCAGATGATTTTTTGCATGGATTACCATCATAACCTTCCCTCGTAACCTATATAAAGGATTCAAAAAGATTTGTATCGTTTCAAACAGTCCTCGGTTTAATTTGATTTTTTGGTCGAAACTAGTATAAACTAGTGTATAATATATTACGATTTTTTTGACCGAAACTTGCTTTTCGAAAAGTTTTCTAGAATCTAATTTTCAAATGATTTTTTTACATGGACTACCATCATAACCTTTCCTCGTAACCTATATAAAGGATTCAAAAAGTTTAGTATCGTTTCTAACAGTCCTCGATTTAATTAAATTTTTTGACCAAAACGAGTATAAATTAGTGTATAATATATTATGATTTTTTGACCGAAACTTGCATTTCGAAATGTTTTGTAGAATCTAATTTTTAGATGATTTTTTGCATGGACTTCCATCAAAACCTTCCCTCATAAAATATATAAATGATCTAAAAAGTACAGAATCATCTCGAACAATCCTCGGTTTAATTTTATTTTTTGATCCAAACTAGTATAAACTAGTGTATAATATATTACGATTTTTTGACCGAAAATTGCAATTCGAAAAATTTCATAGATTCTAATTTTCAGATGATTTTTTGCATGGACTACCAGCATAACCTTCCATCGTAACCTATATAAAGGATTCGAAAAGATTTGTATCGTTTCTAACAGTCCTCTATTTAATTTGATTTTTTGGTCGAAACTAGTATAAACTAGTGTATAATATATTACGATTTTTGGACCAAAACTTGCATTTCGAAAAGTTTTGTAGAATCTAATTTTCAGATGATTTTTTGAATGAACTACCATCATAACCTTCCCTCGTAACCTATATAAAGGATTCAAAAAGTTTTATATCGTTTCTAACAGTCCTCGATTTAATTTGATTTTTTGACCAAAACTAGTATAAATTAGTGTATAATATATTACGATTTTTTGACCGAAACTTGCATTTCGATAAGTTTTGTCGAATCTAATTTTCAGATTAATTTTTTGCATAGATTTCCATCATAAACTTCCCTCATAAAATATATAAATGATCTAAAAAGTACAAAATCATCTCGAACAGTCCTCGGTTTAATTTTATTTTTTGATCGAAACTAGTATAAACTAGTGTATAATATATTACGATTTTTTGACCGAAACTTGCATTTCGAAAAATTTCATAGATTCTAATTTTCAGATGATTTTTTGCATGGACTACCATCATAACCTTCCCTCGTAACCTATATAAAGGATTCGAAAAGATTTGTATCATTTCAAACAGTCCTCGGTTTAATTTGATTTTTTGACCAAAACTAGTATAAATTAGTGTATAATATATTACGATTTTTGGACCGAAACTTGCATTTCGAAACATTCTGTAGAATCTAATTTTCAGATGATTTTTTTAATGAACTACCATCAAAACCTTCCCTGCAAAAATATATAAATGATCTAAAAAGTACAGAATCATCTCGAATATTCCTCGGTTTAATTTTATTTTTTGATCGAAACTAGTATAAACTAGTGTATAATATATTACGATTTTTTGACCGAAACTTGCAATTCGAAAAATTTCATAGATTCTAATTTTCAGATGATTTTTTGCATGGACTACCAGCATAACCTTCCATCGTAACCTATATAAAGGATTCGAAAAGATTTGTATCGTTTCTAACAGTCCTCTATTTAATTTGATTTTTTGGTCGAAACTAGTATAAACTAGTGTATAATATATTACGATTTTTGGACCGAAACTTGCATTTCGAAAAGTTTTGTAGAATCTAATTTTCAGATGATTTTTTGAATGAACTACCATCATAACCTTCCCTCGTAACCTATATAAATGTTTCAAAAAGTTTTGTATCGTTTCTAACAGTCCTCGATTTAATTTGATTTTTTGACCAAAACTAGTATAAATTAGTGTATAATATATTACGATTTTTTGACCGAAACTTGCATTTCGATAAGTTTTGTCGAATCTAATTTTCAGATTAATTTTTTGCATAGATTTCCATCATAAACTTCCCTCATAAAATATATAAATGATCTAAAAAGTACAAAATCATCTCGAACAGTCCTCGGTTTAATTTTATTTTTTGATCGAAACTAGTATAAACTAGTGTATAATATATTACGATTTTTTGACCGAAACTTGCATTTCGAAAAATTTCATAGATTCTAATTTTCAGATGATTTATTGCATGGACTACCATCATAACCTTCCCTCGTAACCTATATAAAGGATTCGAAAAGATTTGTATCGTTTCAAACAATCCTAGGTTTAATTTGATTTTTTGATCAAATCTAGTATAAATTAGTGTATAATATATTACAATTTTTGGACCGAAACTTGCATTTCGAAAAGTTTTGTAGAATCTAATTTTCAGATGATTTTTTTAATGAACTACCATCAAAACCTTCCCTGCAAAAATATATAAATGATCTAAAAAGTACAGAATCATCTCGAATATTCCTCGGTTTAATTTTATTTTTTGATCGAAACTAGTATAAACTAGTGTATAATATATTACGATTTTTTGACCGAAACTTGCATTTCGAAAAATTTCATAGATTCTAATTTTTAGATGATTTTTTGCATGGACTACCATCATAACCTTCCCTCGTAACCTATATAAAGGATTCGAAAAGATTTGTATCGTTTCAAACAGTCCTCGGTTTAAGTTGATTTTTTGGTCGAAACTAGTATAAATTAGTGTATAATATATTACGATTTATGGACCGAAACTTGCATTTCGAAAAGTTTTGTAGAATCTAATTTTCAGATGATTTTTTGCATGGACTACCATCATAACCTTCCCTCGTAACCTATATAAAGGATTCAAAAAGTTTTGTATTGTTTCTAACAGTCCTCGATTTAATTTGATTTTTTGACCAAATCTAGTATAAATTAGTGTATAATATATTAGGATTTTTTGACTGAAACTTGCATTTCGAAAAGTTTTGTCGAATCTAATTTTCAGATGATTTTTTGCATGGACTTCCATCATAAACTTCCCTCATAAAATATATAAGTGAT
This sequence comes from Lathyrus aphaca, assembly GCA_963966055.1. NCBI lineage: Eukaryota > Viridiplantae > Streptophyta > Magnoliopsida > Fabales > Fabaceae > Lathyrus > Lathyrus aphaca. The sequence continues at coordinate 643,030,217 of OZ014520.1, read as the reverse complement.
CTAAAAAGTACAAAATCATCTCGAACAGTCCTCGGTTTAATTTTATTTTTGGATCGAAACTAGTATAAACTAGTGTATAATATATTACGATTTTTTGACCAAAACTTGCATTTCGAAAAATTTCATAGATTCTAATTTTCAGATGATTTTTTGCATGGATTACCATCATAACCTTCCCTCGTAACCTATATAAAGGATTCAAAAAGATTTGTATCGTTTCAAAGAGTCCTCGGTTTAATTTGATTTTTTGGTCGAAACTAGTATAAACTAGTGTATAATATATTACGATTTTTTTGACCGAAACTTTCTTTTCGAAAAGTTTTCTAGAATCTAATTTTCAAATGATTTTTTGCATGGACTACCATCATAACCTTTCCTCGTAACCTATATAAAGGATTCAAAAAGTTTAGTATCGTTTCTAACAGTCCTCGATTTAATTTAATTTTTTGACCAAAACGAGTATAAATTAGTGTATAATATATTACGATTTTTGGACCGAAACTTGCATTTCGAAAAGTTTTGTAGAATCTAATTTTCAGATGATTTTTTTAATGAACTACCATCAAAACCTTCCCTGCAAAAATATATAAATGATCTAAAAAGTACAGAATCATCTCGAATATTCCTCGGTTTAATTTTATTTTTTGATCGAAACTAGTATAAACTAGTGTATAATATATTACGATTTTTTGACCGAAACTTGCATTTCGAAAAATTTCATAGATTCTAATTTTTAGATGATTTTTTGCATGGACTACCATCATAACCTTCCCTCGTAACCTATATAAAGGATTCGAAAAGATTTGTATCGTTTCAAACAGTCCTCGGTTTAAGTTGATTTTTTGGTCGAAACTAGTATAAATTAGTGTATAATATATTACGATTTATGGACCGAAACTTGCATTTCGAAAAGTTTTGTAGAATCTAATTTTCAGATGATTTTTTGCATGGACTACCATCATAACCTTCCCTCGTAACCTATATAAAGGATTCAAAAAGTTTTGTATTGTTTCTAACAGTCCTCGATTTAATTTGATTTTTTGACCAAATCTAGTATAAATTAGTGTATAATATATTAGGATTTTTTGACTGAAACTTGCATTTCGAAAAGTTTTGTCGAATCTAATTTTCAGATGATTTTTTGCATGGACTTCCATCATAAACTTCCCTCATAAAATATATAAGTGATCTAAAAAGTACAAAATCATCTCGAACAGTCCTCGGTTTAATTTTATTTTTGGATCGAAACTAGTATAAACTAGTGTATAATATATTACGATTTTTTGACCAAAACTTGCATTTCGAAAAATTTCATAGATTCTAATTTTCAGATGATTTTTTGCATGGATTACCATCATAACCTTCCCTCGTAACCTATATAAAGGATTCAAAAAGATTTGTATCGTTTCAAAGAGTCCTCGGTTTAATTTGATTTTTTGGTCGAAACTAGTATAAACTAGTGTATAATATATTACGATTTTTTTGACCGAAACTTTCTTTTCGAAAAGTTTTCTAGAATCTAATTTTCAAATGATTTTTTGCATGGACTACCATCATAACCTTCCCTCGTAACCTATATAAAGGATTCAAAAAGTTTAGTATCGTTTCTAACAGTCCTCGATTTAATTTAATTTTTTGACCAAAACGAGTATAAATTAGTGTATAATATATTACGATTTTTGGACCGAAACTTGCATTTCGAAAAGTTTTGTAGAATCTAATTTTCAGATGATTTTTTTAATGAACTACCATCAAAACCTTCCCTGCAAAAATATATAAATGATCTAAAAAGTACAGAATCATCTCGAATATTCCTCGGTTTAATTTTATTTTTTGATCGAAACTAGTATAAACTAGTGTATAATATATTACGATTTTTTGACCGAAACTTGCATTTCGAAAAATTTCATAGATTCTAATTTTTAGATGATTTTTTGCATGGACTACCATCATAACCTTCCCTCGTAACCTATATAAAGGATTCGAAAAGATTTGTATCGTTTCAAACAGTCCTCGGTTTAAGTTGATTTTTTGGTCGAAACTAGTATAAATTAGTGTATAATATATTACGATTTATGGACCGAAACTTGCATTTCGAAAAGTTTTGTAGAATCTAATTTTCAGATGATTTTTTGCATGGACTACCATCATAACCTTCCCTCGTAACCTATATAAAGGATTCAAAAAGTTTTGTATTGTTTCTAACAGTCCTCGATTTAATTTGATTTTTTGACCAAATCTAGTATAAATTAGTGTATAATATATTAGGATTTTTTGACTGAAACTTGCATTTCGAAAAGTTTTGTCGAATCTAATTTTCAGATGATTTTTTGCATGGACTTCCATCATAAACTTCCCTCATAAAATATATAAGTGATCTAAAAAGTACAAAATCATCTCGAACAGTCCTCGGTTTAATTTTATTTTTGGATCGAAACTAGTATAAACTAGTGTATAATATATTACGATTTTTTGACCAAAACTTGCATTTCGAAAAATTTCATAGATTCTAATTTTCAGATGATTTTTTGCATGGATTACCATCATAACCTTCCCTCGTAACCTATATAAAGGATTCAAAAAGATTTGTATCGTTTCAAAGAGTCCTCGGTTTAATTTGATTTTTTGGTCGAAACTAGTATAAACTAGTGTATAATATATTACGATTTTTTTGACCGAAACTTTCTTTTCGAAAAGTTTTCTAGAATCTAATTTTCAAATGATTTTTTGCATGGACTACCATCATAACCTTCCCTCGTAACCTATATAAAGGATTCAAAAAGTTTAGTATCGTTTCTAACAGTCCTCGATTTAATTTAATTTTTTGACCAAAACGAGTATAAATTAGTGTATAATATATTACGATTTTTGGACCGAAACTTGCATTTCGAAAAGTTTTGTAGAATCTAATTTTCAGATGATTTTTTTAATGAACTACCATCAAAACCTTCCCTCCAAAAATATATAAATGATCTAAAAAGTACAGAATCATCTCGAATATTCCTCGGTTTAATTTTATTTTTTTATCGAAACTAGTATAAACTAGTGTATAATATATTACGATTTTTTGACCGAAACTTGCATATCTAAAAATTTCATAGATTCTAATTTTCAGATTATTTTTTGCATGGACTACCATCATAACCTTCCCTCGTAACCTATATAAAGGATTCGAAAAGATTTGTATCGTTTCAAACAGTCCTCGGTTTAATTTGATTTTTTGGTCGAAACTAGTATAAACTAATGTATAATATATTACGATTTTTGGACCGAAACTTGCATTTCGAAAAGTTTTGTAGAATCTAATTTTCAGATGATTTTTTGAATGAACTACCATCATAACCTTCCCTCGTAACCTATATAAAGGATTCAAAAAGTTTTGTATCGTTTCTAACAGTCCTCGATTTAATTTGATTTTTTGACCAAAACTAGTATAAATTAGTGTATAATATATTACGATTTTTTGACCGAAACTTGCATTTCGATAAGTTTTGTCGAATCTAATTTTCAGATTAATTTTTTGCATAGATTTCCATCATAAACTTCCCTCATAAAATATATAAATGATCTAAAAAGTACAAAATCATCTCGAACAGTCCTCGGTTTAATTTTATTTTTTGATCGAAACCAGTATAAACTAGTGTATAATATATTATGATTTTTTGACCGAAACTTGCATTTCGAAAAATTTCATAGATTCTAATTTTCAGATGATTTTTTGCATGGACTACCATCATAACCTTCCCTCGTAACCTATATAAAGGATTCGAAAAGATTTGTATCGTTTCACACAGTCCTCGGTTTAATTTGATTTTTTGACCAAAACTAGTATAAATTAGTGTATAATATATTACGATTTTTGGACCGAAACTTGCATTTCGAAAAGTTTTGTAGAATCTAATTTTCAGATGATTTTTTGCATGGACTACCATCATAACCATCCCTCGTAACCTATATAAAGGATTCGAAAAGATTTGTATCGTTTCAAACAGTCCTCGGTTTAATTTGATTTTTTGGTCGAAACTAGTATAAACTAGTGTATAATATATTACGATTTATGGACCGAAACTTGCATTTCGAAAAGTTTTGTAGAATCTAATTTTCAGATGATTTTTTGCATGGACTACCATCATAACCTTCCCTCGTAACCTATATAAAGGATTCAAAAAGTTTTGTATTGTTTCTAACAGTCCTCGATTTAATTTGATTTTTTGACCAAATCTAGTATAAATTAGTGTATAATATATTAGGATTTTTTGATTGAAACTTGCATTTCGAAAAGTTTTGTCGAATCTAATTTTCAGATGATTTTTTGCATGGACTTCCATCATAAACTTCCCTCATAAAATATATAAGTGATCTAAAAAGTACAAAATCATCTCGAACAGTCCTCGGTTTAATTTGATTTTTTGGTCGAAACTAGTATAAACTAGTGTATAATATATTACGATGTTTTTGACCGAAACTTGCTTTTCGAAAAGTTTTTTAGATTCTAATTTTCAAATGATTTTTTGCATGGACTACCATCATAACCTTTCCTCGTAACCTATATAAAGGATTCAAAAAGTTTAGTATAGTTTCTAACAGTCCTCGATTTAATTTAATTTTTTGACCAAAACGAGTATAAATTAGTGTATAATAAATAATGATTTTTTGACCGAAACTTGCATTTCGAAATGTTTTGTAGAATCTAATTTTCAGATGATTTTTTGCATGGACTTCCATCAAAACCTTCCCAAATAAAATATATAAATGATCTAAAAAGTACAGAATCATCTCGAACAATCCTCGGTTTAATTTTATTTTTTGATCCAAACTAGTATAAACTAGTGTATAATATATTACGATTTTTTGACCGAAACTTGCATTTTGAAAAATTTCACAGATTCTATTTTTCAGATGATTTTTTGCATGGACTACCATCATAACCTTTCCTCGTAATCTATATAAAGGATTCGAAAAGATTTGTATCGTTTCAAACAGTCCTCGGTTTAATTTGATTTTTTGGTCGAAACTAGTATAAACTAATGTATAATATATTACGATTTTTGGACCGAAACTTTCATTTCGAAAAGTTTTGTAGAATCTAATTTTCAGATGATTTTTTGAATGAACTACCATCATAACCTTCCCTCGTAACCTATATAAAGGATTCAAAAAGTTTTGTATCGTTTCTAACAGTCCTCGATTTAATTTGATTTTTTGACCAAAACTAGTATAAATTAGTGTATAATATATTACGATTTTTTGACCGAAACTTGCATTTCGATAAGTTTTGTCGAATCTAATTTTCAGATTAATTTTTTGCATAGATTTCCATCATAAACTTCCCTCATAAAATATATAAATGATCTAAAAAGTACAAAATCATCTCGAACAGTCCTCGGTTTAATTTTATTTTTTGATCTACACTAGTATAAACTAGTGTATAATATATTACGATTTTTTGACCGAAACTTGCATTTCGAAAAATTTCATAGATTCTAATTTTCAGATGATTTTTTGCATGGACTACCATCATAACCTTCCCTCTTAACCTATATAAAGGATTCAAAAAGATTTGTATCGTTTCAAACAGTCCTCGGTTTAATTTGATTTTTTGACCAAAACTAGTATAAATTAGTGTATAATATATTACGATTTTTGGACCGAAACTTGCATTTTGAAAAGTTTTGTAGAATCTAATTTTCAGATGATTTTTTGCATGGACTACCATCATAACCTTCCCTCGTAACCTATATAAAGGATTCGAAAAGATTTGTATCGTTTCAAACAGTCCTCGGTTTAATTTGATTTTTTGGTCGAAACTAGTATAAACTAGTGTATAATATATTACGATTTATGGACCGAAACTTGCATTTCGAAAAGTTTTGTAGAATCTAATTTTCAGATGATTTTTTGCATGGACTACCATCATAACCTTCCCTCGTAACCTATATAAAGGATTCAAAAAGTTTTGTATCGTTTCTAACAGTCCTCGATTTAATTTGATTTTTTGACCAAAACTAGTATAAATTAGTGTATAATATATTACGATTTTTTGACCGAAACTTGCATTTCGAAAAGTTTTGTCGAATCTAATTTTCAGATTAATTTTTTGCATAGACTTCCATCATAAACTTCCCTCATAAAATATATAAATGATCTAAAAAGTACAAAATCCTCTCGAACAGTCCTCGGTTTAATTTTATTTTTTGATCGAAACTAGTATAAACTAGTGTATAATATATTACGATTTTTTGTCCGAAACTTGCATTTCGAAAAATTTCATAGATTCTAATTTTCAGATGATTTTTTGCATGGACTACCATCATAACCTTCCCTCGTAACCTATATAAAGGATTCGAAAAGATTTGTATCGTTTCAAACAGTCCTCAGTTTAATTTGATTTTTTGGTCGAAACTAGTATAAACTAGTGTATAATATATTACGATTTATTGACCGAAACTTGCATTTCGAAAAGTTTTGTAGAATCTAATTTTCAGATGATTTTTTGCATGGACTACCATCATAACCTTCCCTCGTAACCTATATAAAGGATTCAAAAAGTTTTGTATTGTTTCTAACAGTCCTCGATTTAATTTGATTTTTTGACCAAATCTAGTATAAATTAGTGTATAATATATTAGGATTTTTTGACCGAAACTTGCATTTCGAAAAGTTTTGTCGAATCTAATTTTCAGATGATTTTTTGCATGGACTTCCATCATAAACTTCCCTCATAAAATATATAAGTGATCTAAAAAGTACAAAATCATCTCGAACAGTCCTCGGTTTAATTTGATTTTTTGGTCGAAACTAGTATAAACTAGTGTATAATATATTACGATTTTTTTGACCGAAACTTGCTTTTCGAAAAGTTTTCTAGATTCTAATTTTCAAATGATTTTTTGCATGGACTACCATCATAACCTTTCCTCGTAACCTATATAAAGGATTCAAAAAGTTTAGTATAGTTTCTAACAATCCTCGATTTAATTTAATTTTTTGACCAAAACGAGTATAAATTAGTGTATAATATATAATGATTTTTTGACCGAAACTTGCATTTCGAAATGTTTTGTAGAATCTAATTTTCAGATGATTTTTTGCATGGACTTCCATCAAAACCTTCCCTCATAAAATATATAAATGATCTAAAAAGTACAGAATCATCTCTAACAATCCTCGGTTTAATTTTATTTTTTGATCCAAACTAGTATAAACTAGTGTATAATATATTACGATTTTTTGACCGAAACTTGCAATTCGAAATGTTTTGTAGAATCTAATTTTCAGATGATTTTTTGCATGGACTTCCATCAAAACCTTCCCTCATAAAATATATAAATGATCTACAAAGTACAGAATCATCTCGAACAATCCTCGGTTTAATTTTATTTTTTGATCCAAACTAGTATAAACTAATGTATAATATATTACGATTTTTTGACCGAGACTTGCAATTCGAAAAATTTCATAGATTCTAATTTTCAGATGATTTTTTGCATGGACTACCAGCATAACCTTCCATCGTAACCTATATAAAGGATTCGAAAAGATTTGTATCGTTTCTAACAGTCCTCTATTTAATTTGATTTTTTGGTAGAAACTAGTATAAACTAGTGTATAATATATTACGATTTTTGGACCGAAACTTGCATTTCGAAAAGTTTTGTAGAATCTAATTTTCAGATGATTTTTTGAATGAACTACCATCATAACCTTCCCTCGTAACCTATATAAAGGATTCAAAAAGTTTTGTATCGTTTCTAATAGTCCTCGATTTAATTTGATTTTTTGACCAAAACTAGTATAAATTAGTGTATAATATATTACGATTTTTTGACCGAAACTTGCATTTCGATAAGTTTTGTCAAATCTAATTTTCAGATTAATTTTTTGCATCGATTTCCATCATAAACTTCCCTCATAAAATATATAAATGATCTAAAAAGTACAAAATCATCTCGAACAGTCCTCGGTTTAATTTTATTTTTTGATCGAAACTAGTATAAACTAGTGTATAATATATTAGGATTTTTTGACCGAAACTTGCATTTCGAAAAATTTCATAGATTCTAATTTTCAGATGATTTTTTGCATGGACTACCATCATAACCTTCCCTCGTAACCTATATAAAGGATTCGAAAAGATATGTATCGTTTCAAACAGTCCTCAGTTTAATTTGATTTTTTGGTCGAAACTAGTATAAACTAGTGTATAATATATTACGATTTATTGACAGAAACTTGCATTTCGAAAAGTTTTGTAGAATCTAATTTTCAGATGATTTTTTGCATGGACTACCATAATAACCTTCCCTCATAACCTATTTAAAGGATTCAAAAAGTTTTGTATTGTTTCTAACAGTCCTCGATTTAATTTGATTTTTTGACCAAATCTAGTATAAATTAGTGTATAATATATTAGGATTTTTTGACCGAAACTTGCATTTCAAAAAGTTTTGTCGAATCTAATTTTCAGATGATTTTTTGCATGGACTTCCAACATAAACTTCCCTCATAAAATATATAAGTGATCTAAAAAGTACAAAATCATCTCGAACAGTCCTCGGTTTAATTTTATTTTTGGATCGAAACTAGTATAAACTAGTGTATAATATATTACGATTTTTTGACCGAAACTTGCATTTCGAAAAATTTCATAAATTCTAATTTTCAGATGATTTTTTGCATGGATTACCATCATAACCTTCCCTCGTAACCTATATAAAGGATTCAAAAAGATTTGTATCGTTTCAAACAGTCCTCGGTTTAATTTGATTTTTTGGTCGAAACTAGTATAAACTAGTGTATAATATATTACGATTTTTTTGACGGAAACTTGCATTTCGAAAAGTTTTCTAGAATCTAATTTTCAAATGATTTTTTGCATGGACTACCATCATAACCTTTCCTCGTAACCTATATAAAGGATTTAAAAAGTTTAGTATCGTTTCTAACAGTCCTCGATTTAATTTGATTTTTTGACCAAAACTATTATAAATTAGTGTATAATATATTACGATTTTTTGACCGAAACATGCATTTCGAAATGTTTTGTAGAATCTAATTTTCAGATGATTTTTTGCATGGACTTCCATCAAAACCTTCCCTCATAAAATATATAAATGATCTACAAAGTACAGAATCATCTCGAACAATCCTCGGTTTAATTTTATTTTTTGATCCAAACTAGTATAAACTAATGTATAATATATTACGATTTTTTGACCGAGACTTGCAATTCGAAAAATTTCATAGATTCTAATTTTCAGATGATTTTTTGCATGGACTACCAGCATAACCTTCCATCGTAACCTATATAAAGGATTCGAAAAGATTTGTATCGTTTCTAACAGTCCTCTATTTAATTTGATTTTTTGGTAGAAACTAGTATAAACTAGTGTATAATATATTACGATTTTTGGACCGAAACTTGCATTTCGAAAAGTTTTGTAGAATCTAATTTTCAGATGATTTTTTGAATGAACTACCATCATAACCTTCCCTCGTAACCTATATAAAGGATTCAAAAAGTTTTGTATCGTTTCTAATAGTCCTCGATTTAATTTGATTTTTTGACCAAAACTAGTATAAATTAGTGTATAATATATTACGATTTTTTGACCGAAACTTGCATTTCGATAAGTTTTGTCGAATCTAATTTTCAGATTAATTTTTTGCATCGATTTCCATCATAAACTTCCCTCATAAAATATATAAATGATCTAAAAAGTACAAAATCATCTCGAACAGTCCTCGGTTTAATTTTATTCTTTGATCGAAACTAGTATAAACTAGTGTATAATATATTAGGATTTTTTGACCGAAACTTGCATTTCGAAAAATTTCATAGATTCTAATTTTCAGATGATTTTTTGCATGGACTACCATCATAACCTTCCCTAGTAACCTATATAAAGGATTCGAAAAGATTTGTATCGTTTCAAACAGTCCTCAGTTTAATTTGATTTTTTGGTCGAAACTAGTATAAACTAGTGTATAATATATTACGATTTATTGACAGAAACTTGCATTTCGAAAAGTTTTGTAGAATCTAATTTTCAGATGATTTTTTGCATGGACTACCATAATAACCTTCCCTCATAACCTATTTAAAGGATTCAAAAAGTTTTGTATTGTTTCTAACAGTCCTCGATTTAATTTGATTTTTTGACCAAATCTAGTATAAATTAGTGTATAATATATTAGGATTTTTTGACCGAAACTTGCATTTCAAAAAGTTTTGTCGAATCTAATTTTCAGATGATTTTTTGCATGGACTTCCAACATAAACTTCCCTCATAAAATATATAAGTGATCTAAAAAGTACAAAATCAACTCGAACAGTCCTCGGTTTAATTTTATTTTTGGATCGAAACTAGTATAAACTAGTGTATAATATATTACGATTTTTTGACCGAAACTTGCATTTCGAAAAATTTCATAAATTCTAATTTTCAGATGATTTTTTGCATGGATTACCATCATAACCTTCCCTCGTAACCTATATAAAGGATTCAAAAAGATTTGTATCGTTTCAAACAGTCCTCGGTTTAATTTGATTTTTTGGTCGAAACTAGTATAAACTAGTGTATAATATATTACGATTTTTTTGACGGAAACTTGCATTTCGAAAAGTTTTCTAGAATCTAATTTTCAAATGATTTTTTGCATGGACTACCATCATAACCTTTCCTCGTAACCTATATAAAGGATTCAAAAAGTTTAGTATCGTTTCTAACAGTCCTCGATTTAATTTGATTTTTTGACCAAAACTATTATAAATTAGTGTATAATATATTACGATTTTTTAACCGAAACATGCATTTCGAAATGTTTTGTAGAATCTAATTTTCAGATGATTTTTTGCATGGACTTCCATCAAAACCTTCCCTCATAAAATATATAAATGATCTACAAAGTACAGAATCATCTCGAACAATCCTCGGTTTAATTTTATTTTTTGATCCAAACTAGTATAAACTAATGTATAATATATTACGATTTTTTGACCGAGACTTGCAATTCGAAAAATTTCATAGATTCTAATTTTCAGATGATTTTTTGCATGGACTACCAGCATAACCTTCCATCGTAACCTATATAAAGGATTCGAAAAGATTTGTATCGTTTCTAACAGTCCTCTATTTAATTTGATTTTTTGGTAGAAACTAGTATAAACTAGTGTATAATATATTACGATTTTTGGACCGAAACTTGCATTTCGAAAAGTTTTGTAGAATCTAATTTTCAGATGATTTTTTGAATGAACTACCATCATAACCTTCCCTCGTAACCTATATAAAGGATTCAAAAAGTTTTGTATCGTTTCTAATAGTCCTCGATTTAATTTGATTTTTTGACCAAAACTAGTATAAATTAGTGTATAATATATTACGATTTTTTGACCGAAACTTGCATTTCGATAAGTTTTGTCGAATCTAATTTTCAGATTAATTTTTTGCATCGATTTCCATCATAAACTTCCCTCATAAAATATATAAATGATCTAAAAAGTACAAAATCATCTCGAACAGTCCTCGGTTTAATTTTATTCTTTGATCGAAACTAGTATAAACTAGTGTATAATATATTAGGATTTTTTGACCGAAACTTGCATTTCGAAAAATTTCATAGATTCTAATTTTCAGATGATTTTTTGCATGGACTACCATCATAACCTTCCCTAGTAACCTATATAAAGGATTCGAAAAGATTTGTATCGTTTCAAACAGTCCTCAGTTTAATTTGATTTTTTGGTCGAAACTAGTATAAACTAGTGTATAATATATTACGATTTATTGACAGAAACTTGCATTTCGAAAAGTTTTGTAGAATCTAATTTTCAGATGATTTTTTGCATGGACTACCATAATAACCTTCCCTCGTAACCTATTTAAAGGATTCAAAAAGTTTTGTATTGTTTCTAACAGTCCTCGATTTAATTTGATTTTTTGACCAAATCTAGTATAAATTAGTGTATAATATATTAGGATTTTTTGACCGAAACTTGCATTTCGAAATGTTTTGTAGAATCTAATTTTCAGATGATTTTTTGCATCGACTTCCAACATAAACTTCCCTCATAAAATATATAAGTGATCTAAAAAGTACAAAATCATCTCGAACAGTCCTCGGTTTAATTTTATTTTTGGATCGAAACTAGTATAAACTAGTGTATAATATATTACGATTTTTTGACCGAAACTTGCATTTCGAAAAATTTCATAAATTCTAATTTTCAGATGATTTTTTGCATGGATTACCATCATAACCTTCCCTCGTAACCTATATAAAGGATTCAAAAAGATTTGTATCGTTTCAAACAGTCCTCGGTTTAATTTGATTTTTTGGTCGAAACTAGTATAAACTAGTGTATAATATATTACGATTTTTTTGACGGAAACTTGCATTTCGAAAAGTTTTCTAGAATCTAATTTTCAAATGATTTTTTGCATGGACTACCATCATAACCTTTCCTCGTAACCTATATAAAGGATTCAAAAAGTTTAGTATCGTTTCTAACAGTCCTCGATTTAATTTGATTTTTTGACCAAAACTATTATAAATTAGTGTATAATATATTACGATTTTTTGACCGAAACATGCATTTCGAAATGTTTTGTAGAATCTAATTTTCAGATGATTTTTTGCATGGACTTCCATCAAAACCTTCCCTCATAAAATATATAAATGATCTACAAAGTACAGAATCATCTCGAACAATCCTCGGTTTAATTTTATTTTTTGATCCAAACTAGTATAAACTAATGTATAATATATTACGATTTTTTGACCGAGACTTGCAATTCGAAAAATTTCATAGATTCTAATTTTCAGATGATTTTTTGCATGGACTACCAGCATAACCTTCCATCGTAACCTATATAAAGGATTCGAAAAGATTTGTATCGTTTCTAACAGTCCTCTATTTAATTTGATTTTTTGGTAGAAACTAGTATAAACTAGTGTATAATATATTACGATTTTTGGACCGAAACTTGCATTTCGAAAAGTTTTGTAGAATCTAATTTTCAGATGATTTTTTGAATGAACTACCATCATAACCTTCCCTCGTAACCTATATAAAGGATTCAAAAAGTTTTGTATCGTTTCTAATAGTCCTCGATTTAATTTGATTTTTTGACCAAAACTAGTATAAATTAGTGTATAATATATTACGATTTTTTGACCGAAACTTGCATTTCGATAAGTTTTGTCGAATCTAATTTTCAGATTAATTTTTTGCATCGATTTCCATCATAAACTTCCCTCATAAAATATATAAATGATCTAAAAAGTACAAAATCATCTCGAACAGTCCTCGGTTTAATTTTATTCTTTGATCGAAACTAGTATAAACTAGTGTATAATATATTAGGATTTTTTGACCGAAACTTGCATTTCGAAAAATTTCATAGATTCTAATTTTCAGATGATTTTTTGCATGGACTACCATCATAACCTTCCCTAGTAACCTATATAAAGGATTCGAAAAGATTTGTATCGTTTCAAACAGTCCTCAGTTTAATTTGATTTTTTGGTCGAAACTAGTATAAACTAGTGTATAATATATTACGATTTATTGACAGAAACTTGCATTTCGAAAAGTTTTGTAGAATCTAATTTTCAGATGATTTTTTGCATGGACTACCATAATAACCTTCCCTCGTAACCTATTTAAAGGATTCAAAAAGTTTTGTATTGTTTCTAACAGTCCTCGATTTAATTTGATTTTTTGACCAAATCTAGTATAAATTAGTGTATAATATATTAGGATTTTTTGACCGAAACTTGCATTTCGAAATGTTTTGTAGAATCTAATTTTCAGATGATTTTTTGCATCGACTTCCAACATAAACTTCCCTCATAAAATATATAAGTGATCTAAAAAGTACAAAATCATCTCGAACAGTCCTCGGTTTAATTTTATTTTTGGATCGAAACTAGTATAAACTAGTGTATAATATATTACGATTTTTTGACCGAAACTTGCATTTCGAAAAATTTCATAAATTCTAATTTTCAGATGATTTTTTGCATGGATTACCATCATAACCTTCCCTCGTAACCTATATAAAGGATTCAAAAAGATTTGTATCGTTTCAAACAGTCCTCGGTTTAATTTGATTTTTTGGTCGAAACTAGTATAAACTAGTGTATAATATATTACGATTTTTTTGACGGAAACTTGCATTTCGAAAAGTTTTCTAGAATCTAATTTTCAAATGATTTTTTGCATGGACTACCATCATAACCTTTCCTCGTAACCTATATAAAGGATTCAAAAAGTTTAGTATCGTTTCTAACAGTCCTCGATTTAATTTGATTTTTTGACCAAAACTAGTATAAATTAGTGTATAATATATTACGATTTTTTGACCGAAACATGCATTTCGAAATGTTTTGTAGAATCTAATTTTCAGATGATTTTTTGCATGGACTTCCATCAAAACCTTCCCTCATAAAATATATAAATGATCTACAAAGTACAGAATCATCTCGAACAATCCTCGGTTTAATTTTATTTTTTGATCCAAACTAGTATAAACTAATGTATAATATATTACGATTTTTTGACCGAGACTTGCAATTCGAAAAATTTCATGGATTCTAATTTTCAGATGATTTTTTGCATGGACTACCAGCATAACCTTCCATCGTAGCCTATATAAAGGATTCGAAAAGATTTGTATCGTTTCTAACAGTCCTCTATTTAATTTGATTTTTTGGTAGAAACTAGTATAAACTAGTGTATAATATATTACGATTTTTGGACCGAAACTTGCATTTCGAAAAGTTTTGTAGAATCTAATTTTCAGATGATTTTTTGAATGAACTACCATCATAACCTTCCCTCGTAACCTATATAAAGGATTCAAAAAGTTTTGTATCGTTTCTAATAGTCCTCGATTTAATTTGATTTTTTGACCAAAACTAGTATAAATTAGTGTATAATATATTACGATTTTTTGACCGAAACTTGCATTTCGATAAGTTTTGTCGAATCTAATTTTCAGATTAATTTTTTGCATCGATTTCCATCATAAACTTCCCTCATAAAATATATAAATGATCTAAAAAGTACAAAATCATCTCGAACAGTCCTCGGTTTAATTTTATTTTTTGATCGAAACTAGTATAAACTAGTGTATAATATATTAGGATTTTTTGACCGAAACTTGCATTTCGAAAAATTTCATAGATTCTAATTTTCAGATGATTTTTTGCATGGACTACCATCATAACCTTCCCTCGTAACCTATATAAAGGATTCGAAAAGATTTGTATCGTTTCAAACAGTCCTCAGTTTAATTTGATTTTTTGGTCGAATCTAGTATAAACTAGTGTATAATATATTACGATTTATTGACAGAAACTTGCATTTCGAAAAGTTTTGTAGAATCTAATTTTCAGATGATTTTTTGCATGGACTACCATAATAACCTTCCCTCATAACCTATTTAAAGGATTCAAAAAGTTTTGTATTGTTTCTAACAGTCCTCGATTTAATTTGATTTTTTGACCAAATCTAGTATAAATTAGTGTATAATATATTAGGATTTTTTGACCGAAACTTGCATTTCAAAAAGTTTTGTCGAATCTAATTTTCAGATGATTTTTTGCATGGACTTCCAACATAAACTTCCCTCATAAAATATATAAGTGATCTAAAAAGTACAAAATCATCTCGAACAGTCCTCGGTTTAATTTTATTTTTGGATCGAAACTAGTATAAACTAGTGTATAATATATTACGATTTTTTGACCGAAACTTGCATTTCGAAAAATTTCATAAATTCTAATTTTCAGATGATTTTTTGCATGGATTACCATCATAACCTTCCCTCGTAACCTATATAAAGGATTCAAAAAGATTTGTATCGTTTCAAACAGTCCTCGGTTTAATTTGATTTTTTGGTCGAAACTAGTATAAACTAGTGTATAATATATTACGATTTTTTTGACGGAAACTTGCATTTCGAAAAGTTTTCTAGAATCTAATTTTCAAATGATTTTTTGCATGGACTACCATCATAACCTTTCCTCGTAAGCTATATAAAGGATTCAAAAAGTTTAGTATCGTTTCTAACAGTCCTCGATTTAATTTGATTTTTTGACCAAAACTAGTATAAATTAGTGTATAATATATTACGATTTTTTGACCGAAACATGCATTTCGAAATGTTTTGTAGAATCTAATTTTCAGATGATTTTTTGCATGGACTTCCATCAAAACCTTCCCTCATAAAATATATAAATGATCTACAAAGTACAGAATCATCTCGAACAATCCTCGGTTTAATTTTATTTTTTGATCCAAACTAGTATAAACTAATGTATAATATATTACGATTTTTTGACCGAGACTTGCAATTCGAAAAATTTCATAGATTCTAATTTTCAGATGATTTTTTGCATGGACTACCAGCATAACCTTCCATCGTAACCTATATAAAGGATTCGAAAAGATTTGTATCGTTTCTAACAGTCCTCTATTTAATTTGATTTTTTGGTAGAAACTAGTATAAACTAGTGTATAATATATTACGATTTTTGGACCGAAACTTGCATTTCGAAAAGTTTTGTAGAATCTTATTTTCAGATGATTTTTTGAATGAACTACCATCATAACCTTCCCTCGTAACCTATATAAAGGATTCAAAAAGTTTTGTATCGTTTCTAATAGTCCTCGATTTAATTTGATTTTTTGACCAAAACTAGTATAAATTAGTGTATAATATATTACGATTTTTTGACCGAAACTTGCATTTCGATAAGTTTTGTCGAATCTAATTTTCAGATTAATTTTTTGCATCGATTTCCATCATAAACTTCCCTCATAAAATATATAAATGATCTAAAAAGTACAAAATCATCTCGAACAGTCCTCGGTTTAATTTTATTTTTTGATCGAAACTAGTATAAACTAGTGTATAATATATTAGGATTTTTTGACCGAAACTTGCATTTCGAAAAATTTCATAGATTCTAATTTTCAGATGATTTTTTGCATGGACTACCATCATAACCTTCCCTCGTAACCTATATAAAGGATTCGAAAAGATATGTATCGTTTCAAACAGTCCTCAGTTTAATTTGATTTTTTGGTCGAAACTAGTATAAACTAGTGTATAATATATTACGATTTATTGACAGAAACTTGCATTTCGAAAAGTTTTGTAGAATCTAATTTTCAGATGATTTTTTGCATGGACTACCATAATAACCTTCCCTCATAACCTATTTAAAGGATTCAAAAAGTTTTGTATTGTTTCTAACAGTCCTCGATTTAATTTGATTTTTTGACCAAATCTAGTATAAATTAGTGTATAATATATTAGGATTTTTTGACCGAAACTTGCATTTCAAAAAGTGTTGTCGAATCTAATTTTCAGATGATTTTTTGCATGGACTTCCAACATAAACTTCCCTCATAAAATATATAAGTGATCTAAAAAGTACAAAATCATCTCGAACAGTCCTCGGTTTAATTTTATTTTTGGATCGAAACTAGTATAAACTAGTGTATAATATATTACGATTTTTTGACCGAAACTTGCATTTCGAAAAATTTCATAAATTCTAATTTTCAGATGATTTTTTGCATGGATTACCATCATAACCTTCCCTCGTAACCTATATAAAGGATTCAAAAAGATTTGTATCGTTTCAAACAGTCCTCGGTTTAATTTGATTTTTTGGTCGAAACTAGTATAAACTAGTGTATAATATATTACGATTTTTTTGACGGAAACTTGCATTTCGAAAAGTTTTCTAGAATCTAATTTTCAAATGATTTTTTGCATGGACTACCATCATAACCTTTCCTCGTAACCTATATAAAGGATTCAAAAAGTTTAGTATCGTTTCTAACAGTCCTCGATTTAATTTGATTTTTTGACCAAAACTAGTATAAATTAGTGTATAATATATTACGATTTTTTGACCGAAACATGCATTTCGAAATGTTTTGTAGAATCTAATTTTCAGATGATTTTTTGCATGGACTTCCATCAAAACCTTCCCTCATAAAATATATAAATGATCTACAAAGTACAGAATCATCTCGAACAATCCTCGGTTTAATTTTATTTTTTGATCCAAACTAGTATAAACTAATGTATAATATATTACGATTTTTTGACCGAGACTTGCAATTCGAAAAATTTCATAGATTCTAATTTTCAGATGATTTTTTGCATGGACTACCAGCATAACCTTCCATCGTAACCTATATAAAGGATTCGAAAAGATTTGTATCGTTTCTAACAGTCCTCTATTTAATTTGATTTTTTGGTAGAAACTAGTATAAACTAGTGTATAATATATTACGATTTTTGGACCGAAACTTGCATTTCGAAAAGTTTTGTAGAATCTTATTTTCAGATGATTTTTTGAATGAACTACCATCATAACCTTCCCTCGTAACCTATATAAAGGATTCAAAAAGTTTTGTATCGTTTCTAATAGTCCTCGATTTAATTTGATTTTTTGACCAAAACTAGTATAAATTAGTGTATAATATATTACGATTTTTTGACCGAAACTTGCATTTCGATAAGTTTTGTCGAATCTAATTTTCAGATTAATTTTTTGCATCGATTTCCATCATAAACTTCCCTCATAAAATATATAAATGATCTAAAAAGTACAAAATCATCTCGAACAGTCCTCGGTTTAATTTTATTTTTTGATCGAAACTAGTATAAACTAGTGTATAATATATTAGGATTTTTTGACCGAAACTTGCATTTCGAAAAATTTCATAGATTCTAATTTTCAGATGATTTTTTGCATGGACTACCATCATAACCTTCCCTCGTAACCTATATAAAGGATTCGAAAAGATATGTATCGTTTCAAACAGTCCTCAGTTTAATTTGATTTTTTGGTCGAAACTAGTATAAACTAGTGTATAATATATTACGATTTATTGACAGAAACTTGCATTTCGAAAAGTTTTGTAGAATCTAATTTTCAGATGATTTTTTGCATGGACTACCATAATAACCTTCCCTCATAACCTATTTAAAGGATTCAAAAAGTTTTGTATTGTTTCTAACAGTCCTCGATTTAATTTGATTTTTTGACCAAATCTAGTATAAATTAGTGTATAATATATTAGGATTTTTTGACCGAAACTTGCATTTCAAAAAGTGTTGTCGAATCTAATTTTCAGATGATTTTTTGCATGGACTTCCAACATAAACTTCCCTCATAAAATATATAAGTGATCTAAAAAGTACAAAATCATCTCGAACAGTCCTCGGTTTAATTTTATTTTTGGATCGAAACTAGTATAAACTAGTGTATAATATATTACGATTTTTTGACCGAAACTTGCATTTCGAAAAATTTCATAAATTCTAATTTTCAGATGATTTTTTGCATGGATTACCATCATAACCTTCCCTCGTAACCTATATAAAGGATTCAAAAAGATTTGTATCGTTTCAAACAGTCCTCGGTTTAATTTGATTTTTTGGTCGAAACTAGTATAAACTAGTGTATAATATATTACGATTTTTTTGACGGAAACTTGCATTTCGAAAAGTTTTCTAGAATCTAATTTTCAAATGATTTTTTGCATGGACTACCATCATAACCTTTCCTCGTAACCTATATAAAGGATTCAAAAAGTTTAGTATCGTTTCTAACAGTCCTCGATTTAATTTGATTTTTTGACCAAAACTAGTATAAATTAGTGTATAATATATTACGATTTTTTGACCGAAACATGCATTTCGAAATGTTTTGTAGAATCTAATTTTCAGATGATTTTTTGCATGGACTTCCATCAAAACCTTCCCTCATAAAATATATAAATGATCTACAAAGTACAGAATCATCTCGAACAATCCTCGGTTTAATTTTATTTTTTGATCCAAACTAGTATAAACTAATGTATAATATATTACGATTTTTTGACCGAGACTTGCAATTCGAAAAATTTCATAGATTCTAATTTTCAGATGATTTTTTGCATGGACTACCAGCATAACCTTCCATCGTAACCTATATAAAGGATTCGAAAAGATTTGTATCGTTTCTAACAGTCCTCTATTTAATTTGATTTTTTGGTAGAAACTAGTATAAACTAGTGTATAATATATTACGATTTTTGGACCGAAACTTGCATTTCGAAAAGTTTTGTAGAATCTAATTTTCAGATGATTTTTTGAATGAACTACCATTATAACCTTCCCTCGTAACCTATATAAAGGATTCAAAAAGTTTTGTATCATTTCTAATAGTCCTCGATTTAATTTGATTTTTTGACCAAAACTAGTATAAATTAGTGTATTATATATTACGATTTTTTGACCGAAACTTGCATTTCGATAAGTTTTGTCGAATCTAATTTTCAGATTAATTTTTTGCATCGATTTCCATCATAAACTTCCCTCATAAAATATATAAATGATCTAAAAAGTACAAAATCATCTCGAACAGTCCTCGGTTTAATTTTATTTTTTGATCGAAACTAGTATAAACTAGTGTATAATATATTAGGATTTTTTGACCGAAACTTGCATTTCGAAAAATTTCATAGATTCTAATTTTCAGATGATTTTTTGCATGGACTACCATCATAACCTTCCCTCGTAACCTATATAAAGGATTCGAAAAGATATGTATCGTTTCAAACAGTCCTCAGTTTAATTTGATTTTTTGGTCGAAACTAGTATAAACTAGTGTATAATATATTACGATTTATTGACAGAAACTTGCATTTCGAAAAGTTTTGTAGAATCTAATTTTCAGATGATTTTTTGCATGGACTACCATAATAACCTTCCCTCATAACCTATTTAAAGGATTCAAAAAGTTTTGTATTGTTTCTAACAGTCCTCGATTTAATTTGATTTTTTGACCAAATCTAGTATAAATTAGTGTATAATATATTAGGATTTTTTGACCGAAACTTGCATTTCAAAAAGTGTTGTCGAATCTAATTTTCAGATGATTTTTTGCATGGACTTCCAACATAAACTTCCCTCATAAAATATATAAGTGATCTAAAAAGTACAAAATCATCTCGAACAGTCCTCGGTTTAATTTTATTTTTGGATCGAAACTAGTATAAACTAGTGTATAATATATTACGATTTTTTGACCGAAACTTGCATTTCGAAAAATTTCATAAATTCTAATTTTCAGATGATTTTTTGCATGGATTACCATCATAACCTTCCCTCGTAACCTATATAAAGGATTCAAAAAGATTTGTATCGTTTCAAACAGTCCTCGGTTTAATTTGATTTTTTGGTCGAAACTAGTATAAACTAGTGTATAATATATTACGATTTTTTTGACGGAAACTTGCATTTCGAAAAGTTTTCTAGAATCTAATTTTCAAATGATTTTTTGCATGGACTACCATCATAACCTTTCCTCGTAACCTATATAAAGGATTCAAAAAGTTTAGTATCGTTTCTAACAGTCCTCGATTTAATTTGATTTTTTGACCAAAACTAGTATAAATTAGTGTATAATATATTACGATTTTTTGACCGAAACATGCATTTCGAAATGTTTTGTAGAATCTAATTTTCAGATGATTTTTTGCATGGACTTCCATCAAAACCTTCCCTCATAAAATATATAAATGATCTACAAAGTACAGAATCATCTCGAACAATCCTCGGTTTAATTTTATTTTTTGATCCAAACTAGTATAAACTAATGTATAATATATTACGATTTTTTGACCGAGACTTGCAATTCGAAAAATTTCATAGATTCTAATTTTCAGATGATTTTTTGCATGGACTACCAGCATAACCTTCCATCGTAACCTATATAAAGGATTCGAAAAGATTTGTATCGTTTCTAACAGTCCTCTATTTAATTTGATTTTTTGGTAGAAACTAGTATAAACTAGTGTATAATATATTACGATTTTTGGACCGAAACTTGCATTTCGAAAAGTTTTGTAGAATCTAATTTTCAGATGATTTTTTGAATGAACTACCATTATAACCTTCCCTCGTAACCTATATAAAGGATTCAAAAAGTTTTGTATCATTTCTAATAGTCCTCGATTTAATTTGATTTTTTGACCAAAACTAGTATAAATTAGTGTATAATATATTACGATTTTTTGACTGAAACTTGCATTTCGATAAGTTTTGTCGAATCTAATTTTCAGATTAATTTTTTGCATCGATTTCCATCATAAACTTCCCTCATAAAATATATAAATGATCTAAAAAGTACAAAATCATCTCGAACAGTCCTCGGTTTAATTTTATTCTTTGATCGAAACTAGTATAAACTAGTGTATAATATATTAGGATTTTTTGACCGAAACTTGCATTTCGAAAAATTTCATAGATTCTAATTTTCAGATGATTTTTTGCATGGACTACCATTATAACCTTCCCTAGTAACCTATATAAAGGATTCGAAAAGATTTGTATCGTTTCAATCAGTCCTCAGTTTAATTTTATTTTTTGGTCGAAACTAGTATAAACTAGTGTATAATATATTACGATTTATTGACAGAAACTTGCATTTCGAAAAGTTTTGTAGAATCTAATTTTCAGATGATTTTTTGCATGGACTACCATAATAACCTTCCCTCGTAACCTATTTAAAGGATTCAAAAAGTTTTGTATTGTTTCTAACAGTCCTCGATTTAATTTGATTTTTTGACCAAATCTAGTATAAATTAGTGTATAATATATTAGGATTTTTTGACCGAAACTTGCATTTCGAAATGTTTTGTAGAATCTAATTTTCAGATGATTTTTTGCATGGACTTCCAACATAAACTTCCCTCATAAAATATATAAGTGATCTAAAAAGTACAAAATCATATCGAACAGTCCTCGGTTTAATTTTATTTTTGGATCGAAACTAGTATAAACTAGTGTATAATATATTACGATTTTTTGACCGAAACTTGCATTTCGAAAAATTTCATAAATTCTAATTTTCAGATGATTTTTTGCATGGATTACCATCATAACCTTCCCTCGTAACCTATATAAAGGATTCAAAAAGATTTGTATCGTTTCAAACAGTCCTCGGTTTAATTTGATTTTTTGGTCGAAACTAGTATAAACTAGTGTATAATATATTACGATTTTTTTGACGGAAACTTGCATTTCGAAAAGTTTTCTAGAATCTAATTTTCAAATGATTTTTTGCATGGACTACCATCATAACCTTTCCTCGTAACCTATATAAAGGATTCAAAAAGTTTAGTATCGTTTCTAATAGTCCTCGATTTAATTTGATTTTTTGACCAAAACTAGTATAAATTAGTGTATAATATATTACGATTTTTTGACCGAAACATGCATTTCGAAATGTTTTGTAGAATCTAATTTTCAGATGATTTTTTGCATGGACTTCCATCAAAACCTTCCCTCATAAAATATATAAATGATCTAAAAAGTACAGAATCATCTCGAACAATCCTCGGTTTAATTTTATTTTTTGATCCAAACTAGTATAAACTAGTGTATAATATATTACGATTTTTTGACCGAGACTTCCAATTCGAAAAATTTCATAGATTCTAATTTTCAGATGATTTTGTGCATGGACTACCAGCATAACCTTCCATCGTAACCTATATAAAGGATTCGAAAAGATTTGTATCGTTTCTAACAGTCCTCTATTTAATTTGATTTTTTGGTAGAAACTAGTATAAACTAGTGTATAATATATTACGATTTTTGGACCGAAACTTGCATTTCGAAAAGTTTTGTAGAATCTAATTTTCAGATGATTTTTTGAATGAACTACCATCATAACCTTCCCTCGTAACCTATATAAAGGATTCCAAAAGTTTTGTATCGTTTCTAACAGTCCTCGATTTAATTTGATTTTTTGACCAAAACTAGTATAAATTAGTGTATAATATATTACGATTTTTTGATCGAAACTTGCATTTCGATAAGTTTTGTCGAATCTAATTTTCAGATTAATTTTTTGCATCGATTTCCATCATAAACTTCCCTCATAAAATATATAAATGATCTAAAAAGTACAAAATCATCTCGAACAGTCCTCGGTTTAATTTTATTTTTTGATCGAAACTAGTATAAACTAGTGTATAATATATTAGGATTTTTTGACCGAAACTTGCATTTCGAAAAATTTCATAGATTCTAATTTTCAGATGATTTTTTGCATGGACTACCATCATAACCTTCCCTCGTAACCTATATAAAGGATTCGAAAAGATTTGTATCGTTTCAAACAGTCCTCAGTTTAATTTGATTTTTTGGTCGAAACTAGTATAAACTAGTGTATAATATATTACGATTTATTGACAGAAACTTGCATTTCGAAAAGTTTTGTAGAATCTAATTTTCAGATGATTTTTTGCATGGACTACCATAATAACCTTCCCTCGTAACCTATTTAAAGGATTCAAAAAGTTTTGTATTGTTTCTAACAGTCCTCGATTTAATTTGATTTTTTGACCAAATCTAGTATAAATTAGTGTATAATATATTAGGATTTTTTGACCGAAACTTGCATTTCGAAATGTTTTGTAGAATCTAATTTTCAGATGATTTTTTGCATGGACTTCCAACATAAACTTCCCTCATAAAATATATAAGTGATCTAAAAAGTACAAAATCATCTCGAACAGTCCTCGGTTTAATTTTATTTTTGGATCGAAACTAGTATAAACTAGTGTATAATATATTACGATTTTTTGACCGAAACTTGCATTTCGAAAAATTTCATAAATTCTAATTTTCAGATGATTTTTTGCATGGATTACCATCATAACCTTCCCTCGTAACCTATATAAAGGATTCAAAAAGATTTGTATCGTTTCAAACAGTCCTCGGTTTAATTTGATTTTTTGGTCGAAACTAGTATAAACTAGTGTATAATATATTACGATTTTTTTGACGGAAACTTGCATTTCGAAAAGTTTTCTAGAATCTAATTTTCAAATGATTTTTTGCATGGACTACCATCATAACCTTTCCTCGTAACCTATATAAAGGATTCAAAAAGTTTAGTATCGTTTCTAATAGTCCTCGATTTAATTTGATTTTTTGACCAAAACTAGTATAAATTAGTGTATAATATATTACGATTTTTTGACCGAAACATGCATTTCGAAATGTTTTGTAGAATCTAATTTTCAGATGATTTTTTGCATGGACTTCCATCAAAACCTTCCCTCATAAAATATATAAATGATCTAAAAAGTACAGAATCATCTCGAACAATCCTCGTTTTAATTTTATTTTTTGATCCAAACTAGTATAAACTAGTGTATAATATATTACGATTTTTTGACCGAGACTTGCAATTCGAAAAATTTCATAGATTCTAATTTTCAGATGATTTTGTGCATGGACTACCAGCATAACCTTCCATCGTAACCTATATAAAGGATTCGAAAAGATTTGTATCGTTTCTAACAGTCCTCTATTTAATTTGATTTTTTGGTAGAAACTAGTATAAACTAGTGTATAATATATTACGATTTTTGGACCGAAACTTGCATTTCGAAAAGTTTTGTAGAATCTAATTTTCAGATGATTTTTTGAATGAACTACCATCATAACCTTCCCTCGTAACCTATATAAAGGATTCCAAAAGTTTTGTATCGTTTCTAACAGTCCTCGATTTAATTTGATTTTTTGACCAAAACTAGTATAAATTAGTGTATAATATATTACGATTTTTTGACCGAAACTTGCATTTCGATAAGTTTTGTCGAATCTAATTTTCAGATTAATTTTTTGCATCGATTTCCATCATAAACTTCCCTCATAAAATATATAAATGATCTAAAAAGTACAAAATCATCTCGAACAGTCCTCGGTTTAATTTTATTTTTTGATCGAAACTAGTATAAACTAGTGTATAATATATTAGGATTTTTTGACCGAAACTTGCATTTCGAAAAATTTCATAGATTCTAATTTTCAGATGATTTTTTGCATGGACTACCATCATAACCTTCCCTCGTAACCTATATAAAGGATTCGAAAAGATTTGTATCGTTTCAAACAGTCCTCAGTTTAATTTGATTTTTTGGTCGAAACTAGTATAAACTAGTGTATAATATATTACGATTTATTGACAGAAACTTGCATTTCGAAAAGTTTTGTAGAATCTAATTTTCAGATGATTTTTTGCATGGACTACCATAATAACCTTCCCTCGTAACCTATTTAAAGGATTCAAAAAGTTTTGTATTGTTTCTAACAGTCCTCGATTTAATTTGATTTTTTGACCAAATCTAGTATAAATTAGTGTATAATATATTAGGATTTTTTGACCGAAACTTGCATTTCGAAATGTTTTGTAGAATCTAATTTTCAGATGATTTTTTGCATGGACTTCCAACATAAACTTCCCTCATAAAATATATAAGTGATCTAAAAAGTACAAAATCATCTCGAACAGTCCTCGGTTTAATTTTATTTTTGGATCGAAACTAGTATAAACTAGTGTATAATATATTACGATTTTTTGACCGAAACTTGCATTTCGAAAAATTTCATAAATTCTAATTTTCAGATGATTTTTTGCATGGATTACCATCATAACCTTCCCTCGTAACCTATATAAAGGATTCAAAAAGGTTTGTATCGTTTCAAACAGTCCTCGGTTTAATTTGATTTTTTGGTCGAAACTAGTATAAACTAGTGTATAATATATTACGATTTTTTTGACGGAAACTTGCATTTCGAAAAGTTTTCTAGAATCTAATTTTCAAATGATTTTTTGCATGGACTACCATCATAACCTTTCCTCGTAACCTATATAAAGGATTCAAAAAGTTTAGTATCGTTTCTAATAGTCCTCGATTTAATTTGATTTTTTGACCAAAACTAGTATAAATTAGTGTATAATATATTACGATTTTTTGACCGAAACATGCATTTCGAAATGTTTTGTAGAATCTAATTTTCAGATGATTTTTTGCATGGACTTCCATCAAAACCTTCCCTCATAAAATATATAAATGATCTAAAAAGTACAGAATCATCTCGAACAATCCTCGGTTTAATTTTATTTTTTGATCCAAACTAGTATAAACTAGTGTATAATATATTACGATTTTTTGACCGAGACTTGCAATTCGAAAAATTTCATAGATTCTAATTTTCAGATGATTTTGTGCATGGACTACCAGCATAACCTTCCATCGTAACCTATATAAAGGATTCGAAAAGATTTGTATCGTTTCTAACAGTCCTCTATTTAATTTGATTTTTTGGTAGAAACTAGTATAATCTAGTGTATAATATATTACGATTTTTGGACCGAAACTTGCATTTCGAAAAGTTTTGTAGAATCTAATTTTCAGATGATTTTTTGAATGAACTACCATCATAACCTTCCCTCGTAACCTATATAAAGGATTCCAAAAGTTTTGTATCGTTTCTAACAGTCCTCGATTTAATTTGATTTTTTGACCAAAACTAGTATAAATTAGTGTATAATATATTACGATTTTTTGACCGAAACTTGCATTTCGATAAGTTTTGTCGAATCTAATTTTCAGATTAATTTTTTGCATCGATTTCCATCATAAACTTCCCTCATAAAATATATAAATGATATAAAAAGTACAAAATCATCTCGAACAGTCCTCGGTTTAATTTTATTTTTTGATCGAAACTAGTATAAACTAGTGTATAATATATTAGGATTTTTTGACCGAAACTTGCATTTCGAAAAATTTCATAGATTCTAATTTTCAGATGATTTTTTGCATGGACTACCATCATAACCTTCCCTCGTAACCTATATAAAGGATTCGAAAAGATTTGTATCGTTTCAAACAGTCCTCAGTTTAATTTGATTTTTTGGTCGAAACTAGTATAAACTAGTGTATAATATATTACGATTTATTGACAGAAACTTGCATTTCGAAAAGTTTTGTAAAATCTAATTTTCAGATGATTTTTGGCATGGACTACCATAATAACCTTCCCTCGTAACCTATTTAAAGGATTCAAAAAGTTTTGTATTGTTTCTAACAGTCCTCGATTTAATTTGATTTTTTGACCAAATCTAGTATAAATTAGTGTATAATATATTAGGATTTTTTGACCGAAAATTGCATTTCGAAATGTTTTGTAGAATCTAATTTTCAGATGATTTTTTGCATGGACTTCCAACATAAACTTCCCTCATAAAATATATAATTGATCTAAAAAGTACAAAATCATCTCGAACAGTCCTCGGTTTAATTTTATTTTTGGATCGAAACTAGTATAAACTAGTGTATAATATATTACGATTTTTTGACCGAAACTTGCATTTCGAAAAATTTCATAAATTCTAATTTTCAGATGATTTTTTGCATGGATTACCATCATAACCTTCCCTCGTAACCTATATAAAGGATTCAAAAAGATTTGTATCGTTTCAAACAGTCCTCGGTTTAATTTGATTTTTTGGTCGAAACTAGTATAAACTAGTGTATAATATATTACGATTTTTTTGACGGAAACTTGCATTTCGAAAAGTTTTCTAGAATCTAATTTTCAAATGATTTTTTGCATGGACTACCATCATAATCTTTCCTCGTAACCTATATAAAGGATTCAAAAAGTTTAGTATCGTTTCTAACAGTCCTCGATTTAATTTGATTTTTTGACCAAAACTAGTATAAATTAGTGTACAATATATTACGATTTTTTGACCGAAACATGCATTTCGAAATGTTTTGTAGAATCTAATTTTCAGATGATTTTATGCATGGACTTCCATCAAAACCTTCCCTCATAAAATATATAAATGATCTAAAAAGTACAGAATCATCTCGAACAATCCTCGGTTTAATTTTATTTTTTGATCCAAACTAGTATAAACTAGTGTATAATATATTACGATTTTTTGACCGAAACTTGCAATTCGAAAAATTTCATAGATTCTAATTTTCAGATGATTTTTTGCATGGACTACCTGCATAACCTTCCATCGTAACCTATATAAAGGATTCGAAAAGATTTGTATCGTTTCTAACAGTCCTCTATTTAATTTGATTTTTTGGTAGAAACTAGTATAAACAAGTGTATAATATATTACGATTTTTGGACCGAAACTTACATTTCGAAAAGTTTTGTAGAATCTAATTTTCAGATGATTTTTTGAATGAACTACCATCATAACCTTCCCTCGTAACCTATATAAAGGATTCCAAAAGTTTTGTATCGTTTCTAACAGTCCTCGATTTAATTTGATTTTTTGACCAAAACTAGTATAAATTAGCGTATAATATATTACGATTTTTTGACCGAAACTTGCATTTCGATAAGTTTTGTCGAATCTAATTTTCAGATTAATTTTTTGCATCGATTTCCATCATAAACTTCCCTCATAAAATATATAAATGATCTAAAAAGTACAAAATCATCTCGAATAGTCCTCGGTTTAATTTTATTTTTTTATCGAAACTAGTATAAACTAGTGTATAATATATTAGGATTTTTTGACCGAAACTTGCATTTCGAAAAATTTCATAGATTCTAATTTTCAGATGATTTTTTGCTTGGACTACCATCATAACCTTCCCTCGTAACCTATATAAAGGATTCGAAAAGATTTGTATCGTTTCAAACAGTCCTCAGTTTAATTTGATTTTTTGGTCGAAACTAGTATAAACTAGTGTATAATATATTACGATTTATTGACAGAAACTTGCATTTCGAAAAGTTTTGTAGAATCTAATTTTCAGATGATTTTTTGCATGGACTACCATAATAACCTTCCCTCGTAACCTATTTAAAGGATTCAAAAAGTTTTGTATTGTTTGTAATAGTCCTCGATTTAATTTAATTTTTTGACCAAATCTAGTATAAATTAGTGTATAATATATTAGGATTTTTTGACCGAAACTTGCATTTCAAAAAGTTTTGTCGAATCTAATTTTCAGATGATTTTTTGCATGGACTTCCAACATAAACTTCCCTCATAAAATATATAAGTGATCTAAAAAGTACAAAATCATCTCGAACAGTCCTCGGTTTAATTTTATTTTTGGATCGAAACTAGTATAAACTAGTGTATAATATATAACGATTTTTTGACCGACTCTTGCATTTCGAAAAATTTCATAAATTCTAATTTTCAGATGATTTTTTGCATGGATTACCATCATAACCTTCCCTTGTAACCTATATAAAGGATTCAAAAAGATTTGTATCGTTTCAAACAGTCCTCGGTTTAATTTGATTTTTTGGTCGAAACTAGTATAAACTAGTGTATAATATATTACGATTTTTTTGACGGAAACTTGCATTTCGAAAAGTTTTCTAGAATCTAATTTTCAAATGATTTTTTGCATGGACTACCATCATAACCTTTCCTCGTAACCTATATAAAGGATTCAAAAAGTTTAGTATCGTTTCTAACAGTCCTTGATTTAATTTGATTTTTTGACCAAAACTAGTATAAATTAGTGTATAATATATTACGATTTTTTGACCGAAACTTGCATTTCGAAATGTTTTGTAGAATCTAATTTTCAGATGATTTTTTGCATGGACTTCCATCAAAACCTTCCCTCATAAAATATATAAATGATCTAAAAAGTACAGAATCATCTCGAACAATCCTCGGTTTAATTTTATTTTTTGATCCAAACTAGTATAAACTAGTGTATAATATATTACGATTTTTTGACCGAAACTTGCAATTCGAAAAATTTCATAGATTCTAATTTTCAGATGATTTTTTGCATGGACTACCAGCATAACCTTCCATCGTAACCTATATAAAGGATTCGAAAAGATTTGTATCGTTTCTAACAGTCCTCTGTTTAATTTGATTTTTTGGTCGAAACTAGTATAAACTAGTGTATAATATATTACGATTTTTGGACCGAAACTTGCATTTCGAAAAGTTTTGTAGAATCTAATTTTCAGATGATTTTTTGAATGAACTACCATCATAACCTTCCCTCGTAACCTATATAAAGGATTCAAAAAGTTTTGTATCGTTTCTAACAGTCCTCGATTTAATTTGATTTTTTGACCAAAACTAGTATAAATTGGTGTATAATATATTACGATTTTTTGACCGAAACTTGCATTTCGATATGTTTTGTCGAATTTAATTTTCAGATTAATTTTTTGCATCGATTTCCATCATAAACTTCCCTCATAAAATATATAAATGATCTTAAAAGTACAAAATCATCTCGAACAGTCCTCGGTTTAATTTTATTTTTTGATCGAAACTAGTATAAACTAGTGTATAATATATTAGGATTTTTTGACCGAAACTTGCATTTCGAAAAATTTCATAGATTCTAATTTTCAGATGATTTTTTGCATGGACTACCATCATAACCTTCCCTCGTAACCTATATAAAGGACTTGTAAAGATTTGTATCGTTTCAAACAGTCCTCAGTTTAATTTGATTTTTTGGTCGAAACTAGTATAAACTAGTGTATAATATATTACGATTTTTTGACAGAAACTTGCATTTCGAAAAGTTTTGTAGAATCTAATTTTCAGATGATTTTTTGCATGGACTACCATAATAACCTTCCCTCGTAACCTATTTAAAGGATTCAAAATGTTTTGTATTGTTTCTAACAGTCCTCGATTTAATTTGATTTTTTGACCAAATCTAGTATAAATTAGTGTATAATATATTAGGATTTTTTGACCGAAACTTGCATTTCAAAAAGTTTTGTCGAATCTAATTTTCAGATGATTTTTTGCATGGACTTCCAACATAAACTTCCCTCATAAAATATATAAGTGATCTAAAAAGTACAAAATCATCTCGAACAGTCCTCGGTTTAATTTTATTTTTGGATCGAAACTAGTATAAACTAGTGTATAATATATTACGATTTTTTGACCGAAACTTGCATTTCGAAAAATTTCATAAATTCTAATTTTCAGATGATTTTTTGCATGGATTACCATCATAACCTTCCCTCGTAACCTATATAAAGGATTCAAAAATATTTGTATCGTTTCAAACAGTCCTCGGTTTAATTTGATTTTTTGGTCGAAACTAGTATAAACTAGTGTATAATATATTACGATTTTTTTGACGGAAACTTGCATTTCGAAAAGTTTTCTAGAATCTAATTTTCAAATGATTTTTTGCATGGACTACCATCATAACCTTTCCTCGTAACCTATATAAAGGATTCAAAAAGTTTAGTATCGTTTCTAACAGTCCTCGATTTAATTTGATTTTTTGACCAAAACTAGTATAAATTAGTGTATAATATATTACGATTTTTTGACCGAAACTTGCATTTCGAAAAGTTTTGTCGAATCTAATTTTCAGATTAATTTTTTGCATAGACTTCCATCATAAACTTCCCTCATAAAATATATAAATGATCTAAAAAGTACAGAATCATCTCGAACAGTCCTCGGTTTAATTTTATTTTTTGATCGAAACTAGTATAAACTAGTGTATAATATATTACGATTTTTTGACCGAAACTTGCATTTCGAAAAATTTCATAGATTCTAATTTTCAGATGATTTTTTGCATGGACTACCATCATAACCTTCCCTCGTAACCTATATAAAGGATTCGAAAAGATTTGTATCGTTTCAAACAGTCCTCAGTTTAATTTGATTTTTTGGTCGAAACTAGTATAAACTAGTGTATAATATATTACGATTTATTGATCGAAACTTGCATTTCGAAAAAGTTTTGTAGAATCTAATTTTCAAATGATTTTTTGCATGGACTACCATCATAACCTTCCCTCGTAACCTATATAAAGGATTCTATAAGGTTTGTATCGTTTCTAACAGTCCTCGATTTAATTTGATTTTTTGACCAAAACTAGTATAAATTAGTGTATAATATATTACGATTTTTTGACCGAAACTTGCATTTCGAAAAGATTTGTAGAATCTAATTTTCAGATGATTTTTTGCATTGACTTCCATCAAAACCTTCCCTCCAAAAATATATAAATGATCTAATAAGTACAGAATCATCTCGAACAGTCCTCGGTTTAATTTTATTTTTTGATCGAAACTAGTATAAACTAGTGTATAATATATTACGATTTTTGGACCGAAACTTGCATTTCGAAAAATTTCATAGATTCTAATTTTCAGATGATTTTTTGCATGGACTACCATCATAACCTTCCCTCGTAACCTATATAAAGGATTCAAAAAGATATGTATCGTTTCAAACAGTCCTCGGTTTAATTTGATTTTTTGGTCGAAACTAGTATAAACTAGTGTATAATATCTTACGATTTTTGGACCGAAACTTGCATTTCGAAAAGTTTTGTAGAATCTAATTTTCAGATGATTTTTTGAATGAACTACCATCATAACCTTCCCTCGTAACCTATATAAAGGATTCAAAAAGTTTTGTATCGTTTCTAACAGTCCTCGATTTAATTTGATTTTTTGACCAAAACTAGTATAAATTAGTGTATAATATATTACGATTTTTTGACCGAAACTTGCATTTCGAAAAGTTTTGTCGAATCTAATTTTCAGATTAATTTTTTGCATAGACTTCCATCATAAACTTCCCTCATAAAATATATAAATGATCTAAAAAGTACAAAATCATCTCGAACAGTCCTCGGTTTAATTTTATTTTTTGATCGAAACAAGTATAAACTAGTGTATAATATATTACGATTTTTTGACCGAAGCTTGCATTTCGAAAAATTTCATAGATTCTAATTTTCAGATGATTTTTTGCATGGACTACCATCATAACCTTCCCTCGTAACCTATATAAAGGATTCGAAAAGATTTGTATCGTTTCAAACAGTCCTCAGTTTAATTTGATTTTTTGGTCGAAACTAGTATAAACTATTGTATAATATATTACGATTTATTGATCGAAACTTGCATTTCGAAAAAGTTTTGTAGAATCTAATTTTCAGATGATTTTTTGCATGGACTACCATCATAACCTTCCCTCGTAACCTATATAAAGGATTCTATAAGTTTTGTATCGTTTCTAACAGTCCTCGATTTAATTTGATTTTTTGACCAAAACTAGTATAAATTAGTGTATCATATATTACGATTTTTTGACCGAAACTTGCATTTCGAAAAGTTTTGTAGAATCTAATTTTCAGATGATTTTTTGCATTGACTTCCATCAAAACCTTCCCTCCAAAATATATAAATGATCTAATAAGTACATAATAATCTCGAACAGTCCTCGGTTTAATTTTATTTTTTGATCGAAACTAGTATAAACTAGTGTATAATATATCACGATTTTTTGACCGAAACTTGCATTTCGAAAAATTTCATAGATTCTAATTTTCAGATGATTTTTTGCATGGACTACCATCATAACCTTCCCTCGTAACCTATATAAAGGATTCAAAAAGATATGTATCGTTTCAAACAGTCCTCGGTTTAATTTGATTTTTTGGTCGAAACTAGTATAAACTAGTGTATAATATCTTACGATTTTTGGACCGAAACTTGCATTTCGAAAAGTTTTGTAGAATCTAATTTTCAGATGATTTTTTGAATGAACTACCATCATAACCTTCCCTCGTAACCTATATAAAGGATTCTATAAGTTTTGTATCGTTTCTAACAGTCCTCGATTTAATTTGATTTTTTGACCAAAACTAGTATAAATTAGTGTATAATATATTACGATTTTTTGACCGAAACTTGCATTTCGAAAAGTTTTGTCGAATCTAATTTTCAGATTAATTTTTTGCATAGACTTCCATCATAAACTTCCCTCATAAAATATATAAATGATCTAAAAAGTACAAAATCATCTCGAACAGTCCTCGGTTTAATTTTATTTTTTGATCGAAACTAGTATAAACTAGTGTATAATATATTACGATTTTTTGACCGAAGCTTGCATTTCGAAAAATTTCATAGATTCTAATTTTCAGATGATTTTTTGCATGGACTACCATCATAACCTTCCCTCGTAACCTATATAAAGGATTCGAAAAGATTTGTATCGTTTCAAACAGTCCTCAGTTTAATTTGATTTTTTGGTCGAAACTAGTATAAACTATTGTATAATATATTACGATTTATTGATCGAAACTTGCATTTCGAAAAAGTTTTGTAGAATCTAATTTTCAGATGATTTTTTGCATGGACTACCATCATAACCTTCCCTCGTAACCTATATAAAGGATTCTATAAGTTTTGTATCGTTTCTAACAGTCCTCGATTTAATTTGATTTTTTGACCAAAACTAGTATAAATTAGTGTATCATATATTACGATTTTTTGACCGAAACTTGCATTTCGAAAAGTTTTGTAGAATCTAATTTTCAGATGATTTTTTGCATTGACTTCCATCAAAACCTTCCCTCCAAAATATATAAATGATCTAATAAGTACATAATAATCTCGAACAGTCCTCGGTTTAATTTTATTTTTTGATCGAAACTAGTATAAACTAGTGTATAATATATCACGATTTTTTGACCGAAACTTGCATTTCGAAAAATTTCATAGATTCTAATTTTCAGATGATTTTTTGCATGGACTACCATCATAACCTTCCCTCGTAACCTATATAAAGGATTCGAAAAGATATGTATCGTTTCAAACAGTCCTCGGTTTAATTTGATTTTTTGGTCGAAACTAGTATAAACTAGTGTATAATATCTTACGATTTTTGGACCGAAACTTGCATTTCGAAAAGTTTTGTAGAATCTAATTTTCAGATGATTTTTTGAATGAACTACCATCATAACCTTCCCTCGTAACCTATATAAAGGATTCAAAAAGTTTTGTATCGTTTCTAACAGTCCTCGATTTAATTTGATTTTTTGACCAAAACTAGTATAAATTAGTGTGTAATATATTACGATTTTTTGACCGAAACTTGCATTTCGAAAAGTTTTGTCGAATCTAATTTTCAGATTAATTTTTTGCATAGACTTCCATCATAAACTTCCTTCATAAAATATATAAATGATCTAAAAAGTACAAAATCATCTCGAACAGTCCTCGGTTTAATTTTATTTTTTGATCGAAACTAGTATAAACTAGTGTATAATATATTACGATTTTTTGACCGAAGCTTGCATTTCGAAAAATTTCATAGATTCTAATTTTCAGATGATTTTTTGCATGGACTACCATCATAACCTTCCCTCGTAACCTATATAAAGGATTCGAAAAGATTTGTATCGTTTCAAACAGTCCTCAGTTTAATTTGATTTTTTGGTCGAAACTAGTATAAACTAGTGTATAATATATTACGATTTATTGATCGAAACTTGCATTTCGAAAAAGTTTTGTAGAATCTAATTTTCAGATGATTTTTTGCATGGACTACCATCATAACCTTCCCTCGTAACCTATATAAAGGATTCTATAAGTTTTGTATCGTTTCTAACAGTCCTCGATTTAATTTGATTTTTTTACCAAAACTAGTATAAATTAGTGTATAATATATTACGATTTTTTGACCGAAACTTGCATTTCGAAAAGTTTTGTAACTCTAATTTTCAGATGATTTTTTGCATTGACTTCCATCAAAACCTTCCCTCCAAAAATATATAAATGATCTAATAAGTACAGAATCATCTCGAACAGTCCTCGGTTTAATTTTAATTTTTGATCCAAACTAGTATAAACTAGTGTATAATATATCACGATTTTTTGACCGAAACTTGCATTTCGAAAAATTTCATAGATTCTAATTTTCAGATGATTTTTTGCATGGACTACCATCATAAACTTCCCTCGTAACCTATATAAAGGATTCGAAAAGATTTGTATCGTCTCAAACAGTCCTCGGTTTAATTTGATTTTTTGGTCGAAACTAGTATAAACTAGTGTATAATATATTACGATTTTTGGACCGAAACTTGCATTTCGAAAAGTTTTGTAGAATCTAATGTTCAGATGATTTTTTGAATGAACTACCATCATAACCTTCCCTCGTAACCTATATAAAGGATTCAAAAAGTTTTGTATCGTTTCTAACAGTCCTCGATTTAATTTGATTTTTTGACCAAAACTAGTATAAATTAGTGTGTAATATATTACGATTTTTTGACCGAAACTTGCATTTCGAAAAGTTTTGTCGAATCTAATTTTCAGATTAATTTTTTGCATAGACTTCCATCATAAACTTCCCTCATAAAATATATAAATGATCTAAAAAGTACAAAATCATCTCGAACAGTCCTCGGTTTAATTTTATTTTTTGATCGAAACAAGTATAAACTAGTGTATAATATATTACGATTTTTTGACCGAAGCTTGCATTTCGAAAAATTTCATAGATTCTAATTTTCAGATGATTTTTTGCATGGACTACCATCATAACCTTCCCTCGTAACCTATATAAAGGATTCGAAAAGATTTGTATCGTTTCAAACAGTCCTCAGTTTAATTTGATTTTTTGGTCGAAACTAGTATAAACTATTGTATAATATATTACGATTTATTGATCGAAACTTGCATTTCGAAAAAGTTTTGTAGAATCTAATTTTCAGATGATTTTTTGCATGGACTACCATCATAACCTTCCCTCGTAACCTATATAAAGGATAATATAAGTTTTGTATCGTTTCTAACAGTCCTCGATTTAATTTGATTTTTTGACCAAAACTAGTATAAATTAGTGTATAATATATTACGATTTTTTGACCGAAACTTGCATTTCGAAAAGTTTTGTCGAATCTAATTTTCAGATTAATTTTTTGCATAGACTTCCATCATAATCTTCCCTCATAAAATATATAAATGATCTAAAAAGTACAAAATCATCTCGAACAGTCCTCGGTTTAATTTTATTTTTTGATCGAAACTAGTATAAACTAGTGTATAATATATTACGATTTTTTGACCGAAGCTTGCATTTCGAAAAATTTCATAGATTCTAATTTTCAGATGATTTTTTGCATGGACTACCATCATAACCTTCCCTCGTAACCTATATAAAGGATTCGAAAAGATTTGTATCGTTTCAAACAGTCCTCAGTTTAATTTGAGTTTTTGGTCGAAACTAGTATAAACTATTGTATAATATATTACGATTTATTGATCGAAACTTGCATTTCGAAAAAGTTTTGTAGAATCTAATTTTCAGATGATTTTTTGCATGGACTACCATCATAACCTTCCCTCGTAACCTATATAAAGGATTCTATAAGTTTTGTATCGTTTCTAACAGTCCTCGATTTAATTTGATTTTTTGACCAAAACTAGTATAAATTAGTGTATCATATATTACGATTTTTTGACCGAAACTTGCATTTCGAAAAGTTTTGTAGAATCTAATTTTCAGATGATTTTTTGCATTGACTTCCATCAAAACCTTCCCTCCAAAATATATAAATGATCTAATAAGTACATAATAATCTCGAACAGTCCTCGGTTTAATTTTATTTTTTGATCGAAACTAGTATAAACTAGTGTATAATATATCACGATTTTTTGACCGAAACTTGCATTTCGAAAAATTTCATAGATTCTAATTTTCAGATGATTTTTTGCATGGACTACCATCATAACCTTCCCTCGTAACCTATATAAAGGATTCAAAAAGATATGTATCGTTTCAAACAGTCCTCGGTTTAATTTGATTTTTTGGTCGAAACTAGTATAAACTATTGTATAATATATTACGATTTATTGATCGAAACTTGCATTTCAAAAAAGTTTTGTAGAATCTAATTTTCAGATGATTTTTTGCATGGACTACCATCATAACCTTCCCTCGTAACCTATATAAAGGATTCTATAAGTTTTGTATCGTTTCTAACAGTCCTCGATTTAATTTGATTTTTTGACCAAAACTAGTATAAATTAGTGTATAATATATTACGATTTTTTGACCGAAACTTGCATTTCGAAAAGTTTTGTCGAATCTAATTTTCAGATTAATTTTTTGCATAGACTTCCATCATAAACTTCCCTCATAAAATATATAAATGATCTAAAAAGTACAAAATCATCTCGAACAGTCCTCGGTTTAATTTTATTTTTTGATCGAAACTAGTATAAACTAGTGTATAATATATTACGATTTTTTGACCGAAGCTTGCATTTCGAAAAATTTCATAGATTCTAATTTTCAGATGATTTTTTGCATGGACTACCATCATAACCTTCCCTCGTAACCTATATAAAGGATTCGAAAAGATTTGTATCGTTTCAAACAGTCCTCAGTTTAATTTGATTTTTTGGTCGAAACTAGTATAAACTATTGTATAATATATTACGATTTATTGATCGAAACTTGCATTTCGAAAAAGTTTTGTAGAATCTAATTTTCAGATGATTTTTTGCATGGACTACCATCATAACCTTCCCTCGTAACCTATATAAAGGATTCTATAAGTTTTGTATCGTTTCTAACAGTCCTCGATTTAATTTGATTTTTTGACCAAAACTAGTATAAATTAGTGTATCATATATTACGATTTTTTGACCGAAACTTGCATTTCGAAAAGTTTTGTAGAATCTAATTTTCAGATGATTTTTTGCATTGACTTCCATCAAAACCTTCCCTCCAAAATATATAAATGATCTAATAAGTACATAATAATCTCGAACAGTCCTCGGTTTAATTTTATTTTTTGATCGAAACTAGTATAAACTAGTGTATAATATATCACGATTTTTTGACCGAAACTTGCATTTCGAAAAATTTCATAGATTCTAATTTTCAGATGATTTTTTGCATGGACTACCATCATAACCTTCCCTCGTAACCTATATAAAGGATTCAAAAAGATATGTATCGTTTCAAACAGTCCTCGGTTTAATTTGATTTTTTGGTCGAAACTAGTATAAACTAGTGTATAATATCTTACGATTTTTGGACCGAAACATGCATTTCGAAAAGTTTTGTAGAATCTAATTTTCAGATGATTTTTTGAATGAACTACCATCATAACCTTCCCTCGTAACCTATATAAAGGATTCAAAAAGTTTTGTATCGTTTCTAACAGTCCTCGATTTAATTTGATTTTTTGACCAAAACTAGTATAAATTAGTGTATAATATATTACGATTTTTTGACCGAAACTTGCATTTCGAAAAGTTTTGTCGAATCTAATTTTCAGATTAATTTTTTGCATAGACTTCCATCATAAACTTCCTTCATAAAATATATAAATGATCTAAAAAGTACAAAATCATCTCGAACAGTCCTCGGTTTAATTTTATTTTTTGATCGAAACTAGTATAAACTAGTGTATAATATATTACGATTTATTGATCGAAACTTGCATTTCGAAAAAGTTTTGTAGAATCTAATTTTCAGATGATTTTTTGCATGGACTACCATCATAACCTTCCCTCGTAACCTATATAAAGGATTCTATAAGTTTTGTATCGTTTCTAACA
Organism: Lathyrus aphaca; assembly: GCA_963966055.1. NCBI lineage: Eukaryota > Viridiplantae > Streptophyta > Magnoliopsida > Fabales > Fabaceae > Lathyrus > Lathyrus aphaca. The sequence goes on along the minus strand of OZ014520.1, from coordinate 642,989,948 downwards.
GTCCTCGATTTAATTTGATTTTTTGACCAAAACTAGTATAAATTAGTGTATCATATATTACGATTTTTTGACCGAAACTTGCATTTCGAAAAGTTTTGTAGAATCTAATTTTCAGATGATTTTTTGCATTGACTTCCATCAAAACCTTCCCTCCAAAATATATAAATGATCTAATAAGTACATAATAATCTCGAACAGTCCTCGGTTTAATTTTATTTTTTGATCGAAACTAGTATAAACTAGTGTATAATATATCACGATTTTTTGACCGAAACTTGCATTTCGAAAAATTTCATAGATTCTAATTTTCAGATGATTTTTTGCATGGACTACCATCATAACCTTCCCTCGTAACCTATATAAAGGATTCAAAAAGATATGTATCGTTTCAAACAGTCCTCGGTTTAATTTGATTTTTTGGTCGAAACTAGTATAAACTAGTGTATAATATCTTACGATTTTTGGACCGAAACTTGCATTTCGAAAAGTTTTGTAGAATCTAATTTTCAGATGATTTTTTGAATGAACTACCATCATAACCTTCCCTCGTAACCTATATAAAGGATTCAAAAAGTTTTGTATCGTTTCTAACAGTCCTCGATTTAATTTGATTTTTTGACCAAAACTAGTATAAATTAGTGTATAATATATTACGATTTTTTGACCGAAACTTGCATTTCGAAAAGTTTTGTCGAATCTAATTTTCAGATTAATTTTTTGCATAGACTTCCATCATAAACTTCCTTCATAAAATATATAAATGATCTAAAAAGTACAAAATCATCTCGAACAGTCCTCGGTTTAATTTTATTTTTTGATCGAAACTAGTATAAACTAGTGTATAATATATTACGATTTTTTGACCGAAGCTTGCATTTCGAAAAATTTCATAGATTCTAATTTTCAGATGATTTTTTGCATGGACTACCATCATAACCTTCCCTCGTAACCTATATAAAGGATTCGAAAAGATTTGTATCGTTTCAAACAGTCCTCAGTTTAATTTGATTTTTTGGTCGAAACTAGTATAAACTAGTGTATAATATATTACGATTTATTGATCGAAACTTGCATTTCGAAAAAGTTTTGTAGAATCTAATTTTCAGATGATTTTTTGCATGGACTACCATCATAACCTTCCCTCGTAACCTATATAAAGGATTCTATAAGTTTTGTATCGTTTCTAACAGTCCTCGATTTAATTTGATTTTTTGACCAAAACTAGTATAAATTAGTGTATAATATATTACGATTTTTTGACCGAAACTTGCATTTCGAAAAGTTTTGTAAATCTAATTTTCAGATGATTTTTTGCATTGACTTCCATCAAAACCTTCCCTCCAAAAATATATAAATGATCTAATAAGTACAGAATCATCTCGAACAGTCCTCGGTTTAATTTTAATTTTTGATCCAAACTAGTATAAACTAGTGTATAATATATCACGATTTTTTGACCGAAACTTGCATTTCGAAAAATTTCATAGATTCTAATTTTCAGATGATTTTTTGCATTGACTACCATCATAACCTTCCCTCGTAACCTATATAAAGGATTCGAAAAGATTTGTATCGTCTCAAACAGTCCTCGGTTTAATTTGATTTTTTGGTCGAAACTAGTATAAACTAGTGTATAATATATTACGATTTTTGGACCGAAACTTGCATTTCGAAAAGTTTTGTAGAATCTAATTTTCAGATGATTTTTTGAATGAACTACCATCATAACCTTCCCTCGTAACCTATATAAAGGATTCAAAAAGTTTTGTATCGTTTCTAACAGTCCTCGATTTAATTTGATTTTTTGACCAAAACTAGTATAAATTAGTGTATAATATATTACGATTTTTTGACCGAAACTTGCATTTCGAAAAGTTTTGTCGAATCTAATTTTCAGATTAATTTTTTGCATAGACTTCCATCATAAACTTCCCTCATAAAATATATAAATGATCTAAAAAGTACAAAATCATCTCGAACAGTCCTCGGTTTAATTTTATTTTTTGATCGAAACTAGTATAAACTAGTGTATAATATATTACGATTTTTTGACCGAAGCTTGGATTTCGAAAAATTTCATAGATTCTAATTTTCAGATGATTTTTTGCATGGACTACCATCATAACCTTCCCTCGTAACCTATATAAAGGATTCGAAAAGATTTGTATCGTTTCAAACAGTCCTCAGTTTAATTTGATTTTTTGGTCGAAACTAGTATAAACTATTGTATAATATATTACGATTTATTGATCGAAACTTGCATTTCGAAAAAGTTTTGTAGAATCTAATTTTCAGATGATTTTTTGCATGGACTACCATCATAACCTTCCCTCGTAACCTATATAAAGGATTCTATAAGTTTTGTATCGTTTCTAACAGTCCTCGATTTAATTTGATTTTTTGACAAAACTAGTATAAATTAGTGTATAATATATTACGATTTTTTGACCGAAACTTGCATTTCGAAAAGTTTTGTAAATCTAATTTTCAGATGATTTTTTGCATTGACTTCCATCAAAACCTTCCCTCCAAAAATATATAAATGATCTAATAAGTACAGAATCATCTCGAACAGTCCTCGGTTTAATTTTAATTTTTGATCCAAACTAGTATAAACTAGTGTATAATATATCACGATTTTTTGACCGAAACTTGCATTTCGAAAAATTTCATAGATTCTAATTTTCAGATGATTTTTTGCATTGACTACCATCATAAACTTCCCTCGTAACCTATATATAGGATTCGAAAAGATTTGTATCGTCTCAAACAGTCCTCGGTTTAATTTGATTTTTTGGTCGAAACTAGTATAAACTAGTGTATAATATATTACGATTTTTGGACCGAAACTTGCATTTCGAAAAGTTTTGTAGAATCTAATTTTCAGATGATTTTTTGAATGAACTACCATCATAACCTTCCCTCGTAACCTATATAAAGGATTCAAAAAGTTTTGTATCGTTTCTAACAGTCCTCGATTTAATTTGATTTTTTGACCAAAACTAGTATAAATTAGTGTATAATATATTACGATTTTTTGACCGAAACTTGCATTTCGAAAAGTTTTGTCGAATCTAATTTTCAGATTAATTTTTTGCATAGACTTCCATCATAAACTTCCCTCATAAAATATATAAATGATCTAAAAAGTACAAAATCATCTCGAACAGTCCTCGGTTTAATTTTATTTTTTGATCGAAACTAGTATAAACTAGTGTATAATATATTACGATTTTTTGACCGAAGCTTGCATTTCGAAAAATTTCATAGATTCTAATTTTCAGATGATTTTTTGCATGGACTACCATCATAACCTTCCCTCGTAACCTATATAAAGGATTCGAAAAGATTTGTATCGTTTCAAACAGTCCTCAGTTTAATTTGATTTTTTGGTCGAAACTAGTATAAACTATTGTATAATATATTACGATTTATTGATCGAAACTTGCATTTCGAAAAAGTTTTGTAGAATCTAATTTTCAGATGATTTTTTGCATGGACTACCATCATAACCTTCCCTCGTAACCTATATAAAGGATTCTATAAGTTTTGTATCGTTTCTAACAGTCCTCGATTTAATTTGATTTTTTGACCAAAACTAGTATAAATTAGTGTATAATATATTACGATTTTTTGACCGAAACTTGCATTTCGAAAAGTTTTGTAAATCTAATTTTCAGATGATTTTTTGCATTGACTTCCATCAAAACCTTCCCTCCAAAAATATATAAATGATCTAATAAGTACAGAATCATCTCGAACAGTCCTCGGTTTAATTTTAATTTTTGATCCAAACTAGTATAAACTAGTGTATAATATATCACGATTTTTTGACCGAAACTTGCATTTCGAAAAATTTCATAGATTCTAATTTTCAGATGATTTTTTGCATTGACTACCATCATAACCTTCCCTCGTAACCTATATAAAGGATTCGAAAAGATTTGTATCGTCTCAAACAGTCCTCGGTTTAATTTGATTTTTTGGTCGAAACTAGTATAAACTAGTGTATAATATATTACGATTTTTGGACCGAAACTTGCATTTCGAAAAGTTTTGTAGAATCTAATTTTCAGATGATTTTTTGAATGAACTACCATCATAACCTTCCCTCGTAACCTATATAAAGGATTCAAAAAGTTTTGTATCGTTTCTAACAGTCCTCGATTTAATTTGATTTTTTGACCAAAACTAGTATAAATTAGTGTATAATATATTACGATTTTTTGACCGAAACTTGCATTTCGAAAAGTTTTGTCGAATCTAATTTTCAGATTAATTTTTTGCATAGACTTCCATCATAAACTTCCCTCATAAAATATATAAATGATCTAAAAAGTACAAAATCATCTCGAACAGTCCTCGGTTTAATTTTATTTTTTGATCGAAACAAGTATAAACTAGTGTATAATATATTACGATTTTTTGACCGAAGCTTGCATTTCGAAAAATTTCATAGATTCTAATTTTCAGATGATTTTTTGCATGGACTACCATCATAACCTTCCCTCGTAACCTATATAAAGGATTCGAAAAGATTTGTATCGTTTCAAACAGTCCTCAGTTTAATTTGATTTTTTGGTCGAAACTAGTATAAACTATTGTATAATATATTACGATTTATTGATCGAAACTTGCATTTCGAAAAAGTTTTGTAGAATCTAATTTTCAGATGATTTTTTGCATGGACTACCATCATAACCTTCCCTCGTAACCTATATAAAGGATTCTATAAGTTTTGTATCGTTTCTAACAGTCCTCGATTTAATTTGATTTTTTGACCAAAACTAGTATAAATTAGTGTATCATATATTACGATTTTTTGACCGAAACTTGCATTTCGAAAAGTTTTGTAGAATCTAATTTTCAGATGATTTTTTGCATTGACTTCCATCAAAACCTTCCCTCCAAAATATATAAATGATCTAATAAGTACATAATAATCTCGAACAGTCCTCGGTTTAATTTTATTTTTTGATCGAAACTAGTATAAACTAGTGTATAATATATCACGATTTTTTGACCGAAACTTGCATTTCGAAAAATTTCATAGATTCTAATTTTCAGATGATTTTTTGCATGGACTACCATCATAACCTTCCCTCGTAACCTATATAAAGGATTCAAAAAGATATGTATCGTTTCAAACAGTCCTCGGTTTAATTTGATTTTTTGGTCGAAACTAGTATAAACTAGTGTATAATATCTTACGATTTTTGGACCGAAACTTGCATTTCGAAAAGTTTTGTAGAATCTAATTTTCAGATGATTTTTTGAATGAACTACCATCATAACCTTCCCTCGTAACCTATATAAAGGATTCAAAAAGTTTTGTATCGTTTCTAACAGTCCTCGATTTAATTTGATTTTTTGACCAAAACTAGTATAAATTAGTGTATAATATATTACGATTTTTTGACCGAAACTTGCATTTCGAAAAGTTTTGTCGAATCTAATTTTCAGATTAATTTTTTGCATAGACTTCCATCATAAACTTCCTTCATAAAATATATAAATGATCTAAAAAGTACAAAATCATCTCGAACAGTCCTCGGTTTAATTTTATTTTTTGATCGAAACTAGTATAAACTAGTGTATAATATATTACGATTTTTTGACCGAAGCTTGCATTTCGAAAAATTTCATAGATTCTAATTTTCAGATGATTTTTTGCATGGACTACCATCATAACCTTCCCTCGTAACCTATATAAAGGATTCGAAAAGATTTGTATCGTTTCAAACAGTCCTCAGTTTAATTTGATTTTTTGGTCGAAACTAGTATAAACTAGTGTATAATATATTACGATTTATTGATCGAAACTTGCATTTCGAAAAAGTTTTGTAGAATCTAATTTTCAGATGATTTTTTGTATGGACTACCATCATAACCTTCCCTCGTAACCTATATAAAGGATTCTATAAGTTTTGTATCGTTTCTAACAGTCCTCGATTTAATTTGATTTTTTTACCAAAACTAGTATAAATTAGTGTATAATATATTACGATTTTTTGACCGAAACTTGCATTTCGAAAAGTTTTGTAACTCTAATTTTCAGATGATTTTTTGCATTGACTTCCATCAAAACCTTCCCTCCAAAAATATATAAATGATCTAATAAGTACAGAATCATCTCGAACAGTCCTCGGTTTAATTTTAATTTTTGATCCAAACTAGTATAAACTAGTGTATAATATATCACGATTTTTTGACCGAAACTTGCATTTCGAAAAATTTCATAGATTCTAATTTTCAGATGATTTTTTGCATGGACTACCATCATAACCTTCCCTCGTAACCTATATAAAGGATTCGAAAAGATTTGTATCGTCTCAAACAGTCCTCGGTTTAATTTGATTTTTTGGTCGAAACTAGTATAAACTAGTGTATAATATATTACGATTTTTGGACCGAAACTTGCATTTCGAAAAGTTTTGTAGAATCTAATGTTCAGATGATTTTTTGAATGAACTACCATCATAACCTTCCCTCGTAACCTATATAAAGGATTCAAAAAGTTTTGTATCGTTTCTAACAGTCCTCGATTTAATTTGATTTTTTGACCAAAACTAGTATAAATTAGTGTGTAATATATTACGATTTTTTGACCGAAACTTGCATTTCGAAAAGTTTTGTCGAATCTAATTTTCAGATTAATTTTTTGCATAGACTTCCATCATAAACTTCCCTCATAAAATATATAAATGATCTAAAAAGTACAAAATCATCTCGAACAGTCCTCGGTTTAATTTTATTTTTTGATCGAAACTAGTATAAACTAGTGTATAATATATTACGATTTTTTGACCGAAGCTTGCATTTCGAAAAATTTCATAGATTCTAATTTTCAGATGATTTTTTGCATGGACTACCATCATAACCTTCCCTCGTAACCTATATAAAGGATTCGAAAAGATTTGTATCGTTTCAAACAGTCCTCAGTTTAATTTGATTTTTTGGTCGAAACTAGTATAAACTAGTGTATAATATATTACGATTTATTGATCGAAACTTGCATTTCGAAAAAGTTTAGTAGAATCTAATTTTCAGATGATTTTTTGCATGGACTACCATCATAACCTTCCCTCGTAACCTATATAAAGGATTCTATAAGTTTTGTATCGTTTCTAACAGTCCTCGATTTAATTTGATTTTTTGACCAAAACTAGTATAAATTAGTGTATAATATATTACGATTTTTTGACCGAAACTTGCATTTCGAAAAGTTTTGTAAATCTAATTTTCAGATGATTTTTTGCATTGACTTCCATCAAAACCTTCCCTCCAAAAATATATAAATGATCTAATAAGTACAGAATCATCTCGAACAGTCCTCGGTTTAATTTTAATTTTTGATCCAAACTAGTATAAACTAGTGTATAATATATCACGATTTTTTGACCGAAACTTGCATTTCGAAAAATTTCATAGATTCTAATTTTCAGATGATTTTTTGCATTGACTACCATCATAACCTTCCCTCGTAACCTATATAAATGATTCGAAAAGATTTGTATCGTCTCAAACAGTCCTCGGTTTAATTTGATTTTTTGGTCGAAACTAGTATAAACTAGTGTATAATATATTACGATTTTTGGACCGAAACTTGCATTTCGAAAAGTTTTGTAGAATCTAATTTTCAGATGATTTTTTGAATGAACTACCATCATAACCTTCCCTCGTAACCTATATAAAGGATTCAAAAAGTTTTGTATCGTTTCTAACAGTCCTCGATTTAATTTGATTTTTTGACCAAAACTAGTATAAATTAGTGTATAATATATTACGATTTTTTGACCGAAACTTGCATTTCGAAAAGTTTTGTCGAATCTAATTTTCAGATTAATTTTTTGCATAGACTTCCATCATAAACTTCCCTCATAAAATATATAAATGATCTAAAAAGTACAAAATCATCTCGAACAGTCCTCGGTTTAATTTTATTTTTTGATCGAAACTAGTATAAACTAGTGTATAATATATTACGATTTTTTGACCGAAGCTTGCATTTCGAAAAATTTCATAGATTCTAATTTTCAGATGATTTTTTGCATGGACTACCATCATAACCTTCCCTCGTAACCTATATAAAGGATTCGAAAAGATTTGTATCGTTTCAAACAGTCCTCAGTTTAATTTGATTTTTTGGTCGAAACTAGTATAAACTATTGTATAATATATTACGATTTATTGATCGAAACTTGCATTTCGAAAAAGTTTTGTAGAATCTAATTTTCAGATGATTTTTTGCATGGACTACCATCATAACCTTCCCTCGTAACCTATATAAAGGATTCTATAAGTTTTGTATCGTTTCTAACAGTCCTCGATTTAATTTGATTTTTTGACCAAAACTAGTATAAATTAGTGTATAATATATTACGATTTTTTGACCGATACTTGCATTTCGAAAAGTTTTGTAAATCTAATTTTCAGATGATTTTTTGCATTGACTTCCATCAAAACCTTCCCTCCAAAAATATATAAATGATCTAATAAGTACATAATCATCTCGAACAGTCCTCGGTTTAATTTTAATTTTTGATCCAAACTAGTATAAACTAGTGTATAATATATCACGATTTTTTGACCGAAACTTGCATTTCGAAAAATTTCATAGATTCTAATTTTCAGATGATTTTTTGCATTGACTACCATCATAACCTTCCCTCGTAACCTATATAAAGGATTCGAAAAGATTTGTATCGTCTCAAACAGTCCTCGGTTTAATTTGATTTTTTGGTCGAAACTAGTATAAACTAGTGTATAATATATTACGATTTTTGGACCGAAACTTGCATTTCGAAAAGTTTTGTAGAATCTAATTTTCAGATGATTTTTTGAATGAACTACCATCATAACCTTCCCTCGTAACCTATATAAAGGATTCAAAAAGTTTTGTATCGTTTCTAACAGTCCTCGATTTAATTTGATTTTTTGACCAAAACTAGTATAAATTAGTGTATAATATATTACGATTTTTTGACCGAAACTTGCATTTCGAAAAGTTTTGTCGAATCTAATTTTCAGATTAATTATTTGCATAGACTTCCATCATAAACTTCCCTCATAAAATATATAAATGATCTAAAAAGTACAAAATCATCTCGAACAGTCCTCGGTTTAATTTTATTTTTTGATCGAAACTAGTATAAACTAGTGTATAATATATTATGATTTTTTGACCGAAGCTTGCATTTCGAAAAATTTCATAGATTCTAATTTTCAGATGATTTTTTGCATGGACTACCATCATAACCTTCCCTCGTAACCTATATAAAGGATTCGAAAAGATTTGTATCGTTTCAAACAGTCCTCAGTTTAATTTGATTTTTTGGTCGAAACTAGTATAAACTATTGTATAATATATTACGATTTATTGATCGAAACTTGCATTTCGAAAAAGTTTTGTAGAATCTAATTTTCAGATGATTTTTTGCATGGACTACCATCATAACCTTCCCTCGTAACCTATATAAAGGATTCTATAAGTTTTGTATCGTTTCTAACAGTCCTCGATTTAATTTGATTTTTTGACCAAAACTAGTATAAATTAGTGTATAATATATTACGATTTTTTGACCGAAACTTGCATTTCGAAAAGTTTTGTAGAATCTAATTTTCAGATGATTTTTTGCATTGACTTCCATCAAAACTTTCCCTCCAAAATATATAAATGATCTAATAAGTACATAATAATCTCGAACAGTCCTCGGTTTAATTTTATTTTTTGATCGAAACTAGTATAAACTAGTGTATAATATATCACGATTTTTTGACCGAAACTTGCATTTCGAAAAATTTCATAGATTCTAATTTTCAAATGATTTTTTGCATGGACTACCATCATAACCTTCCCTCGTAACCTATATAAAGGATTCAAAAAGATATGTATCGTTTCAAACAGTCCTCGGTTTAATTTGATTTTTTGGTCGAAACTAGTATAAACTAGTGTATAATATCTTACGATTTTTGGACCGAAACTTGCATTTCGAAAAGTTTTGTAGAATCTAATTTTCAGATGATTTTTTGAATGAACTACCATCATAACCTTCCCTCGTAACCTATATAAAGGATTCAAAAAGTTTTGTATCGTTTCTAACAGTCCTCGATTTAATTTGATTTTTTGACCAAAACTAGTATAAATTAGTGTATAATATATTACGATTTTTTGACCGAAACTTGCATTTCGAAAAGTTTTGTCGAATCTAATTTTCAGATTAATTTTTTGCATAGACTTCCATCATAAACTTCCTTCATAAAATATATAAATGATCTAAAAAGTACAAAATCATCTCGAACAGTCCTCAGTTTAATTTTATTTTTTGATCGAAACTAGTATAAACTAGTGTATAATATATTACGATTTTTTGACCGAAGCTTGCATTTCGAAAAATTTCATAGATTCTAATTTTTAGATGATTTTTTGCATGGACTACCATCATAACCTTCCCTCGTAACCTATATAAAGGATTCGAAAAGATTTGTATCGTTTCAAACAGTCCTCAGTTTAATTTGATTTTTTGGTCGAAACTAGTATAAACTAGTGTATAATATATTACGATTTATTGATCGAAACTTGCATTTCGAAAAAGTTTTGTAGAATCTAATTTTCAGATGATTTTTTGCATGGACTACCATCATAACCTTCCCTCGTAACGTATATAAAGGATTCTATAAGTTTTGTATCGTTTCTAACAGTCCTCGATTTAATTTGATTTTTTTACCAAAACTAGTATAAATTAGTGTATAATATATTACGATTTTTTGACCGAAACTTGCATTTCGAAAAGTTTTGTAACTCTAATTTTCAGATGATTTTTTGCATTGACTTCCATCAAAACCTTCCCTCCAAAAATATATAAATGATCTAATAAGTACAGAATCATCTCGAACAGTCCTCGGTTTAATTTTAATTTTTGATCCAAACTAGTATAAACTAGTGTATAATATATCACGATTTTTTGACCGAAACTTGCATTTCGAAAAATTTCATAGATTCTAATTTTCAGATGATTTTTTGCATGGACTACCATCATAACCTTCCCTCGTAACCTATATAAAGGATTCGAAAAGATTTGTATCGTCTCAAACAGTCCTCGGTTTAATTTGATTTTTTGGTCGAAACTAGTATAAACTAGTGTATAATATATTACGATTTTTGGACCGAAACTTGCATTTCGAAAAGTTTTGTAGAATCTAATGTTCAGATGATTTTTTGAATGAACTACCATCATAACCTTCCCTCGTAACCTATATAAAGGATTCAAAAAGTTTTGTATCGTTTCTAACAGTCCTCGATTTAATTTGATTTTTTGACCAAAACTAGTATAAATTAGTGTGTAATATATTACGATTTTTTGACCGAAACTTGCATTTCGAAAAGTTTTGTCGAATCTAATTTTCAGATTAATTTTTTGCATAGACTTCCATCATAAACTTCCCTCATAAAATATATAAATGATCTAAAAAGTACAAAATCATCTCGAACAGTCCTCGGTTTAATTTTATTTTTTGATCGAAACTAGTATAAACTAGTGTATAATATATTACGATTTTTTGACCGAAGCTTGCATTTCGAAAAATTTCATAGATTCTAATTTTCAGATGATTTTTTGCATGGACTACCATCATAACCTTCCCTCGTAACCTATATAAAGGATTCGAAAAGATTTGTATCGTTTCAAACAGTCCTCAGTTTAATTTGATTTTTTGGTCGAAACTAGTATAAACTAGTGTATAATATATTACGATTTATTGATCGAAACTTGCATTTCGAAAAAGTTTTGTAGAATCTAATTTTCAGATGATTTTTTGCATGGACTACCATCATAACCTTCCCTCGTAACCTATATAAAGGATTCTATAAGTTTTGTATCGTTTCTAACAGTCCTCGATTTAATTTGATTTTTTGACCAAAACTAGTATAAATTAGTGTATAATATATTACGATTTTTTGACCGAAACTTGCATTTCGAAAAGTTTTGTAAATCTAATTTTCAGATGATTTTTTGCATTGACTTCCATCAAAACCTTCCCTCCAAAAATATATAAATGATCTAATAAGTACAGAATCATCTCGAACAGTCCTCGGTTTAATTTTAATTTTTGATCCAAACTAGTATAAACTAGTGTATAATATATCACGATTTTTTGACCGAAACTTGCATTTCGAAAAATTTCATAGATTCTAATTTTCAGATGATTTTTTGCATGGACTACCATCATAACCTTCCCTCGTAACCTATATAAAGGATTCGAAAAGATTTGTATCGTCTCAAACAGTCCTCGGTTTAATTTGATTTTTTGGTCGAAACTAGTATAAACTAGTGTATAATATATTACGATTTTTGGACCGAAACTTGCATTTCGAAAAGTTTTGTAGAATCTAATGTTCAGATGATTTTTTGAATGAACTACCATCATAACCTTCCCTCGTAACCTATATAAAGGATTCAAAAAGTTTTGTATCGTTTCTAACAGTCCTCGATTTAATTTGATTTTTTGACCAAAACTAGTATAAATTAGTGTGTAATATATTACGATTTTTTGACCGAAACTTGCATTTCGAAAAGTTTTGTCGAATCTAATTTTCAGATTAATTTTTTGCATAGACTTCCATCATAAACTTCCCTCATAAAATATATAAATGATCTAAAAAGTACAAAATCATCTCGAACAGTCCTCGGTTTAATTTTATTTTTTGATCGAAACTAGTATAAACTAGTGTATAATATATTACGATTTTTTGACCGAAGCTTGCATTTCGAAAAATTTCATAGATTCTAATTTTCAGATGATTTTTTGCATGGACTACCATCATAACCTTCCCTCGTAACCTATATAAAGGATTCGAAAAGATTTGTATCGTTTCAAACAGTCCTCAGTTTAATTTGATTTTTTGGTCGAAACTAGTATAAACTAGTGTATAATATATTACGATTTATTGATCGAAACTTGCATTTCGAAAAAGTTTTGTAGAATCTAATTTTCAGATGATTTTTTGCATGGACTACCATCATAACCTTCCCTCGTAACCTATATAAAGGATTCTATAAGTTTTGTATCGTTTCTAACAGTCCTCGATTTAATTTGATTTTTTGACCAAAACTAGTATAAATTAGTGTATAATATATTACGATTTTTTGACCGAAACTTGCATTTCGAAAAGTTTTGTAAATCTAATTTTCAGATGATTTTTTGCATTGACTTCCATCAAAACCTTCCCTCCAAAAATATATAAATGATCTAATAAGTACAGAATCATCTCGAACAGTCCTCGGTTTAATTTTAATTTTTGATCCAAACTAGTATAAACTAGTGTATAATATATCACGATTTTTTGACCGAAACTTGCATTTCGAAAAATTTCATAGATTCTAATTTTCAGATGATTTTTTGCATGGACTACCATCATAACCTTCCCTCGTAACCTATATAAAGGATTCGAAAAGATTTGTATCGTCTCAAACAGTCCTCGGTTTAATTTGATTTTTTAGTCGAAACAAGTATAAACTAGTGTATAATATATTACGATTTTTGGACCGAAACTTGCATTTCGAAAAGTTTTGTAGAATCTAATTTTCAGATGATTTTTTGAATGAACTACCATCATAACCTTCCCTCGTAACCTATATAAAGGATTCAAAAAGTTTTGTATCGTTTCTAACAGTCCTCGATTTAATTTGATTTTTTGACCAAAACTAGTATAAATTAGTGTATAATATATTACGATTTTTTGACCGAAACTTGCATTTCGAAAAGTTTTGTCGAATCTAATTTTCAGATTAATTTTTTGCATAGACTTCCTTCATAAACTTCCCTCATAAAATATATAAATGATCTAAAAAGTACAAAATCATCTCGAACAGTCCTCGGTTTAATTTTATTTTTTGATCGAAACTAGTATAAACTAGTGTATAATATATTACGATTTTTTGACCGAAGCTTGCATTTCGAAAAATTTCATAGATTCTAATTTTCAGATGATTTTTTGCATGGACTACCATCATAATCTTCCCTCGTAACCTATATAAAGGATTCGAAAAGATTTGTATCGTTTCAAACAGTCCTCAGTTTAATTTGATTTTTTGGTCGAAACTAGTATAAACTAGTGTATAATATATTACGATTTATTGATCGAAACTTGCATTTCGAAAAAGTTTTGTAGAATCTAATTTTCAGATGATTTTTTGCATGGACTACCATCATAACCTTCCCTCGTAACCTATATAAAGGATTCTATAAGTTTTGTATCGTTTCTAACAATCCTCGATTTAATTTGATTTTTTGACCAAAACTAGTATAAATTAGTGTATAATATATTACGATTTTTTGACCGAAACTTGCATTTCGAAAAGTTTTGTAAATCTAATTTTCAGATGATTTTTTGCATTGACTTCCATCAAAACCTTCCCTCCAAAAATATATAAATGATCTAATAAGTACAGAATCATCTCGAACAGTCCTCGGTTTAATTTTAATTTTTGATCCAAACTAGTATAAACTAGTGTATAATATATCACGATTTTTTGACCGAAACTTGCATTTCGAAAAATTTCATAGATTCTAATTTTCAGATGATTTTTTGCATTGACTACCATCATAACCTTCCCTCGTAACCTATATAAAGGATTCGAAAAGATTTGTATCGTCTCAAACAGTCCTCGGTTTAATTTGATTTTTTGGTCGAAACTAGTATAAACTAGTGTATAATATATTACGATTTTTGGACCGAAACTTGCATTTCGAAAAGTTTTGTAGAATCTAATTTTCAGATGATTTTTTGAATGAACTACCATCATAACCTTCCCTCGTAACCTATATAAAGGATTCAAAAAGTTTTGTATCGTTTCTAACAGTCCTCGATTTAATTTGATTTTTTGACCAAAACTAGTATAAATTAGTGTATAATATATTACGATTTTTTGACCGAAACTTGCATTTCGAAAAGTTTTGTTGAATCTAATTTTCAGATTAATTTTTTGCATAGACTTCCATCATAAACTTCCCTCATAAAATATATAAATGATCTAAAAAGTACAAAATCATCTCGAACAGTCCTCGGTTTAATTTTATTTTTTGATCGAAACTAGTATAAACTAGTGTATAATATATTACGATTTTTTGACCGAAGCTTGCATTTCGAAAAATTTCATAGATTCTAATTTTCAGATGATTTTTTGCATGGACTACCATCATAACCTTCCCTCGTAACCTATATAAAGGATTCGAAAAGATTTGTATCGTTTCAAACAGTCCTCAGTTTAATTTGATTTTTTGGTCGAAACTAGTATAAACTATTGTATAATATATTACGATTTATTGATCGAAACTTGCATTTCGAAAAAGTTTTGTAGAATCTAATTTTCAGATGATTTTTTGCATGGACTACCATCATAACCTTCCCTCGTAACCTATATAAAGGATTCTATAAGTTTTGTATCGTTTCTAACAGTCCTCGATTTAATTTGATTTTTTGACCAAAACTAGTATAAATTAGTGTATAATATATTACGATTTTTTGACCGAAACTTGCATTTCGAAAAGTTTTGTAAATCTAATTTTCAGATGATTTTTTGCATTGACTTCCATCAAAACCTTCCCTCCAAAAATATATAAATGATCTAATAAGTACAGAATCATCTCGAACAGTCCTCGGTTTAATTTTAATTTTTGATCCAAACTAGTATAAACTAGTGTATAATATATCACGATTTTTTGACCGAAACTTGCATTTCGAAAAATTTCATAGATTCTAATTTTCAGATGATTTTTTGCATTGACTACCATCATAACCTTCCCTCGTAACCTATATAAAGGATTCGAAAAGATTTGTATCGTCTCAAACAGTCCTCGGTTTAATTTGATTTTTTGGTCGAAACTAGTATAAACTAGTGTATAATATATTACGATTTTTGGACCGAAACTTGCATTTCGAAAAGTTTTGTAGAATCTAATTTTCAGATGATTTTTTGAATGAACTACCATCATAACCTTCCCTCGTAACCTATATAAAGGATTCAAAAAGTTTTGTATCGTTTCTAACAGTCCTCGATTTAATTTGATTTTTTGACCAAAACTAGTATAAATTAGTGTATAATATATTACGATTTTTTGACCGAAACTTGCATTTCGAAAAGTTTTGTCGAATCTAATTTTCAGATTAATTATTTGCATAGACTTCCATCATAAACTTCCCTCATAAAATATATAAATGATCTAAAAAGTACAAACTCATCTCGAACAGTCCTCGGTTTAATTTTATTTTTTGATCGAAACTAGTATAAACTAGTGTATAATATATTACGATTTTTTGACCGAAGCTTGCATTTCGAAAAATTTCATAGATTCTAATTTTCAGATGATTTTTTGCATGGACTACCATCATAACCTTCCCTCGTAACCTATATAAAGGATTCGAAAAGATTTGTATCGTTTCAAACAGTCCTCAGTTTAATTTGATTTTTTGGTCGAAACTAGTATAAACTATTGTATAATATATTACGATTTATTGATCGAAACTTGCATTTCGAAAAAGTTTTGTAGAATCTAATTTTCAGATGATTTTTTGCATGGACTACCATCATAACCTTCCCTCGTAACCTATATAAAGGATTCTATAAGTTTTGTATCGTTTCTAACAGTCCTCGATTTAATTTGATTTTTTGACCAAAACTAGTATAAATTAGTGTATAATATATTACGATTTTTTGACCGAAACTTGCATTTCGAAAAGTTTTGTAAATCTAATTTTCAGATGATTTTTTGCATTGACTTCCATCAAAACCTTCCCTCCAAAAATATATAAATGATCTAATAAGTACAGAATCATCTCGAACAGTCCTCGGTTTAATTTTAATTTTTGATCCAAACTAGTATAAACTAGTGTATAATATATCACGATTTTTTGACCGAAACTTGCATTTCGAAAAATTTCATAGATTCTAATTTTCAGATGATTTTTTGCATTGACTACCATCATAACCTTCCCTCGTAACCTATATAAAGGATTCGAAAAGATTTGTATCGTCTCAAACAGTCCTCGGTTTAATTTGATTTTTTGGTCGAAACTAGTATAAACTAGTGTATAATATATTACGATTTTTGGACCGAAACTTGCATTTCGAAAAGTTTTGTAGAATCTAATTTTCAGATGATTTTTTGAATGAACTACCATCATAACCTTCCCTCGTAACCTATATAAAGGATTCAAAAAGTTTTGTATCGTTTCTAACAGTCCTCGATTTAATTTGATTTTTTGACCAAAACTAGTATAAATTAGTGTATAATATATTACGATTTTTTGACCGAAACTTGCATTTCGAAAAGTTTTGTCGAATCTAATTTTCAGATTAATTATTTGCATAGACTTCCATCATAAACTTCCCTCATAAAATATATAAATGATCTAAAAAGTACAAAATCATCTCGAACAGTCCTCGGTTTAATTTTATTTTTTGATCGAAACTAGTATAAACTAGTGTATAATATATTACGATTTTTTGACCGAAACTTGCATTTCGAAAAATTTCATAGATTCTAATTTTCAGATGATTTTTTGCATGGACTACCATCATAACCTTCCCTCGTAACCTATATAAAGGATTCGAAAAGATTTGTATCGTTTCAAACAGTCCTCAGTTTAATTTGATTTTTTGGTCGAAACTAGTATAAACTAGTGTATAATATATTACGATTTATTGATCGAAACTGGCATTTCGAAAAAGTTTTGTAGAATCTAATTTTCAGATGATTTTTTGCATGGACTACCATCATAACCTTCCCTCGTAACCTATATAAAGGATTCTATAAGTTTTGTATCGTTTCTAACAGTCCTCGATTTAATTTGATTTTTTGACCAAAACTAGTATAAATTAGTGTATAATATATTATGATTTTTTGACCGAAACGTGCATTTCGAAAAGTTTTGTAAATCTAATTTTCAGATGATTTTTTGCATTGACTTCCATCAAAACCTTCCCTCCAAAAATATATAAATGATCTAATAAGTACAGAATCATCTCGAACAGTCCTCGGTTTAATTTTATTTTTTGATCGAAACTAGTATAAACTAGTGTATAATATATTACGATTTTTTGACCGAAACTTGCAATTCGAAAAATTTCATAGATTCTAATTTTCAGATGATTTTTTGCATGGACTACCAGCATAACCTTCCATCGTAACCTATATAAAGGATTCGAAAAGATTTGTATCGTTTCTAACAGTCCTCTGTTTAATTTTATTTTTTGGTCGAAACTAGTATAAACTAGTGTATAATATATTACGATTTTTGGACCGAAACATGCATTTCGAAAAGTTTTGTAGAATCTAATTTTCAGATGATTTTTTGAATGAACTACCATCATAACCTTCCCTCGTAACCTATATAAAGGATTCAAAAAGTTTTGTATCGTTTCTAACAGTCCTCGATTTAATTTGATTTTTTTACCAAAACTAGTATAAATTAGTGTATAATATAT
Organism: Lathyrus aphaca; assembly: GCA_963966055.1. Lineage (NCBI taxonomy): Eukaryota > Viridiplantae > Streptophyta > Magnoliopsida > Fabales > Fabaceae > Lathyrus > Lathyrus aphaca. The sequence continues at coordinate 642,971,463 of OZ014520.1, read as the reverse complement.
TACGATTTTTTGACCGAAACTTGCATTTCGAAAAGTTTTGTCGAATCTAATTTTCAGATTAATTTTTTGCATAGACTTCCATCATAAACTTCCCTCATAAAATATATAAATGATCTAAAAAGTACAAAATCATCTCGAAGAATCCTCGGTTTAATTTTATTTTTTGATCGAAACTAGTATAAACTAGTGTATAATATATTACGATTTTTTGACCGAAACTTGCAATTCGAAAAATTTCAAAGATACTAATTTTCAGATGATTTTTTGCATGGACTACCATCATATCCTTCCCTCGTAACCTATATAAAGGATTCGAAAAGATTTGTATCGTTTCAAACAGTCCTCGGTTTAATTTGATTTTTTGATCGAAACTAGTATAAACTAGTGTATAATATATTACGATTTTTTGACTGAAACTTGCATTTCGAAAAGTTTTGTAGAATCTAATTTTCAGATGATTTTTTTCATGGACTACCATCATAAACTTCCCTCTTAACCTATATAAAGGATTCAAAAAGTTTTGTATCGTTTCTTACAGTCCTCGATTTAATTTGATTTTATGACCAAAACTAGTATAAATTAGTGTATAATATATTACGATTTTTTGACCGAAACGTGCATTTCGAAAAGTTTTGTAGAATTTAATTTTCATATGATTTTTTGCATGGACTTCCATCAAAACCTTCCGTCATAAAATATATAAATGATCTAAAAAGTACAGAATCATCTCGAACAATCCTCGGTTTAATTTTATTTTTTGATCGAAACTAGTATAAACTAGTGTATAATATATTACGATTTTTTGACCGAAACTTGCAATTCGAAAAATTTCATAGATTCTAATTTTCAGATGATTTTTTGCATGGACTACCAGCATAACCTTCCATCGTAACCTATATAAAGGATTCGAAAAGATTTGTATCGTTTCTAACAGTCCTCTGTTTAATTTTATTTTTTGGTCGAAACTAGTATAAACTAGTGTATAATATATTACGATTTTTGGACCGAAACTTGCATTTCGAAAAGTTTTGTAGAATCTAATTTTCAGATGATTTTTTGAATGAACTACCATCATAACCTTCCCTCGTAACCTATATAAAGGATTCAAAAAGTTTTGTATCGTTTCTAACAGTCCTCGATTTAATTTGATTTTATGACCAAAACTAGTATAAATTAGTGTATAATATATTACGATTTTTTGACCGAAACTTGTATTTCGAAAAGTTTTTTCGAATCTAATTTTCAGATTAATCTTTTGCATAGACTTCCATCATAAACTTCCCTCATAAAATATATAAATGATCTAAAAAGTACAAAATCATCTCGAACAATCCTCGGTTTAATTTTATTTTTTGATCGAAACTAGTATAAACTAGTGTATAATATATTACGATTTTTTGAGCGAAACTTGCAATTCAAAAAATTTCAAAGATTCTAATTTTCAGATGATTTTTTGCATGGACTACCATCATATCCTTCCCTCGTAACCTATATAAAGGATTCGAAAAGATTTGTATCGTTTCAAACAGTCCTCGGTTTAATTTGATTTTTTGATCGAAACTAGTATAAACTAGTGTATAATATATTACGATTTTTTGACTGAAACTTGCATTTCGAAAAGTTTTGTAGAATCTAATTTTCAGATGATTTTTTTCATGGACTACCATCATAAACTTCCCTCGTAACCTATATAAAGGATTCAAAAAGTTTTGTATCGTTTCTTACAGTCCTCGATTTAATTTGATTTTATGACCAAAACTAGTATAAATTAGTGTATAATATATTACGATTTTTTGACCGAAACGTGCATTTCGAAAAGTTTTGTAGAATTTAATTTTCATATGATTTTTTGCATGGACTTCCATCAAAACCTTCCGTCATAAAATATATAAATGATCTAAAAAGTACAGAATCATCTCGAACAATCCTCGGTTTAATTTTATTTTTTGATCGAAACTAGTATAAACTAGTGTATAATATATTACGATTTTTTGACCGAAACTTGCAATTCGAAAAATTTCATAGATTCTAATTTTCAGATGATTTTTTGCATGGACTACCAGCATAACCTTCCATCGTAACCTATATAAAGGATTCGAAAAGATTTGTATCGTTTCTAACAGTCCTCTGTTTAATTTTATTTTTTGGTCGAAACTAGTATAAACTAGTGTATAATATATTACGATTTTTGGACCGAAACTTGCATTTCGAAAAGTTTTGTAGAATCTAATTTTCAGATGATTTTTTGAATGAACTACCATCATAACCTTCCCTCGTAACCTATATAAAGGATTCAAAAAGTTTTGTATCGTTTCTAACAGTCCTCGATTTAATTTGATTTTTTTACCAAAACTAGTATAAATTAGTGTATAATATATTACGATTTTTTGACCGATACTTGTATTTCGAAAAGTTTTGTCGAATCTAATTTTCAGATTAATTTTTTGCATAGACTTCCATCATAAACTTCCCTCATAAAATATATAAATGATCTAAAAAGTACAAAATCATCTCGAACAATCCTCGGTTTAATTTTATTTTTTGATCGAAACTAGTATAAACTAGTGTATAATATATTACGATTTTTTGACCGAAACTTGCAATTCGAAAAATTTCAAAGATTCTAATTTTCAGATGATTTTTTGCATGGACTACCATCATATCCTTCCCTCGTAACCTATATAAAGGATTCGAAAAGATTTGTATCGTTTCAAACAGTCCTCGGTTTAATTTGATTTTTTGATCGAAACTAGTATAAACTAGTGTATAATATATTACGATTTTTTGACCGAAACTTGCATTTCGAAAAGTTTTGTAGAATATAATTTTCAGATGATTTTTTTCATGGACTACCATCATAAACTTCCCTCGTAACCTATATAAAGGATTCAAAAAGTTTTGTATCGTTTCTTACAGTCCTCGATTTAATTTGATTTTTTGACCAAAACTAGTATAAATTAGTGTATAATATATTACGATTTTTTGACCGAAACGTGCATTTCGAAAAGTTTTGTAGAATTTAATTTTCATATGATTTTTTGCATGGACTTCCATCAAAACCTTCCGTCATAAAATATATAAATGATCTAAAAAGTACAGAATCATCTCGAACAATCCTCGGTTTAATTTTATTTTTTGATCGAAACTAGTATAAACTAGTGTATAATATATTACGATTTTTTGACCGAAACTTGCAATTCGAAAAATTTCATAGATTCTAATTTTCAGATGATTTTTTGCATGGACTACCAGCATAACCTTCCATCGTAACCTATATAAAGGATTCGAAAAGATTTGTATCGTTTCTAACAGTCCTCTGTTTAATTTTATTTTTTGGTCGAAACTAGTATAAACTAGTGTATAATATATTACGATTTTTGGACCGAAACTTGCATTTCGAAAAGTTTTGTAGAATCTAATTTTCAGATGATTTTTTGAATGAACTACCATCATAACCTTCCCTCGTAACCTATATAAAGGATTCAAAAAGTTTTGTATCGTTTCTAACAGTCCTCGATTTAATTTGATTTTGTTACCAAAACTAGTATAAATTAGTGTATAATATATTACGATTTTTTGACCGAAACTTGCATTTCGAAAAGTTTTGTCGAATCTAATTTTCAGATTAATTTTTTGCATAGACTTCCATCATAAACTTCCCTCATAAAATATATAAATGATCTAAAAAGTACAAAATCATCTCGAACAATCCTCGATTTAATTTTATTTTTTGATCGAAACTAGTATAAACTAGTGTATAATATATTAGGATTTTTTGACCGAAACTTGCAATTCGAAAAATTTCAAAGATTCTAATTTTCAGATGATTTTTTGCATGGACTACCATCATATCCTTCCCTCGTAACCTATATAAAGGATTCGAAAAGATTTGTATCGTTTCAAACAGTCCTCGGTTTAATTTGATTTTTTGATCGAAACTAGTATAAACTAGTGTATAATATATTACGATTTTTTGACCGAAACTTGCATTTCGAAAAGTTTTGTAGAATATAATTTTCAGATGATTTTTTTCATGGACTACCATCATAAACTTCCCTCGTAACCTATATAAAGGATTCAAAAAGTTTTGTATCGTTTCTTACAGTCCTCGATTTAATTTGATTTTTTGACCAAAACTAGTATAAATTAGTGTATAATATATTACGATTTTTTGACCGAAACGTGCATTTCGAAAAGTTTTGTAGAATTTAATTTTCATATGATTTTTTGCATGGACTTCCATCAAAACCTTCCGTCATAAAATATATAAATGATCTAAAAAGTACAGAATCATCTCGAACAATCCTCGGTTTAATTTTATTTTTTGATCGAAACTAGTATAAACTAGTGTATAAGATATTACGATTTTTTGACCGAAACTTGCAATTCGAAAAATTTCATAGATTCTAATTTTCAGATGATTTTTTGCATGGACTACCAGCATAACCTTCCATCGTAACCTATATAAAGGATTCGAAAAGATTTGTATCGTTTCTAACAGTCCTCTGTTTAATTTTATTTTTTGGTCGAAACTAGTATAAACTAGTGTATAATATATTACGATTTTTGGACCGAAACTTGCATTTCGAAAAGTTTTGTAGAATCTAATTTTCAGATGATTTTTTGAATGAACTACCATCATAACCTTCCCTCGTAACCTATATAAAGGATTCAAAAAGTTTTGTATCGTTTCTAACAGTCCTCGATTTAATTTGATTTTGTTACCAAAACTAGTATAAATTAGTGTATAATATATTACGATTTTTTGACCGAAACTTGCATTTCGAAAAGTTTTGTCGAATCTAATTTTCAGATTAATTTTTTGCATAGACTTCCATCATAAACTTCCCTCATAAAATATATAAATGATCTAAAAAGTACAAAATCATCTCGAACAATCCTCGATTTAATTTTATTTTTTGATCGAAACTAGTATAAACTAGTGTATAATATATTAGGATTTTTTGACCGAAACTTGCAATTCGAAAAATTTCAAAGATTCTAATTTTCAGATGATTTTTTGCATGGACTACCATCATATCCTTCCCTCGTAACCTATATAAAGGATTCGAAAAGATTTGTATCGTTTCAAACAGTCCTCGGTTTAATTTGATTTTTTGATCGAAACTAGTATAAACTAGTGTATAATATATTACGATTTTTTGACCGAAACTTGCATTTCGAAAAGTTTTGTAGAATATAATTTTCAGATGATTTTTTTCATGGACTACCATCATAAACTTCCCTCGTAACCTATATAAAGGATTCAAAAAGTTTTGTATCGTTTCTTACAGTCCTCGATTTAATTTGATTTTTTGACCAAAACTAGTATAAATTAGTGTATAATATATTACGATTTTTTGACCGAAACGTGCATTTCGAAAAGTTTTGTAGAATTTAATTTTCATATGATTTTTTGCATGGACTTCCATCAAAACCTTCCGTCATAAAATATATAAATGATCTAAAAAGTACAGAATCATCTCGAACAATCCTCGGTTTAATTTTATTTTTTGATCGAAACTAGTATAAACTAGTGTATAAGATATTACGATTTTTTGACCGAAACTTGCAATTCGAAAAATTTCATAGATTCTAATTTTCAGATGATTTTTTGCATGGACTACCAGCATAACCTTCCATCGTAACCTATATAAAGGATTCGAAAAGATTTGTATCGTTTCTAACAGTCCTCTGTTTAATTTTATTTTTTGGTCGAAACTAGTATAAACTAGTGTATAATATATTACGATTTTTGGACCGAAACTTGCATTTCGAAAAGTTTTGTAGAATCTAATTTTCAGATGATTTTTTGAATGAACTACCATCATAACCTTCCCTCGTAACCTATATAAAGGATTCAAAAAGTTTTGTATCGTTTCTAACAGTCCTCGATTTAATTTGATTTTTTTACCAAAACTAGTATAAATTAGTGTATAATATATTACGATTTTTTGACCGAAACTTGCATTTCGAAAAGTTTTGTCGAATCTAATTTTCAGATTAATTTTTTGCATAGACTTCCATCATAAACTTCCCTCATAAAATATATAAATGATCTAAAAAGTACAAAATCATCTCGAACAATCCTCGATTTAATTTTATTTTTTGATCGAAACTAGTATAAACTAGTGTATAATATATTAGGATTTTTTGACCGAAACTTGCATTTCGAAAAATTTCATAGATTCTAATTTTCAGATGATTTTTTGCATGGACTACCATCATAACCTTCCCTCGTAACCTATATAAAGGATTTGAAAAGATTTGTATCGTTTCAAACAGTCCTCGGTTTAATTTGATTTTTTGACCAAAACTAGTATAAATTAGTGTATAATATATTACGATTTTTTGACCGAAACTTGCATTTCGAAAAGTTTTGTCGAATCTAATTTTCAGATTAATCTTTTTCATAGACTTCCATCATAAACTTCCCTCATAAAATATATAAATGATCTAAAAAGTACAAAATCATCTCGAACAATCCTCGGTTTAATTTTATTTTTTGCTCGAAACTAGTATAAACTAGTGTATAATATATTACGATTTTTTGACCGAAACTTGCAATTCGAAAAATTTCAAAGATTCTAATTTTCAGATGATTTTTTGCATGGACTACCATCATATCCTTCCCTCGTAACCTATATAAAGGATTCGAAAAGATTTGTATCGTTTCAAACAGTCCTCGGTTTAATTTGATTTTTTGATCGAAACTAGTATAAACTAGTGTATAATATATTACGATTTTTTGACCGAAACTTGCATTTCGAAAAGTTTTGTAGAATATAATTTTCAGATGATTTTTTTCATGGACTACCATCATAAACTTCCCTCGTAACCTATATAAAGGATTCAAAAAGTTTTGTATCGTTTCTTACAGTCCTCGATTTAATTTGATTTTTTGACCAAAACTAGTATAAATTAGTGTATAATATATTACGATTTTTTGACCGAAACGTGCATTTCGAAAAGTTTTGTAGAATTTAATTTTCATATGATTTTTTGCATGGACTTCCATCAAAACCTTCCGTCATAAAATATATAAATGATCTAAAAAGTACAGAATCATCTCGAACAATCCTCGGTTTAATTTTATTTTTTGATCGAAACTAGTATAAACTAGTGTATAATATATTACGATTTTTTGACCGAAACTTGCAATTCGAAAAATTTCATAGATTCTAATTTTCAGATGATTTTTTGCATGGACTACCAGCATAACCTTCCATCGTAACCTATATAAAGGATTCGAAAAGATTTGTATCGTTTCTAACAGTCCTCTGTTTAATTTTATTTTTTGGTCGAAACTAGTATAAACTAGTGTATAATATATTACGATTTTTGGACCGAAACTTGCATTTCGAAAAGTTTTGTAGAATCTAATTTTCAGATGATTTTTTGAATGAACTACCATCATAACCTTCCCTCGTAACCTATATAAAGGATTCAAAAAGTTTTGTATCGTTTCTAACAGTCCTCGATTTAATTTGATTTTTTTACCAAAACTAGTATAAATTAGTGTATAATATATTACGATTTTTTGACCGAAACTTGCATTTCGAAAAGTTTTGTCGAATCTAATTTTCAGATTAATTTTTTGCATAGACTTCCATCATAAACTTCCCTCATAAAATATATAAATGATCTAAAAAGTACAAAATCATCTCGAACAATCCTCGATTTAATTTTATTTTTTGATCGAAACTAGTATAAACTAGTGTATAATATATTAGGATTTTTTGACCGAAACTTGCATTTCGAAAAATTTCATAGATTCTAATTTTCAGATGATTTTTTGCATGGACTACCATCATAACCTTCCCTCGTAACCTATATAAAGGATTTGAAAAGATTTGTATCGTTTCAAACAGTCCTCGGTTTAATTTGATTTTTTGACCAAAACTAGTATAAATTAGTGTATAATATATTACGATTTTTTGACCGATACTTGTATTTCGAAAAGTTTTGTCGAATCTAATTTTCAGATTAATCTTTTGCATAGACTTCCATCATAAACTTCCCTCATAAAATATATAAATGATCTAAAAAGTACAAAATCATCTCGAACAATCCTCGGTTTAATTTTATTTTTTGATCGAAACTAGTATAAACTAGTGTATAATATATTACGATTTTTTGACCGAAACTTGCAATTCGAAAAATTTCAAAGATTCTAATTTTCAGATGATTTTTTGCATGGACTACCATCATATCCTTCCCTCGTAACCTATATAAAGGATTCGAAAAGATTTGTATCGTTTCAAACAGTCCTCGGTTTAATTTGATTTTTTGATCGAAACTAGTATAAACTAGTGTATAATATATTACGATTTTTTGACCGAAACTTGCATTTCGAAAAGTTTTGTAGAATCTAATTTTCAGATGATTTTTTTCATGGACTACCATCATAAACTTCCCTCGTAACCTATATAAAGGATTCAAAAAGTTTTGTATCGTTTCTTACAGTCCTCGATTTAATTTGATTTTTTGACCAAAACTAGTATAAATTAGTGTATAATATATTACGATTTTTTGACCGAAACGTGCATTTCGAAAAGTTTTGTAGAATCTAATTTTCATATGATTTTTTGCATGGACTTCCATCAAAACCTTCCCTCATAAAATATATAAATGATCTAAAAAGTACAGAATCATCTCGAACAATCCTCGGTTTAATTTTATTTTTTGATCGAAACTAGTATAAACTAGTGTATAATATATTACGATTTTTTGACCGAAACTTGCAATTCGAAAAATTTCATAGATTCTAATTTTCAGATGATTTTTTGCATGGACTACCAGCATAACCTTCCATCGTAACCTATATAAAGGATTCGAAAAGATTTGTATCGTTTCTAACAGTCCTCTGTTTAATTTTATTTTTTGGTCGAAACTAGTATAAACTAGTGTATAATATATTACGATTTTTGGACCGAAACTTGCATTTCGAAAAGTTTTGTAGAATCTAATTTTCAGATGATTTTTTGAATGAACTACCATCATAACCTTCCCTCGTAACCTATATAAAGGATTCAAAAAGTTTTGTATCGTTTTTAACAGTCCTCGATTTAATTTGATTTTTTTACCAAAACTAGTATAAATTAGTGTATAATATATTACGATTTTTTGACCGAAACTTGCATTTCATAAAGTTTTGTCGAATCTAATTTTCAGATTAATTTTTTGCATAGACTTCCATCATAAACTTCCCTCATAAAATATATAAATGATCTAAAAAGTACAAAATCATCTTGAACAATCCTCGATTTAATTTTATTTTTTGATCGAAACTAGTATAAACTAGTGTATAATATATTACGATTTTTTTACCGAAACTTGCATTTCGAAAAATTTCATAGATTCTAATTTTCAGATGATTTTTTGCATGGACTACCATCATAACCTTCCCTCGTAACCTATATAAAGGATTTGAAAAGATTTGTATCGTTTCAAACAGTCCTCGGTTTAATTTGATTTTTTGACCAAAACTAGTATAAATTAGTGTATAATATATTACGATTTTTTGACCGATACTTGTATTTCGAAAAGTTTTGTCGAATCTAATTTTCAGATTAATCTTTTGCATAGACTTCCATCATAAACTTCCCTCATAAAATATATAAATGATCTAAAAAGTACAGAATCATCTCGAACAATCCTCGGTTTAATTTTATTTTTTGATCGAAACTAGTATAAACTAGTGTATAATATATTACGATTTTTTGACCGAAACTTGCAATTCGAAAAATTTCATAGATTCTAATTTTCAGATGATTTTTTGCATGGACTACCAGCATAACCTTCCATCGTAACCTATATAAAGGATTCGAAAAGATTTGTATCGTTTCTAACAGTCCTCTGTTTAATTTTATTTTTTGGTCGAAACTAGTATAAACTAGTGTATAATATATTACGATTTTTGGACCGAAACTTGCATTTCGAAAAGTTTTGTAGAATCTAATTTTCAGATGATTTTTTGAATGAACTACCATCATAACCTTCCCTCGTAACCTATATAAAGGATTCAAAAAGTTTTGTATCGTTTCTAACAGTCCTCGATTTAATTTGATTTTTTTACCAAAACTAGTATAAATTAGTGTATAATATATTACGATTTTTTGACCGAAACTTGCATTTCGAAAAGTTTTGTCGAATCTAATTTTCAGATTAATTTTTTGCATAGACTTCCATCATAAACTTCCCTCATAAAATATATAAATGATCTAAAAAGTACAAAATCATCTCGAACAATCCTCGATTTAATTTTATTTTTTGATCGAAACTAGTATAAACTAGTGTATAATATATTAGGATTTTTTGACCGAAACTTGCATTTCGAAAAATTTCATAGATTCTAATTTTCAGATGATTTTTTGCATGGACTACCATCATAACCTTCCCTCGTAACCTATATAAAGGATTTGAAAAGATTTGTATCGTTTCAAACAGTCCTCGGTTTAATTTGATTTTTTGACCAAAACTAGTATAAATTAGTGTATAATATATTACGATTTTTTGACCGATACTTGTATTTCGAAAAGTTTTGTCGAATCTAATTTTCAGATTAATCTTTTGCATAGACTTCCATCATAAACTTCCCTCATAAAATATATAAATGATCTAAAAAGTACAAAATCATCTCGAACAATCCTCGGTTTAATTTTATTTTTTGATCGAAACTAGTATAAACTAGTGTATAATATATTACGATTTTTTGACCGAAACTTGCAATTCGAAAAATTTCAAAGATTCTAATTTTCAGATGATTTTTTGCATGGACTACCATCATATCCTTCCCTCGTAACCTATATAAAGGATTCGAAAAGATTTGTATCGTTTCAAACAGTCCTCGGTTTAATTTGATTTTTTGATCGAAACTAGTATAAACTAGTGTATAATATATTACGATTTTTTGACCGAAACTTGCATTTCGAAAAGTTTTGTAGAATCTAATTTTCAGATGATTTTTTTCATGGACTACCATCATAAACTTCCCTCGTAACCTATATAAAGGATTCAAAAAGTTTTGTATCGTTTCTTACAGTCCTCGATTTAATTTGATTTTTTGACCAAAACTAGTATAAATTAGTGTATAATATATTACGATTTTTTGACCGAAACGTGCATTTCGAAAAGTTTTGTAGAATCTAATTTTCATATGATTTTTTGCATGGACTTCCATCAAAACCTTCCCTCATAAAATATATAAATGATCTAAAAAGTACAGAATCATCTCGAACAATCCTCGGTTTAATTTTATTTTTTGATCGAAACTAGTATAAACTAGTGTATAATATATTACGATTTTTTGACCGAAACTTGCAATTCGAAAAATTTCATAGATTCTAATTTTCAGATGATTTTTTGCATGGACTACCAGCATAACCTTCCATCGTAACCTATATAAAGGATTCGAAAAGATTTGTATCGTTTCTAACAGTCCTCTGTTTAATTTTATTTTTTGGTCGAAACTAGTATAAACTAGTGTATAATATATTACGATTTTTGGACCGAAACTTGCATTTCGAAAAGTTTTGTAGAATCTAATTTTCAGATGATTTTTTGAATGAACTACCATCATAACCTTCCCTCGTAACCTATATAAAGGATTCAAAAAGTTTTGTATCGTTTTTAACAGTCCTCGATTTAATTTGATTTTTTTACCAAAACTAGTATAAATTAGTGTATAATATATTACGATTTTTTGACCGAAACTTGCATTTCATAAAGTTTTGTCGAATCTAATTTTCAGATTAATTTTTTGCATAGACTTCCATCATAAACTTCCCTCATAAAATATATAAATGATCTAAAAAGTACAAAATCATCTTGAACAATCCTCGATTTAATTTTATTTTTTGATCGAAACTAGTATAAACTAGTGTATAATATATTACGATTTTTTTACCGAAACTTGCATTTCGAAAAATTTCATAGATTCTAATTTTCAGATGATTTTTTGCATGGACTACCATCATAACCTTCCCTCGTAACCTATATAAAGGATTTGAAAAGATTTGTATCGTTTCAAACAGTCCTCGGTTTAATTTGATTTTTTGACCAAAACTAGTATAAATTAGTGTATAATATATTACGATTTTTTGACCGATACTTGTATTTCGAAAAGTTTTGTCGAATCTAATTTTCAGATTAATCTTTTGCATAGACTTCCATCATAAACTTCCCTCATAAAATATATAAATGATCTAAAAAGTACAAAATCATCTCGAACAATCCTCGGTTTAATTTTATTTTTTGATCGAAACTAGTATAAACTAGTGTATAATATATTACGATTTTTTGACCGAAACTTGCAATTCGAAAAATTTCAAAGATTCTAATTTTCAGATGATTTTTTTCATGGACTACCATCATATCCTTCCCTCGTAACCTATATAAAGGATTCGAAAAGATTTGTATCGTTTCAAACAGTCCTCGGTTTAATTTGATTTTTTGATCGAAACTAGGATAAACTAGTGTATAATATATTACGATTTTTTGACCGAAACTTGCATTTCGAAAAGTTTTGTAGAATCTAATTTTCAGATGATTTTTTTCATGGACTACCATCATAAACTTCCCTCGTATCCTATATAAAGGATTCAAAAAGTTTTGTATCGTTTCTTACAGTCCTCGATTTAATTTGATTTTTTGACCAAAACTAGTATAAATTAGTGTATAATATATTACGATTTTTTGACCGAAACTTGCATTTCGAAAAGTTTTGTAGAATCTAATTTTCATATGATTTTTTGCATGGACTTCCATCAAAACCTTCCCTCATAAAATATATAAATGATCTAAAAAGTACAGAATCATCTCGAACAATCCTCGGTTTAATTTTATTTTTTGATCGAAACTAGTATAAACTAGTGTATAATATATTACGATTTTTTGACCGAAACTTGCAATTCGAAAAATTTCAAAGATTCTAATTTTCAGATGATTTTTTGCATGGACTACCATCATATCCTTCCCTCGTAACCTATATAAAGGATTTGAAAAGATTTGTATCGTTTCAAACAGTCCTCGGTTTAATTTGATTTTTTGATCGAAACTAGTATAAACTAGTGTATAATATATTACGATTTTTTGACCGAAACTTGCATTTCGAAAAGTTTTGTAGAATCTAATTTTCAGATGATTTTTTTCATGGACTACCATCATAAACTTCCCTCGTAACCTATATAAAGGATTCAAAAAGTTTTGTATCGTTTCTTACAGTCCTCGATTTAATTTGATTTTATGACCAAAACTAGTATAAATTAGTGTATAATATATTACGATTTTTTGACCGAAACGTGCATTTCGAAAAGTTTTGTAGAATTTAATTTTCATATGATTTTTTGCATGGACTTCCATCAAAACCTTCCGTCATAAAATATATAAATGATCTAAAAAGTACAGAATCATCTCGAACAATCCTCGGTTTAATTTTATTTTTTGATCGAAACTAGTATAAACTAGTGTATAATATATTACGATTTTTTGACCGAAACTTGCAATTCGAAAAATTTCATAGATTCTAATTTTCAGATGATTTTTTGCATGGACTACCAGCATAACCTTCCATCGTAACCTATATAAAGGATTCGAAAAGATTTGTATCGTTTCTAACAGTCCTCTGTTTAATTTTATTTTTTGGTCGAAACTAGTATAAACTAGTGTATAATATATTACGATTTTTGGACCGAAACTTGCATTTCGAAAAGTTTTGTAGAATCTAATTTTCAGATGATTTTTTGAATGAACTACCATCATAACCTTCCCTCGTAACCTATATAAAGGATTCAAAAAGTTTTGTATCGTTTTTAACAGTCCTCGATTTAATTTGATTTTTTTACCAAAACTAGTATAAATTAGTGTATAATATATTACGATTTTTTGACCGAAACTTGCATTTCGAAAAGTTTTGTCGAATCTAATTTTCAGATTAATTTTTTGCATAGACTTCCATCATAAACTTCCCTCATAAAATATATAAATGATCTAAAAAGTACAAAATCATCTTGAACAATCCTCGATTTAATTTTATTTTTTGATCGAAACTAGTATAAACTAGTGTATAATATATTACGATTTTTTTACCGAAACTTGCATTTCGAAAAATTTCATAGATTCTAATTTTCAGATGATTTTTTGCATGGACTACCATCATAACCTTCCCTCGTAACCTATATAAAGGATTTGAAAAGATTTGTATCGTTTCAAACAGTCCTCGGTTTAATTTGATTTTTTGACCAAAACTAGTATAAATTAGTGTATAATATATTACGATTTTTTGACCGATACTTGTATTTCGAAAAGTTTTGTCGAATCTAATTTTCAGATTAATCTTTTGCATAGACTTCCATCATAAACTTCCCTCATAAAATATATAAATGATCTAAAAAGTACAAAATCATCTCGAACAATCCTCGGTTTAATTTTATTTTTTGATCGAAACTAGTATAAACTAGTGTATAATATATTACGATTTTTTGACCGAAACTTGCAATTCGAAAAATTTCAAAGATTCTAATTTTCAGATGATTTTTTTCATGGACTACCATCATATCCTTCCCTCGTAACCTATATAAAGGATTCGAAAAGATTTGTATCGTTTCAAACAGTCCTCGGTTTAATTTGATTTTTTGATCGAAACTAGGATAAACTAGTGTATAATATATTACGATTTTTTGACCGAAACTTGCATTTCGAAAAGTTTTGTAGAATCTAATTTTCAGATGATTTTTTTCATGGACTACCATCATAAACTTCCCTCGTATCCTATATAAAGGATTCAAAAAGTTTTGTATCGTTTCTTACAGTCCTCGATTTAATTTGATTTTTTGACCAAAACTAGTATAAATTAGTGTATAATATATTACGATTTTTTGACCGAAACTTGCATTTCGAAAAGTTTTGTAGAATCTAATTTTCATATGATTTTTTGCATGGACTTCCATCAAAACCTTCCCTCATAAAATATATAAATGATCTAAAAAGTACAGAATCATCTCGAACAATCCTCGGTTTAATTTTATTTTTTGATCGAAACTAGTATAAACTAGTGTATAATATATTACGATTTTTTGACCGAAACTTGCAATTCGAAAAATTTCAAAGATTCTAATTTTCAGATGATTTTTTGCATGGACTACCATCATATCCTTCCCTCGTAACCTATATAAAGGATTTGAAAAGATTTGTATCGTTTCAAACAGTCCTCGGTTTAATTTGATTTTTTGATCGAAACTAGTATAAACTAGTGTATAATATATTACGATTTTTTGACCGAAACTTGCATTTCGAAAAGTTTTGTAGAATCTAATTTTCAGATGATTTTTTTCATGGACTACCATCATAAACTTCCCTCGTAACCTATATAAAGGATTCAAAAAGTTTTGTATCGTTTCTTACAGTCCTCGATTTAATTTGATTTTATGACCAAAACTAGTATAAATTAGTGTATAATATATTACGATTTTTTGACCGAAACGTGCATTTCGAAAAGTTTTGTAGAATTTAATTTTCATATGATTTTTTGCATGGACTTCCATCAAAACCTTCCGTCATAAAATATATAAATGATCTAAAAAGTACAGAATCATCTCGAACAATCCTCGGTTTAATTTTATTTTTTGATCGAAACTAGTATAAACTAGTGTATAATATATTACGATTTTTTGACCGAAACTTGCAATTCGAAAAATTTCATAGATTCTAATTTTCAGATGATTTTTTGCATGGACTACCAGCATAACCTTCCATCGTAACCTATATAAAGGATTCGAAAAGATTTGTATCGTTTCTAACAGTCCTCTGTTTAATTTTATTTTTTGGTCGAAACTAGTATAAACTAGTGTATAATATATTACGATTTTTGGACCGAAACTTGCATTTCGAAAAGTTTTGTAGAATCTAATTTTCAGATGATTTTTTGAATGAACTACCATCATAACCTTCCCTCGTAACCTATATAAAGGATTCAAAAAGTTTTGTATCGTTTTTAACAGTCCTCGATTTAATTTGATTTTTTTACCAAAACTAGTATAAATTAGTGTATAATATATTACGATTTTTTGACCGAAACTTGCATTTCGAAAAGTTTTGTCGAATCTAATTTTCAGATTAATTTTTTGCATAGACTTCCATCATAAACTTCCCTCATAAAATATATAAATGATCTAAAAAGTACAAAATCATCTTGAACAATCCTCGATTTAATTTTATTTTTTGATCGAAACTAGTATAAACTAGTGTATAATATATTACGATTTTTTTACCGAAACTTGCATTTCGAAAAATTTCATAGATTCTAATTTTCAGATGATTTTTTGCATGGACTACCATCATAACCTTCCCTCGTAACCTATATAAAGGATTTGAAAAGATTTGTATCGTTTCAAACAGTCCTCGGTTTAATTTGATTTTTTGACCAAAACTAGTATAAATTAGTGTATAATATATTACGATTTTTTGACCGATACTTGTATTTCGAAAAGTTTTGTCGAATCTAATTTTCAGATTAATCTTTTGCATAGACTTCCATCATAAACTTCCCTCATAAAATATATAAATGATCTAAAAAGTACAAAATCATCTCGAACAATCCTCGGTTTAATTTTATTTTTTGATCGAAACTAGTATAAACTAGTGTATAATATATTACGATTTTTTGACCGAAACTTGCAATTCGAAAAATTTCAAAGATTCTAATTTTCAGATGATTTTTTTCATGGACTACCATCATATCCTTCCCTCGTAACCTATATAAAGGATTCGAAAAGATTTGTATCGTTTCAAACAGTCCTCGGTTTAATTTGATTTTTTGATCGAAACTAGGATAAACTAGTGTATAATATATTACGATTTTTTGACCGAAACTTGCATTTCGAAAAGTTTTGTAGAATCTAATTTTCAGATGATTTTTTTCATGGACTACCATCATAAACTTCCCTCGTATCCTATATAAAGGATTCAAAAAGTTTTGTATCGTTTCTTACAGTCCTCGATTTAATTTGATTTTTTGACCAAAACTAGTATAAATTAGTGTATAATATATTACGATTTTTTGACCGAAACTTGCATTTCGAAAAGTTTTGTAGAATCTAATTTTCATATGATTTTTTGCATGGACTTCCATCAAAACCTTCCCTCATAAAATATATAAATGATCTAAAAAGTACAGAATCATCTCGAACAATCCTCGGTTTAATTTTATTTTTTGATCGAAACTAGTATAAACTAGTGTATAATATATTACGATTTTTTGACCGAAACTTGCAATTCGAAAAATTTCAAAGATTCTAATTTTCAGATGATTTTTTGCATGGACTACCATCATATCCTTCCCTCGTAACCTATATAAAGGATTTGAAAAGATTTGTATCGTTTCAAACAGTCCTCGGTTTAATTTGATTTTTTGATCGAAACTAGTATAAACTAGTGTATAATATATTACGATTTTTTGACCGAAACTTGCATTTCGAAAAGTTTTGTAGAATCTAATTTTCAGATGATTTTTTTCATGGACTACCATCATAAACTTCCCTCGTAACCTATATAAAGGATTCAAAAAGTTTTGTATCGTTTCTTACAGTCCTCGATTTAATTTGATTTTTTGACCAAAACTAGTATAAATTAGTGTATAATATATTACGATTTTTTGACCGAAACTTGCATTTCGAAAAGTTTTGTAGAATCTAATTTTCATATGATTTTTTGCATGGACTTCCATCAAAACCTTCCCTCATAAAATATATAAATGATCTAAAAAGTACAGAATCATCTCGAACAATCCTCGGTTTAATTTTATTTTTTGATCGAAACTAGTATAAACTAGTGTATAATATATTACGATTTTTTGACCGAAACTTGCAATTCGAAAAATTTCATAGATTCTAATTTTCAGATGATTTTTTGCATGGACTACCAGCATAACCTTCCATCGTAACCTATATAAAGGATTCGAAAAGATTTGTATCGTTTCTAACAGTCCTCTGTTTAATTTTATTTTTTGGTCGAAACTAGTATAAACTAGTGTATAATATATTACGATTTTTGGACCGAAACTTGCATTTCGAAAAGTTTTGTAGAATCTAATTTTCAGATGATTTTTTGAATGAACTACCATCATAACCTTCCCTCGTAACCTATATAAAGGATTCAAAAAGTTTTGTATCGTTTCTAACAGTCCTCGATTTAATTTGATTTTTTTTACCAAAACTAGTATAAATTAGTGTATAATATATTACGATTTTTTGACCGAAATTGCATTTCGAAAAGTTTTGTAGAATCTAATTTGTCGAATCTAATTTTCAGATTAATCTTTTGCATAGACTTCCATCATAAACTTCCCTCATAAAATATATAAATGATCTAAAAAGTACAAAATCATCTCGAACAATCCTCGGTTTAATTTTATTTTTTGATCGAAACTAGTATAAACTAGTGTATAATATATTACGATTTTTTGACCGAAACTTGCAATTCGAAAAATTTCAAAGATTCTAATTTTCAGATGATTTTTTGCATGGACTACCATCATATCCTTCCCTCGTAACCTATATAAAGGATTCGAAAAGATTTGTATCGTTTCAAACAGTCCTCGGTTTAATTTGATTTTTTGATCGAAACTAGGATAAACTAGTGTATAATATATTACGATTTTTTGACCGAAACTTGCATTTCGAAAAGTTTTGTAGAATCTAATTTTCAGATGATTTTTTTCATGGACTACCATCATAAACTTCCCTCGTAACCTATATAAAGGATTCAAAAAGTTTTGTATCGTTTCTTACAGTCCTCGATTTAATTTGATTTTTTGACCAAAACTAGTATAAATTAGTGTATAATATATTACGATTTTTTGACCGAAACTTGCATTTCGAAAAGTTTTGTCGAATCTAATTTTCAGATTAATCTTTTGCATAGACTTCCATCATAAACTTCCCTCATAAAATATATAAATGATCTAAAAAGTACAGAATCATCTCGAACAATCCTCGGTTTAATTTTATTTTTTGATCGAAACTAGTATAAACTAGTGTATAATATATTACGATTTTTTGACCGAAACTTGCAATTCGAAAAATTTCAAAGATTCTAATTTTCAGATGATTTTTTTCATGGACTACCATCATATCCTTCCCTCGTAACCTATATAAAGGATTCGAAAAGATTTGTATCGTTTCAAACAGTCCTCGGTTTAATTTGATTTTTTGATCGAAACTAGGATAAACTAGTGTATAATATATTACGATTTTTTGACCGAAACTTGCATTTCGAAAAGTTTTGTAGAATCTAATTTTCAGATGATTTTTTTCATGGACTACCATCATAAACTTCCCTCGTATCCTATATAAAGGATTCAAAAAGTTTTGTATCGTTTCTTACAGTCCTCGATTTAATTTGATTTTTTGACCAAAACTAGTATAAATTAGTGTATAATATATTACGATTTTTTGACCGAAACTTGCATTTCGAAAAGTTTTGTAGAATCTAATTTTCATATGATTTTTTGCATGGACTTCCATCAAAACCTTCCCTCATAAAATATATAAATGATCTAAAAAGTACAGAATCATCTCGAACAATCCTCGGTTTAATTTTATTTTTTGATCGAAACTAGTATAAACTAGTGTATAATATATTACGATTTTTTGACCGAAACTTGCAATTCGAAAAATTTCAAAGATTCTAATTTTCAGATGATTTTTTGCATGGACTACCATCATATCCTTCCCTCGTAACCTATATAAAGGATTTGAAAAGATTTGTATCGTTTCAAACAGTCCTCGGTTTAATTTGATTTTTTGATCGAAACTAGTATAAACTAGTGTATAATATATTACGATTTTTTGACCGAAACTTGCATTTCGAAAAGTTTTGTAGAATCTAATTTTCAGATGATTTTTTTCATGGACTACCATCATAAACTTCCCTCGTAACCTATATAAAGGATTCAAAAAGTTTTGTATCGTTTCTTACAGTCCTCGATTTAATTTGATTTTTTGACCAAAACTAGTATAAATTAGTGTATAATATATTACGATTTTTTGACCGAAACTTGCATTTCGAAAAGTTTTGTAGAATCTAATTTTCATATGATTTTTTGCATGGACTTCCATCAAAACCTTCCCTCATAAAATATATAAATGATCTAAAAAGTACAGAATCATCTCGAACAATCCTCGGTTTAATTTTATTTTTTGATCGAAACTAGTATAAACTAGTGTATAATATATTACGATTTTTTGACCGAAACTTGCAATTCGAAAAATTTCATAGATTCTAATTTTCAGATGATTTTTTGCATGGACTACCAGCATAACCTTCCATCGTAACCTATATAAAGGATTCGAAAAGATTTGTATCGTTTCTAACAGTCCTCTGTTTAATTTTATTTTTTGGTCGAAACTAGTATAAACTAGTGTATAATATATTACGATTTTTGGACCGAAACTTGCATTTCGAAAAGTTTTGTAGAATCTAATTTTCAGATGATTTTTTGAATGAACTACCATCATAACCTTCCCTCGTAACCTATATAAAGGATTCAAAAAGTTTTGTATCGTTTCTAACAGTCCTCGATTTAATTTGATTTTTTTTACCAAAACTAGTATAAATTAGTGTATAATATATTACGATTTTTTGACCGAAATTGCATTTCGAAAAGTTTTGTAGAATCTAATTTGTCGAATCTAATTTTCAGATTAATCTTTTGCATAGACTTCCATCATAAACTTCCCTCATAAAATATATAAATGATCTAAAAAGTACAAAATCATCTCGAACAATCCTCGGTTTAATTTTATTTTTTGATCGAAACTAGTATAAACTAGTGTATAATATATTACGATTTTTTGACCGAAACTTGCAATTCGAAAAATTTCAAAGATTCTAATTTTCAGATGATTTTTTGCATGGACTACCATCATATCCTTCCCTCGTAACCTATATAAAGGATTCGAAAAGATTTGTATCGTTTCAAACAGTCCTCGGTTTAATTTGATTTTTTGATCGAAACTAGGATAAACTAGTGTATAATATATTACGATTTTTTGACCGAAACTTGCATTTCGAAAAGTTTTGTAGAATCTAATTTTCAGATGATTTTTTTCATGGACTACCATCATAAACTTCCCTCGTAACCTATATAAAGGATTCAAAAAGTTTTGTATCGTTTCTTACAGTCCTCGATTTAATTTGATTTTTTGACCAAAACTAGTATAAATTAGTGTATAATATATTACGATTTTTTGACCGAAACTTGCATTTCGAAAAGTTTTGTAGAATCTAATTTTCATATGATTTTTTGCATGGACTTCCATCAAAACCTTCCCTCATAAAATATATAAATGATCTAAAAAGTACAGAATCATCTCGAACAATCCTCGGTTTCATTTTATTTTTTGATCGAAACTAGTATAAACTAGTGTATAATATATTACGATTTTTTGACCGAAACTTGCAATTCGAAAAATTTCAAAGATTCTAATTTTCAGATGATTTTTTGCATGGACTACCATCATATCCTTCCCTCGTAACCTATATAAAGGATTCGAAAAGATTTGTATCGTTTCAAACAGTCCTCGGTTTAATTTGATTTTTTGATCGAAACTAGGATAAACTAGTGTATAATATATTACGATTTTTTGACCGAAACTTGCATTTCGAAAAGTTTTGTAGAATCTAATTTTCAGATGATTTTTTTCATGGACTACCATCATAAACTTCCCTCGTAACCTATATAAAGGATTCAAAAAGTTTTGTATCGTTTCTTACAGTCCTAGATTTAATTTGATTTTTTGACCAAAACTAGTATAAATTAGTGTATAATATATTACGATTTTTTGACCGAAACTTGCATTTCGAAAAGTTTTGTAGAATCTAATTTTCATATGATTTTTTGCATGGACTTCCATCAAAACCTTCCCTCATAAAATATATAAATGATCTAAAAAGTACAGAATCATCTCGAACAATCCTCGGTTTCATTTTATTTTTTGATCGAAACTAGTATAAACTAGTGTATAATATATTACGATTTTTTGACCGAAACTTGCAATTCGAAAAATTTCAAAGATTCTAATTTTCAGATGATTTTTTGCATGGACTACCATCATATCCTTCCCTCGTAACCTATATAAAGGATTCGAAAAGATTTGTATCGTTTCAAACAGTCCTCGGTTTAATTTGATTTTTTGATCGAAACTAGGATAAACTAGTGTATAATATATTACGATTTTTTGACCGAAACTTGCATTTCGAAAAGTTTTGTAGAATCTAATTTTCAGATGATTTTTTTCATGGACTACCATCATAAACTTCCCTCGTATCCTATATAAAGGATTCAAAAAGTTTTGTATCGTTTCTTACAGTCCTCGATTTAATTTGATTTTTTGACCAAAACTAGTATAAATTAGTGTATAATATATTACGATTTTTTGACCGAAACTTGCATTTCGAAAAGTTTTGTAGAATCTAATTTTCATATGATTTTTTGCATGGACTTCCATCAAAACCTTCCCTCATAAAATATATAAATGATCTAAAAAGTACAGAATCATCTCGAACAATCCTCGGTTTAATTTTATTTTTTGATCGAAACTAGTATAAACTAGTGTATAATATATTACGATTTTTTGACCGAAACTTGCAATTCGAAAAATTTCATAGATTCTAATTTTCAGATGATTTTTTGCATGGACTACCAGCATAACCTTCCATCGTAACCTATATAAAGGATTCGAAAAGATTTGTATCGTTTCTAACAGTCCTCTGTTTAATTTTATTTTTTGGTCGAAACTAGTATAAACTAGTGTATAATATATTACGATTTTTGGACCGAAACTTGCATTTCGAAAAGTTTTGTAGAATCTAATTTTCAGATGATTTTTTGAATGAACTACCATCATAACCTTCCCTCGTAACCTATATAAAGGATTCAAAAAGTTTTGTATCGTTTCTAATAGTCCTCGATTTAATTTGATTTTTTTACCAAAACTAGTATAAATTAGTGTATAATATATTACGATTTTTTGACCGAAATTGCATTTCGAAAAGTTTTGTAGAATCTAATTTGTCGAATCTAATTTTCAGATTAATCTTTTGCATAGACTTCCATCATAAACTTCCCTCATAAAATATATAAATGATCTAAAAAGTACAGAATCATCTCGAACAATCCTCGGTTTAATTTTATTTTTTGATCGAAACTAGTATAAACTAGTGTATAATATATTACGATTTTTTGACCGAAACTTGCAATTCGAAAAATTTCAAAGATTCTAATTTTCAGATGATTTTTTGCATGGACTACCATCATATCCTTCCCTCGTAACCTATATAAAGGATTCGAAAAGATTTGTATCGTTTCAAACAGTCCTCGGTTTAATTTGATTTTTTGATCGAAACTAGGATAAACTAGTGTATAATATATTACGATTTTTTGACCGAAACTTGCATTTCGAAAAGTTTTGTAGAATCTAATTTTCAGATGATTTTTTTCATGGACTACCATCATAAACTTCCCTCGTAACCTATATAAAGGATTCAAAAAGTTTTGTATCGTTTCTTACAGTCCTCGATTTAATTTGATTTTTTGACCAAAACTAGTATAAATTAGTGTATAATATATTACGATTTTTTGACCGAAACTTGCATTTCGAAAAGTTTTGTAGAATCTAATTTTCATATGATTTTTTGCATGGACTTCCATCAAAACCTTCCCTCATAAAATATATAAATGATCTAAAAAGTACAGAATCATCTCGAACAATCCTCGGTTTAATTTTATTTTTTGATCGAAACTAGTATAAACTAGTGTATAATATATTACGAATTTTTGACCGAAACTTGCAATTCGAAAAATTTCAAAGATTCTAATTTTCAGATGATTTTTTGCTTGGACTACCATCATATCCTTCACTCGTAACCTATATAAAGGATTCGAAAAGATTTGTATCGTTTCAAACAGTCCTCGGTTTAATTTGATTTTTTGACCAAAACTAGTATAAATTAGTGTATAATATATTACGATTTTTTGACCGAAACTTGTATTTCGAAAAGTTTTGTCGAATCTAATTTTCAGATTAATTTTTTGCATAGACTTCCATCATAAACTTCCCTCATAAAATATATAAATGATCTAAAAAGTACAAAATCATCTCGAACAATCCTCGGTTTAATTTTATTTTTGATCGAAACTAGTATAAACTAGTGTATAATATATTACGATTTTTTGTCTGAAACTTGCATTTCGAAAAATTTCATAGATTCTAATTTTCAAATGATTTTTTACATGGACTTCCATCATAACCTTCCCTCGTAACCTATATAAAGGATTCGAAAAGATTTGTATCGTTTCAAACAGTCCTCAGTTTAATTTGATTTTTTGGTCGAAACTAGTATAAACTAGTGTATAATATATTACAATTTTTTGACCGAAACTTGCATTTCGAAAAGTTTTATAGAATCTAATTTTCAGATGATTTTTTGCATGGACTACCATCATAACCTTCCCTCGTAACCTATATAAAGGATTCAAAAAGTTTTGTATCGTTTCTAACAGTCCTCGATTTAAATTGATTTTTTGACCAAAACTAGTATAAATTAGTGTATAATATATTAGGATTTTTTGACCGAAACTTGCATTTCGAAAAGTTTTGTAGAATCTAATTTTCAGATGATTTTTTGCATAGACTTCCATCATAAACTTCCCTCATAAAATATATAAATGATCTAAAAAATACAAAATAATCTCGAACAATCCTCGGTTTAATATTTTTTTTGATCGAAACTAGTATAAACTAGTGTATAATATATTACGATTTTTTGACCGAAACTTGCAATTCGAAAAATTTCAAAGATTCTAATTTTCAGATGATTTTTTGCATGGACTACCATCATATCCTTCCCTCGTAACCTATATAAAGGATTCGAAAAGATTTGTATCGTTTCAAACAGTCCTCGGTTTAATTTGATTTTTTGATCGAAACTAGGATAAACTAGTGTATAATATATTACGATTTTTTGACCGAAACTTGCATTTCGAAAAGTTTTGTAGAATCTAATTTTCAGATGATTTATTTCATGGACTACCATCATAAACTTCCCTCGTAACCTATATAAAGGATTCAAAAAGTTTTGTATCGTTTCTTACAGTCCTCGATTTAATTTGATTTTTTGACCAAAACTAGTATAAATTAGTGTATAATATATTACGATTTTTTGACCGAAACTTGCATTTCGAAAAGTTTTGTAGAATCTAATTTTCATATGATTTTTTGCATGGACTTCCATCAAAACCTTCCCTCATAAAATATATAAATGATCTAAAAAGTACAGAATCATCTCGAACAATCCTCGGTTTAATTTTATTTTTTGATCGAAACTAGTATAAACTAGTGTATAATATATTACGATTTTTTGACCGAAACTTGCAATTCGAAAAATTTCAAAGATTCTAATTTTCAGATGATTTTTTGCATGGACTACCATCATATCCTTCCCTCGTAACCTATATAAAGGATTCGAAAAGATTTGTATCGTTTCAAACAGTCCTCGGTTTAATTTGATTTTTTGATCGAAACTAGGATAAACTAGTGTATAATATATTACGATTTTTTGACCGAAACATGCATTTCGAAAAGTTTTGTAGAATATAATTTTCAGATGATTTTTTGCATGGACTTCCATCAAAACCTTCCCTCATAAAATATATAAATGATCTAAAAAGTACAGAATCATCTCGAACAATCCTCGGTTTAATTTTATTTTTTGATCGAAACTAGTATAAACTAGTGTATAATATATTACGATTTTTTGACCGAAACTTGCAATTCGAAAAATTTCAAAGATTCTAATTTTCAGATGATTTTTTGCATGGAATACCATCATATCCTTCCCTCGTAACCTATATAAATGATTCGAAAAGATTTGTATCGTTTCAAACAGTCCTCGGTTTAATTTGATTTTTTGATCGAAACTAGGATAAACTAGTGTATAATATATTACGATTTTTTGACCGAAACTTGCATTTCGAAAAGTTTTGTAGAATCTAATTTTCATATGATTTTTTGCATGGACTTCCATCAAAACCTTCCCTCATAAAATATATAAATGATCTAAAAAGTACAGAATCATCTCGAACAATCCTCGGTTTAATTTTATTTTTTGATCGAAACTAGTATAAACTAGTGTATAATATATTACGATTTTTTGACCGAAACTTGCAATTCGAAAAATTTCAAAGATTCTAATTTTCAGATGATTTTTTGCATGGACTACCATCATATCCTTCCCTCGTAACCTATATAAAGGATTCGAAAAGATTTGTATCGTTTCAAACAGTCCTCGGTTTAATTTGATTTTTTGATCGAAACTAGGATAAACTAGTGTATAATATATTACGATTTTTTGACCGAAACTTGCATTTCGAAAAGTTTTGTAGAATCTAATTTTCAGATGATTTTTTTCATGGACTACCATCATAAACTTCCCTCGTAACCTATATAAAGGATTCAAAAAGTTTTGTATCGTTTCTTACAGTCCTCGATTTAATTTGATTTTTTGACCAAAACTAGTATAAATTAGTGTATAATATATTACGATTTTTTGACCGAAACTTGCATTTCGAAAAGTTTTGTAGAATCTAATTTTCATATGATTTTTTGCATGGACTACCATCATATCCTTCCCTCGTAACCTATATAAATGATTCGAAAAGATTTGTATCGTTTCAAACAGTCCTCGGTTTAATTTGATTTTTTGATCGAAACTAGGATAAACTAGTGTATAATATATT
This sequence comes from Lathyrus aphaca, assembly GCA_963966055.1. Lineage (NCBI taxonomy): Eukaryota > Viridiplantae > Streptophyta > Magnoliopsida > Fabales > Fabaceae > Lathyrus > Lathyrus aphaca. Next base: position 642,944,669 of record OZ014520.1, on the reverse strand, counting down.
ACGATTTTTTGACCGAAACTTGCATTTCGAAAAGTTTTGTAGAATCTAATTTTCATATGATTTTTTGCATGGACTTCCATCAAAACCTTCCCTCATAAAATATATAAATGATCTAAAAAGTACAGAATCATCTCGAACAATCCTCGGTTTAATTTTATTTTTTGATCGAAACTAGTATAAACTAGTGTATAATATATTACGATTTTTTGACCGAAACTTGCAATTCGAAAAATTTCAAAGATTCTAATTTTCAGATGATTTTTTGCATGGACTACCATCATATCCTTCCCTCGTAACCTATATAAAGGATTCGAAAAGATTTGTATCGTTTCAAACAGTCCTCGGTTTAATTTGATTTTTTGATCGAAACTAGGATAAACTAGTGTATAATATATTACGATTTTTTGACCGAAACTTGCATTTCGAAAAGTTTTGTAGAATCTAATTTTCAGATGATTTTTTTCATGGACTACCATCATAAACTTCCCTCGTAACCTATATAAAGGATTCAAAAAGTTTTGTATCGTTTCTTACAGTCCTCGATTTAATTTGATTTTTTGACCAAAACTAGTATAAATTAGTGTATAATATATTACGATTTTTTGACCGAAACTTGCATTTCGAAAAGTTTTGTATAATCTAATTTTCATATGATTTTTTGCATGGACTTCCATCAAAACCTTCCCTCATAAAATATATAAATGATCTAAAAAGTACAGAATCATCTCGAACAATCCTCGGTTTAATTTTATTTTTTGATCGAAACTAGTATAAACTAGTGTATAATATATTACGATATTTTGACCGAAACTTGCAATTCGAAAAATTTCAAAGATTCTAATTTTCAGATGATTTTTTGCATGGACTACCATCATATCCTTCCCTCGTAACCTATATAAAGGATTCGAAAAGATTTGTATCGTTTCAAACAGTCCTCGGTTTAATTTGATTTTTTGATCGAAACTAGGATAAACTAGTGTATAATATATTACGATTTTTTGACCGAAACTTGCATTTCGAAAAGTTTTGTAGAATCTAATTTTCAGATGATTTTTTTCATGGACTACCATCATAAACTTCCCTCGTAACCTATATAAAGGATTCAAAAAGTTTTGTATCGTTTCTTACAGTCCTCGATTTAATTTGATTTTTTGACCAAAACTAGTATAAATTAGTGTATAATATATTACGATTTTTTGACCGAAACTTGCATTTCGAAAAGTTTTGTAGAATCTAATTTTCATATGATTTTTTGCATGGACTTCCATCAAAACCTTCCCTCATAAAATATATAAATGATCTAAAAAGTACAGAATCATCTCGAACAATCCTCGGTTAAATTTTATTTTTTGATCGAAACTAGTATAAACTAGTGTATAATATATTACGATTTTTTGACCGAAACTTGCAATTCGAAAAATTTCAAAGATTCTAATTTTCAGATGATTTTTTGCTTGGACTACCATCATATCCTTCCCTCGTAACCTATATAAAGGATTCGAAAAGATTTGTATCGTTTCAAACAGTCCTCGGTTTAATTTGATTTTTTTACCAAAACTAGTATAAATTAGTGTATAATATATTACGATTTTTTGACCGAAACTTGTATTTCGAAAAGTTTTGTCGAATCTAATTTTCAGATTAATTTTTTGCATAGACTTCCATCATAAACTTCCCTCATAAAATATATAAATGATCTAAAAAGTACAAAATCATCTCGAACAATCCTCGGTTTAATTTTATTTTTGATCGAAACTAGTATAAACTAGTGTATAATATATTACGATTTTTTGTCTGAAACTTGCATTTCGAAAAATTTCATAGATTCTAATTTTCAAATGATTTTTTACATGGACTTCCATCATAACCTTCCCTCGTAACCTATATAAAGGATTCGAAAAGATTTGTATCGTTTCAAACAGTCCTCAGTTTAATTTGATTTTTTGGTCGAAACTAGTATAAACTAGTGTATAATATATTACAATTTTTTGACCGAAACTTGCATTTCGAAAAGTTTTATAGAATCTAATTTTTAGATGATTTTTTGCATGGACTACCATCATAACCTTCCCTCGTAACCTATATAAAGGATTCAAAAAGTTTTGTATCGTTTCTAACAGTCCTCGATTTAAATTGATTTTTTGACCAAAACTAGTATAAATTAGTGTATAATATATTAGGATTTTTTGACCGAAACTTGCATTTCGAAAAGTTTTGTAGAATCTAATTTTCAGATGATTTTTTGCATAGACTTCCATCATAAACTTCCCTCATAAAATATATAAATGATCTAAAAAATACAAAATAATCTCGAACAATCCTCGGTTTAATATTTTTTTTGATCGAAACTAGTATAAACTAGTGTATAATATATTACGTTTTTGACCGAAACTTGCAATTCGAAAAATTTCAAAGATTCTAATTTTCAGATGATTTTTTGCATGGACTACCATCATAACCTTCCCTCGTAACCTATATAAAGGATTTGAAAAGATTTGTATCGTTTCAAACAGTCCTCGGTTTAATTTGATTTTTTGATCGAAACTAGTATAAACTAGTGTATAATATATTACGATTTTTTTATCGAAACTTGCATTTCGAAAAGTTTTGTAGAATCTAATTTTCAGATGATTTTTTTCATGGACTACCATCATAAACTTCCCTCGTAACCTATATAAAGGATTCAAAAAGTTTTGTATCGTTTCTTACAGTCCTCGATTTAATTTGATTTTTTGACCAAAACTAGTATAAATTAGTGTATAATATATTACGATTTTTTGACCGAAACTTGCATTTCGAAAAGTTTTGTAGAATCTAATTTTCATATGATTTTTTGCATGGACTTCCATCAAAACCTTCCCTCATAAAATATATAAATGATCTAAAAAGTACAGAATCATCTCGAACAATCCTCGGTTTAATTTTATTTTTTGATCGAAACTAGTATAAACTAGTGTATAATATATTACGATTTTTTGACCGAAACTTGCAATTCGAAAAATTTCAAAGATTCTAATTTTCAGATGATTTTTTGCTTGGACTACCATCATATCCTTCCCTCGTAACCTATATAAAGGATTCGAAAAGATTTGTATCGTTTCAAACAGTCCTCGGTTTAATTTGATTTTTTTACCAAAACTAGTATAAATTAGTGTATAATATATTACGATTTTTTGACCGAAACTTGTATTTCGAAAAGTTTTGTCGAATCTAATTTTCAGATTAATTTTTTGCATAGACTTCCATCATAAACTTCCCTCATAAAATATATAAATGATCTAAAAAGTACAAAATCATCTCGAACAATCCTCGGTTTAATTTTATTTTTGATCGAAACTAGTATAAACTAGTGTATAATATATTAAGATTTTTTGTCTGAAACTTGCATTTCGAAAAATTTCATAGATTCTAATTTTCAAATGATTTTTTACATGGACTTCCATCATAACCTTCCCTCGTAACCTATATAAAGGATTCGAAAAGATTTGTATCGTTTCAAACAGTCCTCAGTTTAATTTGATTTTTTGGTCGAAACTAGTATAAACTAGTGTATAATATATTACAATTTTTTGACCGAAACTTGCATTTCGAAAAGTTTTATAGAATCTAATTTTCAGATGATTTTTTGCATGGACTACCATCATAACCTTCCCTCGTAACCTATATAAAGGATTCAAAAAGTTTTGTATCGTTTCTAACAGTCCTCGATTTAAATTGATTTTTTGACCAAAACTAGTATAAATTAGTGTATAATATATTAGGATTTTTTGACCGAAACTTGCATTTCGAAAAGTTTTGTAGAATCTAATTTTCAGATGATTTTTTGCATAGACTTCCATCATAAACTTCCCTCATAAAATATATAAATGATCTAAAAAATACAAAATAATCTCGAACAATCCTCGGTTTAATATTTTTTTTGATCGAAACTAGTATAAACTAGTGTATAATATATTACGTTTTTTGACCGAAACTTGCAATTCGAAAAATTTCAAAGATTCTAATTTTCAGATGATTTTTTGCATGGACTACCATCATAACCTTCCCTCGTAACCTATATAAAGGATTTGAAAAGATTTGTATCGTTTCAAACAGTCCTCGGTTTAATTTGATTTTTTGATCGAAACTAGTATAAACTAGTGTATAATATATTACGATTTTTTTATCGAAACTTGCATTTCGAAAAGTTTTGTAGAATCTAATTTTCAGATGATTTTTTTCATGGACTACCATCATAAACTTCCCTCGTAACCTATATAAAGGATTCAAAAAGTTTTGTATCGTTTCTTACAGTCCTCGATTTAATTTGATTTTTTAACCAAAACTAGTATAAATTAGTGTATAATATATTACGATTTTTTGACCAAAACCTGCATTTTGAAAAGTTTTGTAGAATCTAATTTTCAGATGATTTTTTGCATGGACTTCCATCAAAACCTTCCCTAATAAAATATATAAATGATCTAAAAAGTACAGAATCATCTCGAACAATCCTCGGTTTAATTTTATTTTTTGATCGAAACTAGTATAAACTAGTGTATAATATATTACGATTTTTTGACCGAAACTTGCAATTCGAAAAATTTAAAAGATTCTAATTTTCAGATGATTTTTTGCATGGACTACCAGCATAACCTTCCATCGTAACCTATATAAAGGATTCGAAAAGATTTGTATCGTTTCTAACAGTCCTCTGTTTAATTTGATATTTTGGTCGAAACTAGTATAAACTAGTGTATAATATATTGCGATTTTTTGACCGAAACTTGCAATTCGAAAAATTTCATAGATTCTAATTTTCAGATGATTTTTTGCATGGACTACTAGCATAACCTTCCATCGTAACCTATATAAAGAATTCGAAAAGATTTGTATCGTTTCTAACAGTCCTCTGTTTAATTTGATTTTTTGGTCGAAACAAGTATAAACTAGTGTATAATATATTGCGATTTTTGTACCGAAACTTGCATTTCGAAAAGTTTTGTAGAATCTAATTTTCAGATGATTTTTTGAATGAACTACCATCATAACCTTCCCTCGTAACCTATATAAAGGATTCAAAAAGTTTTGTATCGTTTCTAACAGTCCTCGATTTAATTTGATTTTTTGACCAAAACTAGTATAAATTAGTGTATAATATATTACGATTTTTTGACCGAAACTTGTATTTCGAAAAGTTTTGTCGAATCTAATTTTCAGATTAATCTTTTGCATAGACTTCCATCATAAACTTCCCTCATAAAATATATAAATGATCTAAAAAGTACAAAATCATCTCGAACAATCCTCGGTTTAATTTTATTTTTTGATCGAAACTAGTATAAACTAGTGTATAATATATTACGATTTTTTGACCGAAACTTGCAATTCGAAAAATTTCAAAGATTCTAATTTTCAGATGATTTTTTTGCATGGACTACCATCATATCCTTCCCTCGTAACCTATATAAAGGATTCGAAAAGATTTGTATCGTTTCAAACAGTCCTCGGTTTAATTTGATTTTTTGATCGAAACTAGGATAAACTAGTGTATAATATATTACGATTTTTTGACCGAAACTTGCATTTCGAAAAGTTTTGTAGAATCTAATTTTCAGATGATTTTTTTCATGGACTACCATCATAAACTTCCCTTGTAACCTATATAAAGGATTCAAAAAGTTTTGTATCGTTTCTTACAGTCCTCGATTTAATTTGATTTTTTGACCAAAACTAGTATAAATTAGTGTATAATATATTACGATTTTTTGACCGAAACTTGCATTTCGAAAAGTTTTGTAGAATCTAATTTTCATATGATTTTTTGCATGGACTTCCATCAAAACCTTCCCTCATAAAATATATAAATGATCTAAAAAGTACAGAATCATCTCGAACAATCCTCGGTTTAATTTTATTTTTTGATCGAAACTAGTATAAACTAGTGTATAATATATTACGATTTTTTGACCGAAACTTGCAATTCGAAAAATTTCAAAGATTCTAATTTTCAGATGATTTTTTGCATGGACTACCATCATATCCTTCCCTCGTAACCTATATAAAGGATTCGAAAAGATTTGTATCGTTTCAAACAGTCCTCGGTTTAATTTGATTTTTTGATCGAAACTAGGATAAACTAGTGTATAATATATTACGATTTTTTGACCGAAACTTGCATTTCGAAAAGTTTTGTAGAATCTAATTTTCAGATGATTTTTTTCATGGACTACCATCATAAACTTCCCTCGTAACCTATATAAAGGATTCAAAAAGTTTTGTATCGTTTCTTACAGTCCTCGATTTAATTTGATTTTTTGACCAAAACTAGTATAAATTAGTGTATAATATATTACGATTTGTTGACCGAAACTTGCATTTCGAAAAGTTTTGTAGAATCTAATTTTCATGTGATTTTTTGCATGGACTTCCATCAAAACCTTCCCTCATAAAATATATAAATGATCTAAAAAGTACATAATCATCTCGAACAATCCTCGGTTTAATTTTATTTTTTGATCGAAACTAGTATAAACTAGTGTATAATATATTACGATTTTTTGACCGAAACTTGCAATTCGAAAAATTTCAAAGATTCTAATTTTCAGATGATTTTTTGCATGGACTACCATCATATCCTTCCCTCGTAACCTATATAAAGGATTCGAAAAGATTTGTATCGTTTCAAACAGTCCTCGGTTTAATTTGATTTTTTGATCGAAACTAGGATAAACTAGTGTATAATATATTACGATTTTTTGACCGAAACTTGCATTTCGAAAAGTTTTGTAGAATCTAATTTTCAGATGATTTTTTTCATGGACTACCATCATAAACTTCCCTCGTAACCTATATAAAGGATTCAAAAAGTTTTGTATCGTTTCTTACAGTCCTCGATTTAATTTGATTTTTTGACCAAAACTAGTATAAATTAGTGTATAATATATTACGATTTTTTGACCGAAACTTGCATTTCGAAAAGTTTTGTAGAATCTAATTTTCATATGATTTTTTGCATGGACTTCCATCAAAACCTTCCCTCATAAAATATATAAATGATCTAAAAAGTACATAATCATCTCGAACAATCCTCGGTTTAATTTTATTTTTTGATCGAAACTAGTATAAACTAGTGTATAATATATTACGATTTTTTGACCGAAACTTGCAATTCGAAAAATTTCAAAGATTCTAATTTTCAGATGATTTTTTGCTTGGACTACCATCATATCCTTCCCTCGTAACCTATATAAAGGATTCGAAAAGATTTGTATCGTTTCAAACAGTCCTCGGTTTAATTTGATTTTTTGACCAAAACTAGTATAAATTAGTGTATAATATATTACGATTTTTTGACCGAAACTTGTATTTCGAAAAGTTTTGTCGATTCTAATTTTCAGATTAATTTTTTGCATAGACTTCCATCATAAACTTCCCTCATATAATATATAAATGATCTAAAAAGTACAAAATCATCTCGAACAATCCTCGGTTTAATTTTATTTTTGATCGAAACTAGTATAAACTAGTGTATAATATATTACGATTTTTTGTCTGAAACTTGCATTTCGAAAAATTTCATAGATTCTAATTTTCAAATGATTTTTTACATGGACTTCCATCATAACCTTCCCTCGTAACCTATATAAAGGATTCGAAAAGATTTGTATCGTTTCAAACAGTCCTCGGTTTAATTTGATTTTTTGATCGAAACTAGTATAAACTAGTGTATAATATATTACGATTTTTTTATCGAAACTTGCATTTCGAAAAGTTTTGTAGAATCTAATTTTCAGATGATTTTTTTCATGGACTACCATCATAAACTTCCCTCGTAACCTATATAAAGGATTCAAAAAGTTTTGTATCGTTTCTTATAGTCCTCGATTTAATTTGATTTTTTAACCAAAACTAGTATAAATTAGTGTATAATATATTACGATTTTTTGACCAAAACCTGCATTTTGAAAAGTTTTGTAGAATCTAATTTTCAGATGATTTTTTGCATGGACTTCCATCAAAACCTTCCCTAATAAAATATATAAATGATCTAAAAAGTACAGAATCATCTCGAACAATCCTCGGTTTAATTTTATTTTTTGATCAAAACTAGTATAAACTAGTGTATAATATATTACGATTTTTTGACCGAAACTTGCAATTCGAAAAATTTAAAAGATTCTAATTTTCAGATGATTTTTTGCATGGACTACCAGCATAACCTTCCATCGTAACCTATATAAAGGATTCAAAAAGATTTGTATCGTTTCTAACAGTCCTCTGTTTAATTTGATATTTTGGTCGAAACTAGTATAAACTAGTGTATAATATATTGCGATTTTTTGACCGAAACTTGCAATTCGAAAAATTTCATAGATTCTAATTTTCAGAGGATTTTTTGCATGGACTACTAGCATAACCGTCCATCGTAACCTATATAAAGAATTCGAAAAGATTTGTATCGTTTCTAACAGTCCTCTGTTTAATTTGATTTTTTGGTCGAAACAAGTATAAACTAGTGTATAATATATTGCGATTTTTGTACCGAAACTTGCATTTCGAAAAGTTTTGTAGAATCTAATTTTCAGATGATTTTTTGAATGAACTACCATCATAACCTTCCCTCGTAACCTATATAAAGGATTCAAAAAGTTTTGTATCGTTTCTAACTGTCCTCGATTTAATTTGATTTTTTGACCAAAACTAGTATAAATTAGTGTATAATATATTACGATTTTTTGACCGAAACTTGTATTTCGAAAAGTTTTGTCGAATCTAATTTTCAGATTAATCTTTTGCATAGACTTCCATCATAAACTTCCCTCATAAAATATATAAATGATCTAAAAAGTACAAAATCATCTCGAACAATCCTCGGTTTAATTTTATTTTTTGATCGAAACTAGTATAAACTAGTGTATAATATATTACGATTTTTTGACCGAAACTTGCAATTCGAAAAATTTCAAAGATTCTAATTTTCAGATGATTTTTTGCATGGACTACCATCATATCCTTCCCTCGTAACCTATATAAAGGATTCGAAAAGATTTGTATCGTTTCAAACAGTCCTCGGTTTAATTTGATTTTTTGATCGAAACTAGGATAAACTAGTGTATAATATATTACGATTTTTTGACCGAAACTTGCATTTCGAAAAGTTTTGTAGAATCTAATTTTCAGATGATTTTTTGCATGGACTACCATCATAACCTTCCCTCGTAACCTATATAAAGGATTCTATAAGTTTTGTATCGTTTCTTACAGTCCTCGATTTAATTTGATTTTTTGACCAAAACTAGTATAAATTAGTGTATAATATATTACGATTTTTTGACCGAAACTTGCATTTCGAAAAGTTTTGTAGAATCTAATTTACATATGATTTTTTGCATGGACTTCCATCAAAACCTTCCCTCATAAAATATATAAATGATCTAAAAAGTACAGAATCATCTCGAACAATCCTCGGTTTAATTTTATTTTTTGATCGAAACTAGTATAAACTAGTGTATAATATATTACGATTTTTTGACCGAAACTTGCAATTCGAAAAATTTCAAAGATTCTAATTTTCAGATGATTTTTTGCATGGACTACCATCATATCCTTCCCTCGTAACCTATATAAAGGATTTGAAAAGATTTGTATCGTTTCAAACAGTCCTCGGTTTAATTTGATTTTTTGATCGAAACTAGTATAAACTAGTGTATAATATATTACGATTTTTTGACCGAAACTTGCATTTCGAAAAGTTTTGTAGAATCTAATTTTCAGATGATTTTTTTCATGGACTACCATCATAAACTTCCCTCGTAACCTATATAAAGGATTCAAAAAGTTTTGTATCTATTCTTACAGTCCTCGATTTAATTTGATTTTTTGACCAAAACTAGTATAAATTAGTGTATAATATATTACGATTTTTTGACCGAAACTTGCATTTCGAAAAGTTTTGTAGAATCTAATTTTCATATGATTTTTTGCATGGACTTCCATCAAAACCTTCCCTCATAAAATATATAAATGATCTAAAAAGTACAGAATCATCTCGAACAATCCTCGGTTTAATTTTATTTTTTGATCGAAACTAGTATAAACTAGTGTATAATATATTACGATTTTTTGACCGAAACTTGCAATTCGAAAAATTTCATAGATTCTAATTTTCAGATGATTTTTTGCATGGACTACCAGCATAACCTTCCATCGTAACCTATATAAAGGATTCGAAAAGATTTGTATCGTTTCTAACAGTCCTCTGTTTAATTTTATTTTTTGGTCGAAACTAGTATAAACTAGTGTATAATATATTAAGATTTTTGGACCGAAACTTGCATTTCGAAAAGTTTTGTAGAATCTAATTTTCAGATGATTTTTTGAATGAACTACCATCATAACCTTCCCTCGTAACCTATATAAAGGATTCAAAAAGTTTTGTATCCTTTCTAACAGTCCTCGATTTTATTTGATTTTTTTACCAAAACTAGTATAAATTAGTGTATAATATACTACGATTTTTTGACCGAAACTTGCATTTCGAAAAGTTTTGTAGAATCTAATTTGTCGAATCTAATTTTCATATTATTTTTTGCATGGACTTCCATCAAAACCTTCCCTCATAAAATATATAAATGATCTAAAAAGTACAGAATCATCTCGAACAATCCTCGGTTTAATTTTATTTTTTGATCGAAACTAGTATAAACTAGTGTATAATATATTACGATTTTTTGACCGAAACTTGCAATTCGAAAAATTTCAAAGATTCTAATTTTCAGATGATTTTTTGCATGGACTACCATCATATCCTTCCCTCGTAACCTATATAAAGGATTCGAAAAGATTTGTATCGTTTCAAACAGTCCTCGGTTTAATTTGATTTTTTGATCGAAACTAGGATAAACTAGTGTATAATATATTACGATTTTTTGACCGAAACTTGCATTTCGAAAAGTTTTGTAGAATCTAATTTTCAGATGATTTTTTTCATGGACTACCATCATAAACTTCCCTCGTAACCTATATAAAGGATTCAAAAAGTTTTGTATCGTTTCTTACAGTCCTCGATTTAATTTGATTTTTTGACCAAAACTAGTATAAATTAGTGTATAATATATTACGATTTTTTGACCGAAACTTGCATTTCGAAAAGTTTTGTAGAATCTAATTTTCATATGATTTTTTGCATGGACTTCCATCAAAACCTTCCCTCATAAAATATATAAATGATCTAAAAAGTACAGAATCATCTCGAACAATCCTCGGTTTAATTTTATTTTTTGATCGAAACTAGTATAAACTAGTGTATAATATATTACGATTTTTTGACCGAAACTTGCAATTCGAAAAATTTCAAAGATTCTAATTTTCAGATGATTTTTTGCATGGACTACCATCATATCCTTCCCTCGTAACCTATATAAAGGATTCGAAAAGATTTGTATCGTTTCAAACAGTCCTCGGTTTAATTTGATTTTTTGATCGAAACTAGGATAAACTAGTGTATAATATATTACGATTTTTTGACCGAAACTTGCATTTCGAAAAGTTTTGTAGAATCTAATTTTCAGATGATTTTTTTCATGGACTACCATCATAAACTTCCCTCGTAACCTATATAAAGGATTCAAAATGTTTTGTATCGTTTCTTACAGTCCTCGATTTAATTTGATTTTTTGACCAAAACTAGTATAAATTAGTGTATAATATATTACGATTTTTTGACCGAAACTTGCATTTCGAAAAGTTTTGTAGAATCTAATTTTCATATGATTTTTTGCATGGACTTCCATCAAAACCTTCCCTCATAAAATATATAAATGATCTAAAAAGTACAGAATCATCTCGAACAATCCTCGGTTTAATTTTATTTTTTGATCGAAACTAGTATAAACTAGTGTATAATATATTACGATATTTTGACCGAAACTTGCAATTCGAAAAATTTCAAAGATTCTAATTTTCAGATGATTTTTTGCATGGACTACCATCATATCCTTCCCTCGTAACCTATATAAAGGATTCGAAAAGATTTGTATCGTTTCAAACAGTCATCGGTTTAATTTGATTTTTTGATCGAAACTAGGATAAACTAGTGTATAATATATTACGATTTTTTGACCGAAACTTGCATTTCGAAAAGTTTTGTAGAATCTAATTTTCAGATGATTTTTTCATGGACTACCATCATAAACTTCCCTCGTAACCTATATAAAGGATTCAAAAAGTTTTGTATCGTTTCTTACAGTCCTCGATTTAATTTGATTTTTTGACCAAAACTAGTATAAATTAGTGTATAATATATTACGATTTTTTGACCGAAACTTGCATTTCGAAAAGTTTTGTAGAATCTAATTTTCATATGATTTTTTGCATGGACTTCCATCAAAACCTTCCCTCATAAAATATATAAATGATCTAAAAAGTACAGAATCATCTCGAACAATCCTCGGTTTAATATTTTTTTTGATCGAAACTAGTATAAACTAGTGTATAATATATTACGTTTTTTGACCGAAACTTGCAATTCGAAAAATTTCAAAGATTCTAATTTTCAGATGATTTTTTGCTTGGACTACCATCATATCCTTCCCTCGTAACCTATATAAAGGATTCGAAAAGATTTGTATCGTTTCAAATAGTCCTCGGTTTAATTTGATTTTTTGACCAAAACTAGTATAAATTAGTGTATAATATATTACGATTTTTTGACCGAAACTTGTATTTCGAAAAGTTTTGTCGAATCTAATTTTTAGATTAATTTTTTGCATAGACTTCCATCATAAACTTCCCTCATAAAATATATAAATGATCTAAAAAGTACAAAATCATCTCGAACAATCCTAGGTTTAATTTTATTTTTGATCGAAACTAGTATAAACTAGTGTATAATATATTACGATTTTTTGTCTGAAACTTGCATTTCGAAAAATTTCATAGATTCTAATTTTCAAATGATTTTTTACATGGACTTCCATCATAACCTTCCCTCGTAACCTATATAAAGGATTCGAAAAGATTTGTATCGTTTCAAACAGTCCTCAATTTAATTTGATTTTTTGGTCGAAACTAGTATAAACTAGTGTATAATATATTACAATTTTTTGACCGAAACTTGCATTTCGAAAAGTTTTATAGAATCTAATTTTTAGATGATTTTTTGCATGGACTACCATCATAACCTTCCCTCGTAACCTATATAAAGGATTCAAAAAGTTTTGTATCGTTTCTAACAGTCCTCGATTTAAATTGATTTTTTGACCAAAACTAGTATAAATTAGTGTATAATATATTAGGATTTTTTGACCGAAACTTGCATTTCGAAAAGTTTTGTAGAATCTAATTTTCAGATGATTTTTTGCATAGACTTCCATCATAAACTTCCCTCATAAAATATATAAATGATCTAAAAAATACAAAATAATCTCGAACAATCCTCGGTTTAATATTTTTTTTGATCGAAACTAGTATAAACTAGTGTATAATATATTACGTTTTTTGACCGAAACTTGCAATTCGAAAAATTTCAAAGATTCTAATTTTCAGATGATTTTTTGCATGGACTACCATCATAACCTTCCCTCGTAACCTATATAAAGGATTTGAAAAGATTTGTATCGTTTCAAACAGTCCTCGGTTTAATTTGATTTTTTGATCGAAACTAGTATAAACTAGTGTATAATATATTACGATTTTTTGATCGAAACTTGCATTTCGAAAAGTTTTGTAGAATCTAATTTTCAGATGATTTTTTTCATGGACTACCATCATAAACTTCCCTCGTAACCTATATAAAGGATTCAAAAAGTTTTGTATCGTTTCTTACAGTCCTCGATTTAATTTGATTTTTTAACCAAAACTATTATAATTAGTGTATAATATATTACGATTTTTTGACCAAAACCTGCATTTTGAAAAGTTTTGTAGAATCTAATTTTCAGATGATTTTTTGCATGGACTTCCATCAAAACCTTCCCTAATAAAATATATAAATGATCTAAAAAGTACAGAATCATCTCGAACAATCCTCGGTTTAATTTTATTTTTTGATCGAAACTAGTATAAACTAGTGTATAATATATTACGATTTTTTGACCGAAACTTGCAATTCGAAAAATTTAAAAGATTCTAATTTTCAGATGATTTTTTGCATGGACTACCAGCATAACCTTCCATCGTAACCTATATAAAGGATTCGAAAAGATTTGTATCGTTTCTAACAGTCCTCTGTTTAATTTGATATTTTGGTCGAAACTAGTATAAACTAGTGTATAATATATTGCGATTTTTTGACCGAAACTTGCAATTTGAAAAATTTCATAGATTCTAATTTTCAGATGATTTTTTGCATGGACTACTAGCATAACCTTCCATCGTAACCTATATAAAGAATTCGAAAAGATTTGTATCGTTTCTAACAGTCCTCTGTTTAATTTGATTTTTTGGTCGAAACAAGTATAAACTAGTGTATAATATATTGCGATTTTTGTACCGAAACTTGCATTTCGAAAAGTTTTGTAGAATCTAATTTTCAGATGATTTTTTGAATGAACTACCATCATAACCTTCCCTCGTAACCTATATAAAGGATTCAAAAAGTTTTGTATCGTTTCTAACAGTCCTCGATTTAATTTGATTTTTTGACCAAAACTAGTATAAATTAGTGTATAATATATTACGATTTTTTGACCGAAACTTGTATTTCGAAAAGTTTTGTCGAATCTAATTTTCAGATTAATCTTTTGCATAGACTTCCATCATAAACTTCCCTCATAAAATATATAAATGATCTAAAAAGTACAAAATCATCTCGAACAATCCTCGGTTTAATTTTATTTTTTGATCGAAACTAGTATAAACTAGTGTATAATATATAACGATTTTTTGACCGAAACTTGCAATTCGAAAAATTTCAAAGATTCTAATTTTCAGATGATTTTTTGCATGCACTACCATCATATCCTTCCCTCGTAACCTATATAAAGGATTCGAAAAGATTTGTATTGTTTCAAACAGTCCTCAGTTTAATTTGATTTTTTGGTCGAAACTAGTATAAACTAGTGTATAATATATTACAATTTTTTGACCGAAACTTGCATTGCGAAAAGTTTTATAGAATCTAATTTTCAGATGATTTTTTGCATGGACTACCATCATAACCTTCCCTCGTAACCTATATAAAGGATTCAAAAAGTTTTGTATCGTTTCTAACAGTCCTCGATTTAAATTGATTTTTTGACCAAAACTAGTATAAATTAGTGTATAATATATTAGGATTTTTTGACCGAAACTTGCATTTCGAAAAGTTTTGTAGAATCTAATTTTCAGATGATTTTTTGCATAGACTTCCATCATAAACTTCCCTCATAAAATATATAAATGATCTAAAAAATACAAAATAATCTCGAACAATCCTCGGTTTAATTTTTTTTTGATCGAAACTAGTATAAACTAGTGTATAATATATTACGTTTTTTGACCGAAACTTGCAATTCGAAAAATTTCAAAGATTCTAATTTTCAGATGATTTTTTGCATGGACTACCATCATAACCTTCCCTCGTAACCTATATAAAGGATTTGAAAAGATTTGTATTGTTTCAAACAGTCCTCGGTTTAATTTGATTTTTTGACCAAAACTAGTATAAATTAGTGTATAATATATTACGATTTTTTGACCGAAACTTGTATTTCGAAAAGTTTTGTCGAATCTAATTTTCAGATTAATTTTTTGCATAGACTTCCATCATAAACTTCCCTCATAAAATATATAAATGATCTAAAAAGTACAAAATCATCTCGAACAATCCTCGGTTTAATTTTATTTTTGATCGAAACTAGTATAAACTAGTGTATAATATATTACGATTTTTTGTCCGAAACTTGCATTTCGAAAAATTTCATAGATTCTAATTTTCAGATGATTTTTTACATGGACTTCCATCATAACCTTCCCTCGTAACCTATATAAAGGATTCGAAAAGATTTGTATCGTTTCAAATAGTCCTCAGTTTAATTTGATTTTTTTGTCGAAACTAGTATAAACTAGTGTATAATATATTACAATTTTTTGACCGAAACTTGCATTTCGAAAAGTTTTATAAAATCTAATTTCCAGATGATTTTTTGCATGGACTACCATCATAACCTTCCCTCGTAACCTGTATAAAGGATTCAAAAAGTTTTGTATCGTTTCTAACAGTCCTCGATTTAAATTGATTTTTTGACCAAAACTAGTATAAATTAGTGTATAATATATTAGGATTTTTTGACCGAAACTTGCATTTCGAAAAGTTTTGTAGAATCTAATTTTCAGATGATTTTTTGCATAGACTTCCATCATAAACTTCCCTCATAAAATATATAAATGATCTAAAAAATACAAAATAATCTCGAACAATCCTCGGTTTAATTTTTTTTTTGATCGAAACTAGTATAAACTAGTGTATAATATATTACGTTTTTTGACCGAAACTTGCAATTCGAAAAATTTCAAAGATTCTAATTTTCATATGATTTTTTGCATGGACTACCATCATAACCTTCCCTCGAAACCTATATAAAGGATTTGAAAAGATTTGTATCGTTTCAAACAGTCCTCGGTTTAATTTGATTTTTTGATCGAAACTAGTATAAACTAGTGTATAATATATTACGATTTTTTGACCGAAACTTGCATTTCGAAAAGTTTAGTAGAATCTAATTTTCATATGATTTTTTTCATGGACTACCATCATAAACTTCCCTCGTAACCTATATAAAGGATTCAAAAAGTTTTGTATCGTTTCTTACAGTCCTCGATTTAATTTGATTTTTTAACCAAAACTAGTATAAATTAGTGTATAATATATTACGATTTTTTTACCGAAACTTGCATTTCGAAAAATTTTGTAGAATCTAATTTTCAGATGATTTTTTGCATGGACTACCATCAATACCTTCCCTCGTAACCTATATAAAGGATTCAAAAAGTTTGAATCGTTTCTAACAGTCCTCGATTTAATTTGATTTTTTGACCAAAACTAGTATAAATTAGTGTATAATATATTACGATTTTTTGACCGAAACTTGTATTTCGAAAAGTTTTGTCGAATCTAATTTTCAGATTAATTTTTTGCATAGACTTCCATCATAAACTTCCCTCATAAAATATATAAATGATCTAAAAAGTACAAAATCATCTCGAACAATCCTCGGTTTAATTTTATTTTTTGATCGAAACTAGTATAAACTAGTGTATAATATATTACGATTTTTTTACCAAAACTTTCAATTCGAAAAATTTCAAAGATTCTAATTTTCAGATGATTTTTTGCATGGACTACCATCATATCCTTCCCTCGTAACCTATATAAAGGATTCGAAAAGATTTGTATCGTTTCAAACAGTCCTCGGTTTAATTTGATTTTTTGATCGAAACTAGTATAAACTAGTGTATAATATATTACGTTTTTTTGACCGAAACTTGCATTTCGAAAAGTTTTGTAGAATCTAATTTTCAGATGATTTTTTTCATGGACTACCATCATAAACTTCCCTCGTAACCTATATAAAGGATTCAAAAAGTTTTGTATCGTTTCTTACAGTCCTCTATTTAATTTAATTTTTTGACCAAAACTAGTATAAATTAGTGTATAATATATTACGATTTTTTGACCGAAACTTGCATTTCGAAAAGTTTTGTAGAATCTAATTTTCAGATGATTTTTTGCATAGACTTCCATCATAAACTTCCCTCATAAAATATATAAATGATCTAAAAAATACAAAATAATCTCGAACAATCCTCAGTTTAATTTTTTTTTTTGATCGAAACTAGTATAAACTAGTGTATAATATATTACGTTTTTTGACCGAAACTTGCAATTCGAAAAATTTCAAAGATTCTAATTTTCAGATGATTTTTTGCATGGACTAGCATCATAACATTCCCTCGTAACCTATATAAAGGATTTGAAAAGATTTGTATCGTTTCAAACAGTCCTGGTTTAATTTGATTTTTTGATCAAAACTAGTATAAACTAGTGTATAATATATTACGATTTTTTGACCGAAACTTGCATTTCGAAAAGTTTTGTAGAATCTAATTTTCAGATGATTTTTTTCATGGACTACCATCATAAACTTCCCTCGTAACCTATATAAAGGATTCAAAAAGTTTTGTATCGTTTCTTACAGTCCTCGATTTAATTTGATTTTTTAACCAAAACTAGTATAAATTAGTGTATAATATATTACGATTTTTTGACCGAAACTTGCATTTCGAAAAATTTTGTAGAATCTAATTTTCAGATGATTTTTTGCATGGACTTCCATCAAAACCTTACCTAATAAAATATATAAATGATCTAAAAAGTACAGAATCATCTCGAACAATCCTCGGTTTAATTTTATTTTTTGATCGAAACTAGTATAAACTAGTGTATAATATATTACGATTTTTTGACCAAAACTTGCAATTCGAAAAATTTCATAGATTCTAATTTTCAGATGATTTTTTGCATGGACTACCATCATAACCTTCCCTCGTAACCTATATAAAGGATTCAAAAAGTTTTATATCGTTTCTAACAGTCCTCGATTTAAATTGATTTTTTGACCAAAACTAGTATAAATTAGTGTATAATATATTAGGATTTTTTGACCGAAACTTGCATTTCGAAAAGTTTTGTAGAATCTAATTTTCAGATGATTTTTTGCATAGACTTCCATCATAAACTTCCCTCATAAAATATATAAATGATCTAAAAAATACAAAATAATCTCGAACAATCCTCGGTTTAATTTTATTTTTTGATCGAAACTAGTATAAACTAGTATATAATATATTACGTTTTTTGACCGAAACTTGCAATTCAAAAAATTTCAAAGATTCTAATTTTCAGATGATTTTTTGCATGGACTACCAGCATAACCTTCCCTCGTAACCTATATAAAGGATTCGAAAAGATTTGTTTAATTTCTAACAGTCCTCTGTTTAATTTGATTTTTTGGTCGAAACTAGTATAAACTAGTGTATAATATATTGCGATTTTTGGACCGAAACTTGCATTTCGAAAAGTTTTGTAGAATCTAATTTTCAGATGATTTTTTGAATGAACTACCATCATAACCTTCCCTCGTAACCTATATAAAGGATTCAAAAAGTTTTGTATCATTTCTAACAGTCCTCGATTTAATTTGATTTTTTGACCAAAACTAGTATAAATTAGTGTATAATATATTACGATTTTTTGACCGAAACTTGCATTTCGAAAAGTTTTGTCGAATCTAATTTTCAGATTAATTTTTTGCATAGACTTCCATCATAAACTTCCCTCATAAAATATATAAATGATCTTAAAAGTACAGAATCATCTCGAACAATCCTCGGTTTAATTTTATTTTTTGATCGAAACTAGTATAAACTAGTGTATAATATATTACGAATTTTTGACCGAAACTTGCATTTCGAAAAGTTTTGTAGAATCTAATTTTTTGATGATTTTTTTCATGGACTACCATCATAAACTTCCCTCGTAACCTATATAAAGGATTCAAAAAGTTTTGTATCGTTTCTTACAGTCCTCGATTTAATTTGATTTTTTAACCAAAACTAGTATAAATTAGTGTATAATATATTACGATTTTTTGACCGAAAGTTGCATTTCGAAATGTTTTGTAGAATCTAATTTTCAGATGATTTTTTGCATGGACTTCCATCAAAACCTTCCCTCATAACATATATAAATGATCTAAAAAGTACAAATCATCTTGAACAGTACTCGGTTTAATTTGATTTTTTGATCGAAACTAGTATAAACTAGTGTATAATATATTACGATTTTTTGACCGAAACTTGCATTTCGAAAAGTTTTGTAGAATCTAATTTTCAGATGATTTTTTTCATGGACTACCATCATAAACTTCCCTCGTAACCTATATAAAGGATTCAAAAAGTTTTGTATCGTTTCTTACAGTCCTCGATTTAATTTGATTTTTTAACCAAAACTAGTATAAATTAGTGTATAATATATTACGATTTTTTGACCGAAACTTGCATTTCGAAATGTTTTGTAGAATCTAATTTTCAGATGATTTTTTGCATGGACTTCCATCAAAACCTTCCCTCATAACATATATAAATGATCTAAAAAGTAGAAAATCATCTCGAACAGTACTCGGTTTAATTTTATTTTTTGATCGAAACTAGTATAAACTAGTGTATAATATATTACGATTTTTTGACAGAAAATTGTATTTTGAAAAATTTTCATAGATTCTAATTTTCAGATGATTTTTTGTATGGACTACCAGCATAACCTTCCATCGTAACCTATATAAAGGATTCGAAAAGATTTGTGTCGTTTCTAACACTCCTCAGTTTAATTTGATTTTTTGATCGAAACTATTATAAACTAGTGTATAATATATTATGATTTTTTGACCGAAACTTGCATTTCGAAAAGTTTTGTAGAATCTAATTTTCAGATGATTTATTTCATGGACTACCATCATAAACTTCCCTCGTAACCTATATAAAGGAATCAAAAAGTTTTGTATCGTTTCTTACAGTCCTCGATTTAATTTGATTTTTTGACCAAAACTAGTATAAATTAGTGTATAATATATTACGAGTTTTTGACCGAAACTTGCATTTCGAAAAGTTTTGTCGAATCTAATTTTCAGATTAGTTTTTTGCATAGACTTCCATCATAAACTTCCCCCATAAAATATATAAATGATCTAAAAAGTACAAAATCATCTCGAACAGTCCTCGGTTTAATTTTATTTTTTGATCAAAACTAGTATAAACTAGTTTATAATATATTACGATTTTATGATCGAAACTTGCATTTCGAAAAATTTCATAGATTCTAATTTTTAGATGATTTTTTGCATGGACTACCATCATAACCTTCCCTCGTAACCTATATAAAGGATTCAAAAAGTTTTATATCGTTTCTAACAGTCCTCGATTTAAATTGATTTTTTGACCAAAACTAGTATAAATTAGTGTATAATATATTAGGATTTTTTGACCGAAACTTGCATTTCGAAAAGTTTTGTAGAATCTAATTTTCAGATGATTTTTTGCATAGACTTCCATCATAAACTTCCCTCATAAAATATATAAATGATCTAAAAAATAAAAAATAATCTCGAACAATCCTCGGTTTAATTTTATTTTTTGATCGAAACTAGTATAAACTAGTATATAATATATTACGTTTTTTGACCGAAACTTGCAATTCAAAAAATTTCAAAGATTCTAATTTTCAGATGATTTTTTGCATGGACTACTAGCATAACCTTCCCTCGTAACCTATATAAAGGATTCGAAAAGATTTGTTTAGTTTCTAACAGTCCTCTGTTTAATTTGATTTTTTGGTCGAAACTAGTATAAACTAGTGTATAATATATTGCGATTTTTGGACCGAAACTTGCATTTCGAAAAGTTTTGTAGAATCTAATTTTCAGATGAATTTTTTGAATGAACTACCATCATAACCTTCCCTCGTAACCTATATAAAGGATTCAAAAAGTTTTGTATCGTTTCTAACAGTCCTCGATTTAATTTGATTTTTTGACCAAAACTAGTATAAATTTGTGTATAATATATTACGATTTTTTGACCGAAACTTGCATTTTGAAAAGTTTTGTCGAATCTAATTTTCAGATTAATTTTTTGCATAGACTTCCATCATAAACTTCCCTCATAAAATATATAAATGATCTTAAAAGTACAGAATCATCTCGAACAATCCTCGGTTTAATTTTATTTTTTGATCGAAACTAGTATAAACTAGTGTATAATATATTACGAATTTTTGACCGAAACTTGCATTTCGAAAAGTTTTGTAGAATCTAATTTTCAGATGATTTTTTTCATGGACTACCATCATAAACTTCCCTCTTAACCTATATAAAGGATTCAAAAAGTTTTGTATCGTTTCTTACAGTCCTCGATTTAATTTGATTTTTTAACCAAAACTAGTATAAATTAGTGTATAATATATTACGATTTTTTGACCGAAAGTTGCATTTCGAAATGTTTTGTAGAATCTAATTTTCAGATGATTTTTTGCATGGACTTCCATCAAAACCTTCCCTCATAACATATATAAATGATCTAAAAAGTACAAAATCATCTCGAACAGTACTCGGTTTAATTTTATTTTTTGATCGAAACTAGTATAAACTAGTGTATAATATATTACGATTTTTTGACAGAAAATTGTATTTTGAAAAATTTTCATAGATTCTAATTTTCAGATGATTTTTTGTATGGACTACCAGCATAACCTTCCATCGTAACCTATATAAAGGATTCGAAAAGATTTGTGTCGTTTCTAACACTCCTCAGTTTAATTTGATTTTTTGATCGAAACTATTATAAACTAGTGTATAATATATTATGATTTTTTGACCGAAACTTGCATTTCGAAAAGTTTTGTAGAATCTAATTTTCAGATGATTTATTTCATGGACTACCATCATAAACTTCCCTCGTAACCTATATAAAGGAATCAAAAAGTTTTGTATCGTTTCTTACAGTCCTCGATTTAATTTGATTTTTTGACCAAAACTAGTATAAATTAGTGTATAATATATTACGAGTTTTTGACCGAAACTTGCATTTCGAAAAGTTTTGTCGAATCTAATTTTCAGATTAGTTTTTTACATAGACTTCCATCATAAACTTCCCCCATAAAATATATAAATGATCTAAAAAGTACAAAATCATCTCGAACAGTCCTCGGTTTAATTTTATTTTTTGATCAAAACTAGTATAAACTAGTTTATAATATATTACGATTTTATGATCGAAACTTGCATTTCGAAAAATTTCATAGATTCTAATTTTTAGATGATTTTTTGCATGGACTACCATCATAACCTTCCCTCGTAACCTATATAAAGGATTCAAAAAGTTTTATATCGTTTCTAACAGTCCTTGATTTAAATTGATTTTTTGACCAAAACTAGTATAAATTAGTGTATAATATATTAGGATTTTTTGACCGAAACTTGCATTTCGAAAAGTTTTGTAGAATCTAATTTTCAGATGATTTTTTGCATAGACTTCCATCATAAACTTCCCTCATAAAATATATAAATGATCTAAAAAATAAAAAATAATCTCGAACAATCCTCGGTTTAATTTTATTTTTTGATCAAAACTAGTATAAACTAGTATATAATATATTACGTTTTTTGACCGAAACTTGCAATTCAAAAAATTTCAAAGATTCTAATTTTCAGATGATTTTTTGCATGAACTACCAGCATAACCTTCCCTCGTAACCTATATAAAGGATTCGAAAAGATTTGTTTAGTTTCTAACAGTCCTCTGTTTAATTTGATTTTTTGGTCGAAACTAGTATAAACTAGTGTATAATATATTGCGATTTTTGGACCGAAACTTGCATTTCGAAAAGTTTTGTAGAATCTAATTTTCAGATGAATTTTTTGAATGAACTACCATCATAACCTTCCCTCGTAACCTATATAAAGGATTCAAAAAGTTTTGTATCGTTTCTAACAGTCCTCGATTTAATTTGATTTTTTGACCAAAACTAGTATAAATTTGTGTATAATATATTACGATTTTTTGACCGAAACTTGCATTTTGAAAAGTTTTGTCGAATCTAATTTTCAGATTAATTTTTTGCATAGACTTCCATCATAAACTTCCCTCATAAAATATATAAATGATCTTAAAAGTACAGAATCATCTCGAACAATCCTCGGTTTAATTTTATTTTTTGATCGAAACTAGTATAAACTAGTGTATAATATATTACGAATTTTTGACCGAAACTTGCATTTCGAAAAGTTTTGTAGAATCTAATTTTCAGATGATTTTTTTCATGGACTACCATCATAAACTTCCCTCGTAACCTATATAAAGGATTCAAAAAGTTTTGTATCGTTTCTTACAGTCCTCGATTTAATTTGATTTTTTAACCAAAACTAGTATAAATTAGTGTATAATATATTACGATTTTTTGACCGAAAGTTGCATTTCGAAATGTTTTGTAGAATCTAATTTTCAGATGATTTTTTGCATGGACTTCCATCAAAACCTTCCCTCATAACATATATAAATGATCTAAAAAGTACAAAATCATCTCGAACAGTACTCGGTTTAATTTTATTTTTTGATCGAAACTAGTATAAACTAGTGTATAATATATTACGATTTTTTGACAGAAAATTGTATTTTGAAAAATTTTCATAGATTCTAATTTTCAGATGATTTTTTGTATGGACTACCAGCATAACCTTCCATCGTAACCTATATAAAGGATTCGAAAAGATTTGTGTCGTTTCTAACACTCCTCAGTTTAATTTGATTTTTTGATCGAAACTATTATAAACTAGTGTATAATATATTATGATTTTTTGACCGAAACTTGCATTTCGAAAAGTTTTGTAGAATCTAATTTTCAGATGATTTATTTCATGGACTACCATCATAAACTTCCCTCGTAACCTATATAAAGGAATCAAAAAGTTTTGTATCGTTTCTTACAGTCCTCGATTTAATTTGATTTTTTGACCAAAACTAGTATAAATTAGTGTATAATATATTACGAGTTTTTGACCGAAACTTGCATTTCGAAAAGTTTTGTCGAATCTAATTTTCAGATTAGTTTTTTGCATAGACTTCCATCATAAACTTCCCCCATAAAATATATAAATGATCTAAAAAGTACAAAATCATCTCGAACAGTCCTCGGTTTAATTTTATTTTTTGATCGAAACTAGTATAAACTAGTTTATAATATATTACGATTTTTTGATCGAAACTTGCATTTCGAAAAATTTCATAGATTCTAATTTTTAGATGATTTTTTGCATGGACTACCATCATAACCTTCCCTCGTAACCTATATAAAGGATTCAAAAAGTTTTATATCGTTTCTAACAGTCCTCGATTTAAATTGATTTTTTGACCAAAACTAGTATAAATTAGTGTATAATATATTAGGATTTTTTGACCGAAACATGCATTTCGAAAAGTTTTGTAGAATCTAATTTTCAGATGATTTTTTGCATAGACTTCCATCATAAACTTCCCTCATAAAATATATAAATGATCTAAAAAATACAAAATAATCTCGAACAATCCTCGGTTTAATTTTATTTTTTGATCGAAACTAGTATAAACTAGTGTATAATATATTACGTTTTTTGACCGAAACTTGCAATTCAAAAAATTTCAAAGATTCTAATTTTCAGATGATTTTTTGCATGGACTACCAGCATAACCTTCACTCGTAGCCTATATAAAGGATTCGAAAAGATTTGTATCGTTTCTAACAGTCCTCAGTTTAATTTGATTTTTTGGTCGATACTAGTATAAACTAGTGTATAATATATTACAATTTTTTGACCGAAACATGCATTTCGAAAAGTTTTGTAGAATCTAATTTTCAGATGATTTTTTGCATGGACTACCATCATAACCTAGCCTCGTAACCTATATAAAGGATTCAAAAAGTTTTGTATCGTTTCTAACAGTCCTCGATTTAAATTGATTTTTTGACCAAAACTAGTATAAATTAGTGTATAATATATTAGGATTTTTTGACCGAAACTTGCATTTCGAAAAGTTTTGTAGAATCTAATTTTCAGATGATTTTTTGCATAGACTTCCATCATAAACTTCCCTCATAAAATATATAAATAATCTAAAAAATACAAAATAATCTCGAACAATCCTCGGTTTAATTTTATTTTTTGATCGAAACTAGTATAAACTAGTGTATAATATATTACGTTTTTTGACCGAAACTTGCAATTCGAAAAATTTAAAAGATTCTAATTTTCAGATGATTTTTTGCAAGGACTACCATCATAACATTCCCTCGTAACCTATATAAAGGATTTGAAAAGATTTGTATCGTTTCAAACAGTCCTGGTTTAATTTGATTTTTTGATCAAAACTAGTATAAACTAGTGTATAATATATTACGATTTTTTGACCGAAACTTGCATTTCGAAAAGTTTTGTAGAATCTAATTTTCAGATGATTTTTTTCATGGACTACCATCATAAACTTCCCTCGTAACCTATATAAAGGATTCAAAAAGTTTTGTATCGTTTCTTACAGTCCTCGATTTAATTTGATTTTTTAACCAAAACTAGTATAAATTAGTGTATAATATATTACGATTTTTTGACCGAAACTTGCATTTCGAAAAATTTTGTAGAATCTAATTTTCAGATGATTTTTTGCATGGACTTCCATCAAAACCTTCCCTAATAAAATATATAAATGATCTAAAAAGTACAGAATCATCTCGAACAATCCTCGGTTTAATTTTATTTTTTGATCGAAACTAGTATAAACTAGTGTATAATATATTACGATTTTTTGACCAAAACTTGCAATTCAAAAAATTTCATAGATTCTAATTTTCAGATGATTTTTTGCATGGACTACCAGCATAACCTACCATCGTAACCTATATAAAGGATTCGAAAAGATTTGTATCGTTTCTAACAGTCCTCTGTTTAATTTGATTTTTTGGTCGAAACTAGTATAAACTAGTGTATAATATATTGCGATTTTTTGACCGAAACTTGCAATTCGAAAAGTTTTGTAGAATCTAATTTTCAGATGATTTTTTGAATGAACTACCATCATAACCTTCCCTCGTAACCTATATAAAGGATTCAAAAAGTTTTGTATCGTTTCTAATAGTCCTCGATTTAATTTTATTTTTTGACCAAAACTAGTATAAATTAGTGTATAATATATTTCGATTTTTTGACCGAAACTTGCATTTCGAAAAGTTTTGTCGAATCTAATTTTCAGATTAATTTTTTGCATAGACTTCCATCATAAACTTCCCTCATAAAATATATAAATGATCTAAAAAGTACAAAATCATCTCGAACAATCCTCGGTTTAATTTTATTTTTGATCGAAACTAGTATAAACTAGTGTATAATATATTACGATTTTTTGACCAAAACTTGCATTTCGAAAAATTTCATAGATTCTAATTTTCAGATGATTTTTTACATGGACTTCCATCATAACCTTCCCTCGTAACCTATATAAAGGATTCGAAAAGATTTGTATCGTTTCAAACAGTCCTCAGTTTAATTTGATTTTTTGGTCGAAACTAGTATAAACTAGTGTATAATATATTACGTTTTTTGACCGAAACTTGCAATTCGAAAAATTTCAAAGATTCTAATTTTCAGATGATTTTTTGCATGGACTACCATCATAACCTTCCCTCGTAACCTATATAAAGGATTTGAAAAGATTTGTATCGTTTCAAACAGTCCTTGGTTTAATTTGATTTTTTGATCGAAACTAGTATAAACTAGTGTATAATATATTACGATTTTTTGACCGAAACTTGCATTTCGAAAAGTTTTGTAGAATCTAATTTTCAGATGATTTTTTTCATGGACTACCATCATAAACTTCCCTCGTAACCTATATAAAGGATTCAAAAAGTTTTGTATCGTTTCTTACAGTCCTCGATTTAATTTGATTTTTTAACCAAAACTAGTATAAATTAGTGTATAATATATTACGATTTTTTGACCGAAACTTGCATTTCGAAATGTTTTGTAGAATCTAATTTTCAGATGATTTTTTGCATGGACTTCCATCAAAACCTTCCCTCATAACATATATAAATGATCTAAAAAGTAGAAAATCATCTCGAACAGTACTCGGTTTAATTTTATTTTTTGATTGAAACTAGTATAAACTAGTGTATAATATATTACGATTTTTTGACCGAAAATTGTATTTTGAAAAATTTTCATAGATTCTAATTTTCAGATGATTTTTTGTATGGACTACCAGCATAACCTTCCATCGTAACCTATATAAAGGATTCGAAAAGATTTGTGTCGTTTCTAACACTCCTCAGTTTAATTTGATTTTTTGATCGAAACTATTATAAACTAGTGTATAATATATTATGATTTTTTGACCGAAACTTGCATTTCGAAAAGTTTTGTAGAATCTAATTTTCAGATGATTTTTTTCATGGACTACCATCATAAACTTCCCTCGTAACCTATATAAAGGAATCAAAAAGTTTTGTATCGTTTCTTACAGTCCTCGATTTAATTTGATTTTTTGACCAAAACTAGTATAAATTAGTGTATAATATATTACGAGTTTTTGACCGAAACTTGCATTTCGAAAAGTTTTGTCGAATCTAATTTTCAGATTAGTTTTTTGCATAGACTTCCATCATAAACTTCCCCCATAAAATATATAAATGATCTAAAAAGTACAAAATCATCTCAAACAGTCCTCGGTTTAATTTTATTTTTTGATCAAAACTAGTATAAACTAGTTTATAATATATTACGATTTTATGATCGAAACTTGCATTTCGAAAAATTTCATAGATTCTAATTTTTAGATGATTTTTTGCATGGACTACCATCATAACCTTCCCTCGTAACCTATATAAAGGATTCAAAAAGTTTTATATCGTTTCTAACAGTCCTCGATTTAAATTGATTTTTTGACCAAAACTAGTATAAATTAGTGTATAATATATTACGATTTTTTGACCGAAACTTGCATTTCGAAAAGTTTTGTAGAATCTAATTTTCAGATGATTTTTTGCATAGACTTCCATCATAAACTTCCCTCATAAAATATATAAATGATCTAAAAAATACAAAATAATCTCGAACAATCCTCGGTTTAATTTTATTTTTTGATCGAAACTAGTATAAACTAGTGTATAATATATTACGTTTTTTGACCGAAACTTGCAATTCAAAAAATTTCAAAGATTCTAATTTTCAGATGATTTTTTGCATGGACTACCAGCATAACCTTCCCTCGTAACCTATATAAAGGATTCGAAAAGATTTGTTTAGTTTCTAACAGTCCTCTGTTTAATTTGATTTTTTGGTCGAAACTAGTATAAACTAGTGTATAATATATTGCGATTTTTGGACCGAAACTTGCATTTCGAAAAGTTTTGTAGAATCTAATTTTCAGATGATTTTTTGAATGAACTACCATCATAACCTTCCCTCGTAACCTATATAAAGGATTCAAAAAGTTTTGTATCGTTTCTAACAGTCCTCGATTTAATTTGATTTTTTGACCAAAACTAGTATAAATTAGTGTATAATATATTACGATTTTTTGACCGAAACTTGCATTTCGAAAAGTTTTGTCGAATCTAATTTTCAGATTAATTTTTTGCATAGACTTCCATCATAAACTTCCCTCATAAAATATATAAATGATCTTAAAAGTACAGAATCATCTCGAACAATCCTCGGTTTAATTTTATTTTTTGATCGAAACTAGTATAAACTAGTGTATAATATATTACGATTTTTTGACCGAAACTTGCATTTCGAAAAGTTTTGTAGAATCTAATATTCAGATGATTTTTTTCATGGACTACCATCATAAACTTCCCTCGTAACCTATATAAAGGATTCAAAAAGTTTTGTATCGTTTCTTACAGTCCTCGATTTAATTTGATTTTTTAACCAAAACTAGTATAAATTAGTGTATAATATATTACGATTTTTTGACCGAAACATGCATTTCGAAATGTTTTGTAGAATCTAATTTTCAGATGATTTTTTGCATGGACTTCCATCAAAACCTTCCCTCATAACATATATAAATGATCTAAAAAGTAGAAAATCATCTCGAACAGTACTCGGTTTAATTTTATTTTTTGATTGAAACTAGTATAAACTAGTGTATAATATATTACGATTTTTTGACCGAAAATTGTATTTTGAAAAATTTTCATAGATTCTAATTTTCAGATGATTTTTTGTATGGACTACCAGCATAACCTTCCATCGTAACCTATATAAAGGATTCGAAAAGATTTGTGTCGTTTCTAACACTCCTCAGTTTAATTTGATTTTTTGATCGAAACTATTATAAACTAGTGTATAATATATTATGATTTTTTGACCGAAACTTGCATTTCGAAAAGTTTTGTAGAATCTAATTTTCAGATGATTTTTTTCATGGACTACCATCATAAACTTCCCTCGTAACCTATATAAAGGAATCAAAAAGTTTTGTATCGTTTCTTACAGTCCTCGATTTAATTTGATTTTTTGACCAAAACTAGTATAAATTAGTGTATAATATATTACGAGTTTTTGACCGAAACTTGCATTTCGAAAAGTTTTGTCGAATCTAATTTTCAGATTAGTTTTTTGCATAGACTTCCATCATAAACTTCCCCCATAAAATATATAAATGATCTAAAAAGTACAAAATCATCTTGAACAGTCCTCGGTTTAATTTTATTTTTTGATCGAAACTAGTATAAACTAGTTTATAATATATTACGATTTTTTGATCGAAACTTGCATTTCCGCAAATTTCATAGATTCTAATTTTTAGATGATTTTTTGCATGGACTACCATCATAACCTTCCCTCGTAACCTATATAAAGGATTCAAAAAGTTTTATATCGTTTCTAACAGTCCTCGATTTAAATTGATTTTTTGACCAAAACTAGTATAAATTAGTGTATAATATATTAGGATTTTTTGACCGAAACTTGCATTTCGAAAAGTTTTGTAGAATCTAATTTTCAGATGATTTTTTGCATAGACTTCCATCATAAACTTCCCTCATAAAATATATAAATGATCTAAAAAATACAAAATAATCTCGAACAATCCTCGGTTTAATTTTTTTTTTGATCGAAACTAGTATAAACTAGTGTATAATATATTACGTTTTTTGACCGAAACTTGCAATTCGAAAAATTTCAAAGATTCTAATTTTCAGATGATTTTTTGCATGGACTACCATCATAACCTTCCCTCATAACCTATATAAAGGATTTGAAAAGATTTGTATCGTTTCAAACAGTCCTGGTTTAATTTGATTTTTTGACCGAAACTTGCATTTCGAAAAGTTTTGTAGAATCTAATTTTCAGATGATTTTTTTCATGGACTACCATCATAAACTTCCCTCGTAACCTATATAAAGGATTCAAAAAGTTTTGTATCGTTTCTTACAGTCCTCGATTTAATTTGATTTTTTAACCAAAACTAGTATAAATTAGTGTATAATATATTACGATTTTTTGACCGAAACTTGCATTTCGAAAAGTTTTGTAGAATCTAATTTTCAGATGATTTTTTGCATGGACTTCCATCAAAACCTTCCCTAATAAAATATATAAATGATCTAAAGAGTACAGAATCATCTCGAAAAATCCTCGGTTTAATTTTATTTTTTGATCGAAACTAGTATAAACTAGTGTATAATATATTACGATTTTTTGACCGAAACTTGCAATTCGAAAAATTTCATAGATTCTAATTTTCAGATGATTTTTTGCATGGACTACCAGCATAACCTTCCATCGTAACCTATATAAAGGATTCGAAAAGATTTGTATCGTTTCTAACAGTCCTCTGTTTAATTTGATTTTTTGGTCGAAACTAGTATAAACTAGTGTATAATATATTGCGATTTTTGGACCGAAACTTGCATTTCGAAAAGTTTTGTAGAATCTAATTTTCAGATGATTTTTTGAATGAACTACCATCATAACCTTCCCTCGTAACCTATATAAAGGATTCAAAAAGTTTTGTATCGTTTCTAACAGTCCTCGATTTAATTTGATTTTTTGACCAAAACTAGTATAAATTAGTGTATAATATATTTCGATTTTTTGACCGAAACTTGCATTTCGAAAATTTTTGTCGAATCTAATTTTCAGATTAATTTTTTGCATAGACTTCCATCATAAACTTCCCTCATAAAATATATAAATGATCTAAAAAGTACAAAATCATCTCGAACAATCCTCGGTTTAATTTTATTTTTGATCGAAACTAGTATAAACTAGTGTATAATATATTACGTTTTTTGACCGAAACTTGCATTTCGAAAAATTTCATAGATTCTAATTTTCAAATGATTTTTTGCATGGACTTCCATCATAACCTTCCCTCGTAACCTATATAAAGGATTCGAAAAGATTTGTATCGTTTCAAACAGTCCTCAGTTTAATTTGATTTTTTGGTCGAAACTAGTATAAACAAGTGTATAATATATTACGATTTTTTGACCGAAACTTGCATTTCGAAAAGTTTTGTAGAATCTAATTTTCAGATGATTTTTTGCATGGACTAAGATCATAACCTTCCCTCGTAACCTATATAAAGGATTCAAAAAGTTTTGTATCATTTCTAACAGTCCTCAATTTAAATTGATTTTTTGACCAAAACTAGTATAAATTAGTGTATAATATATTAGGATTTTTTGACCGAAACTTGCATTTCGAAAAGTTTTGTCGAATCTAATTTTCAGATTAGTTTTTTGCATAGACTTCCATCATAAACTTCCCCCATAAAATATATAAATGATCTAAAAAGTACGAAATCATCTCGAACAGTCCTCGGTTTAATTTTATTTTTTGATCGAAACTAGTAAAAACTAGTTTATAATATATTACGATTTTTTGATCGAAACTTGCATTTCGAAAAATTTCATAAATTCTAATTTTTAGATGATTTTTTGCATGGACTACCATCATAACCTTCCCTCGTAACCTATATAAAGGATTCAAAAAGTTTTGTATCGTTTCTAACAGTCCTCGATTTAAATTGATTTTTTGACCAAAACTAGTATAAATTAGTGTATAATATATTAGGATTTTTTGACCGAAACTTGCATTTCGAAAAGTTTTGTAGAATCTAATTTTCAGATGATTTTTTTCATGGACTACCATCATAAACTTCCCTCGTAACCTATATAAAGGATTCAAAAAGTTTTGTATCGTTTCTTACAGTCCTCGATTTAATTTAATTTTTTAACCAAAACTAGTATAAATTAGTGTATAATATATTACGATTTTTTGACCGAAACTTGCATTTCGAAATGTTTTGTAGAATCTAATTTTCAGATGATTTTTTGCATGGACTTCCATCAAAACCTTCCCTCATAACATATATAAATGATCTAAAAAGTACAAAATCATCTCGAACAGTACTCGGTTTAATTTTATTTTTTGATCGAAACTAGTATAAACTAGTGTATAATATATTACGATTTTTTGACCGAAAATTGTATTTTGAAAAATTTCATAGATTCTAATTTTCAGATGATTTTTTGTATGGACTACCAGCATATCCTTCCATCGTAACCTATATAAAGGATTCGAAAAGATTTGTGTCGTTTCTAAGACTCCTCAGTTTAATTTGATTTTTTGATCGAAACTATTATAAACTAGTGTATAATATATTATGATTTTTTGACCGAAACTTGCATTTCGAAAATTTTTGTAGAATCTAATTTTCAGATGATTTTTTTCATGGACTACCATCATAAACTTCCCTCGTAACCTATATAAAGGAATCAAAAAGTTTTGTATCGTTTCTTACAATCCTCGATTTAATTTGATTTTTTGACCAAAACTAGTATAAATTAGTGTATAATATATTACGAGTTTTTGACCGAAACTTGCATTTCGAAAAGTTTTGTCGAATCTAATTTTCAGATTAGTTTTTTGCATAGACTTCCATCATAAACTTCCCCCATAAAATATATAAATGATCTAAAAAGTACAAAATCATCTCGAACAGTCCTCGGTTTAATTTTATTTTTTGATCGAAACTAGTATAAACTAGTTTTTAATATATTACGATTTTTTGATCGAAACTTGCATTTCGAAAAATTTCATAGATTCTAATTTTTAGATAATTTTTTGCATGGACTACCATCATAACCTTCCCTCGTAACCTATATAAAGGATTCAAAAAGTTTTGTATCGTTTCTAACAGTCCTCGATTTAAATTGATTTTTTGACCAAAACTAGTATAAATTAGTGTATAATATATTAGGAATTTTTTACCGAAACTTGCATTTCGAAAAGTTTTGTAGAATCTAATTTTCAGATGATTTTTTGCATAGACTTCCATCATAAACTTCCCTCATAAAATATATAAATGATTTAAAAAATACAAAATAATCTCGAACAATCCTCGGTTTAATTTTATTTTTTGATCGAAACTAGTATAAACTAGTGTATAATATATTACGTTTTTTGACCGAAACTTGCAATTCGAAAAATTTCAAAGATTCTAATTTTCAGATGATTTTTTGCATGGACTACATGCATAACCTTCCCTCGTAACCTATATAAAGGATTCGAAAAGATTTGTATCGTTTCTAACAGTCCTCTGTTTAATTTGATTTTTTGGTCGAAACTAGTATAAACTAGTGTATAATATATTGCGATTTTTGGACCGAAACTTGCATTTCGAAAAGTTTTGTAGAATCTAATTTTCAGATGATTTTTTGAATGAACTACCATCATAACCTTCTCTCGTAACCTATATAAAGGATTCAAAAAGTTTTGTATCGTTTCTAACAGTCCTCGATTTAATTTGATTTTTTGACCAAAACTAGTATAAATTAGTGTATAATATATTACGATTTTTTGACCGAAACTTGCATTTCGAAAAGTTTTGTCGAATCTAATTTTAAGATTAATTTTTTGCATAGACTTCCATCATAAACTTCCCTCATAAAATATATAAATGATCTAAAAAGTACAAAATCATCTCGAACAATCCTCGGTTTAATTTTATTTTTGATCGAAACTAGTATAAACTATTGTATAATATATTATGATTTTTTGACCGAAACTTGCATTTCGAAAAATTTCATAGATTCTAATTTTCAGATGATTTTTTACATGGACTTCCATCATAACCTTCCCTCGTAACCTATATAAAGAATTCGAAAAGATTTGTATCGTTTCAAACAGTCCTCAGTTTAATTTGATTTTTTGGTCGAAACTAGTATAAACTAGTGTATAATATATTACAATTTTTTGACTGAAACCTGCATTTCGAAAAGTTTTGTAGAATCTAATTTTCAGATGATTTTTTGCATGGACTA
This sequence comes from Lathyrus aphaca, assembly GCA_963966055.1. Taxonomy (NCBI): domain Eukaryota; kingdom Viridiplantae; phylum Streptophyta; class Magnoliopsida; order Fabales; family Fabaceae; genus Lathyrus; species Lathyrus aphaca. The sequence goes on along the minus strand of OZ014520.1, from coordinate 642,909,786 downwards.
CCATCATAACCTAGCCTCGTAACCTATATAAAGGATTCAAAAAGTTTTGTATCGTTTCTAACAGTCCTCGATTTAAATTGATTTTTTGACCAAAACTAGTATAAATTAGTGTATAATATATTAGGATTTTTTGACCGAAACTTGCATTTCGAAAAGTTTTGTAGAATCTAATTTTCAGATGATTTTTTGCATAGACTTCCATCATAAACTTCCCTCATAAAATATATAAATGATCTAATAAATACAAAATAATCTCGAACAATCCTCGGTTTAATTTTATTTTTTGATCGAAACTAGTATAAACTAGTGTATAATATATTACGTTTTTTGACCGAAACTTGCAATTCGAAAAATTTCAAAGATTCTAATTTTCAGATGATTTTTTGCATGGACTACATGCATAACCTTCCCTCGTAACCTATATAAAGGATTCGAAAAGATTTGTATCGTTTCTAACAGTCCTCTGTTTAATTTGATTTTTTGGTCGAAACTAGTATAAACTAGTGTATAATATATTGCGATTTTTGGACCGAAACTTGCATTTCGAAAAGTTTTGTAGAATCTAATTTTCAGATGATTTTTTGAATGAACTACCATCATAACCTTCCCTCGTAACCTATATAAAGGATTCAAAAAGTTTTGTATCGTTTCTAACAGTCCTCGATTTAATTTGATTTTTTGACCAAAACTAGTATAAATTAGTGTATAATATATTACGATTTTTTGACCGAAACTTGCATTTCGAAAAGTTTTGTCGAATCTAATTTTAAGATTAATTTTTTGCATAGACTTCCATCATAAACTTCCCTCATAAAATATATAAATGATCTAAAAAGTACAAAATCATCTCGAACAATCCTCGGTTTAATTTTATTTTTGATCGAAACTAGTATAAACTATTGTATAATATATTATGATTTTTTTACCGAAACCTTCATTTCGAAAAATTTCATAGATTCTAATTTTCAGATGATTTTTTACATGGACTTCCATCATAACCTTCCCTCGTAACCTATATAAAGGATTCGAAAAGATTTGTATCGTTTCAAACAGTCCTCAGTTTAATTTGATTTTTTGGTCGAAACTAGTATAAACTAGTGTATAATATATTACAATTTTTTGACCGAAACTTGCATTTCGAAAAGTTTTGTAGAATCTAATTTTCAGATGATTTTTTGCATGGACTACCATCATAACCTAGCCTCGTAACCTATATAAAGGATTCAAAAAGTTTTGTATCGTTTCTAACAGTCCTCGATTTAAATTGATTTTTTGACCAAAACTAGTATAAATTAGTGTATAATATATTAGGATTTTTTGACCGAAACTTGCATTTCGAAAAGTTTTGTAGAATCTAATTTTCAGATGATTTTTTGCATAGACTTCCATCATAAACTTCCCTCATAAAATATATAAATGATCTAAAAAATACAAAATAATCTCGAACAATCCTCGGTTTAATTTTATTTTTTGATCGAAACTAGTATAAACTAGTGTATAATATATTACGTTTTTTGACCGAAACTTGCAATTCGAAAAATTTCAAAGATTCTAATTTTCAGATGATTTTTTGCATGGACTACATGCATAACCTTCCCTCGTAACCTATATAAAGGATTCGAAAAGATTTGTATCGTTTCTAACAGTCCTCTGTTTAATTTGATTTTTTGGTCGAAACTAGTATAAACTAGTGTATAATATATTGCGATTTTTGGACCGAAACTTGCATTTCGAAAAGTTTTGTAGAATCTTATTTTCAGATGATTTTTTGAATGAACTACCATCATAACCTTCCCTCGTAACCTATATAAAGGATTCAAAAAGTTTTGTATCGTTTCTAACAGTCCTCGATTTAATTTGATTTTTTGACCAAAACTAGTATAAATTAGTGTATAATATATTACGATTTTTTGACCGAAACTTGCATTTCGAAAAGTTTTGTCGAATCTAATTTTAAGATTAATTTTTTGCATAGACTTCCATCATAAACTTCCCTCATAAAATATATAAATGATCTAAAAAGTACAAAATCATCTCGAACAATCCTCGGTTTAATTTTATTTTTGATCAAAACTAGTATAAACTATTGTATAATATATTATGATTTTTTGACCGAAACTTGCATTTCGAAAAATTTCATAGATTCTAATTTTCAGATGATTTTTTACATGGACTTCCATCATAACCTTCCCTCGTAACCTATATAAAGGATTCGAAAAGATTTGTATCGTTTCAAACAGTCCTCAGTTTAATTTGATTTTTTGGTCGAAACTAGTATAAACTAGTGTATAATATATTACAATTTTTTGACCAAATCTTGCATTTCGAAAAGTTTTGTAGAATCTAATTTTCAGATGATTTTTTGCATGGACTACCATCATAACCTAGCCTCGTAACCTATATAAAGGATTCAAAAAGTTTTGTATCGTTTCTAACAGTCCTCGATTTAAATTGATTTTTTGACCAAAACTAGTATAAATTAGTGTATAATATATTAGGATTTTTTGACCGAAACTTGCATTTCGAAAAGTTTTGTAGAATCTAATTTTCAGATGATTTTTTGCATAGACTTCCATCATAAACTTCCCTCATAAAATATATAAATGATCTAATAAATACAAAATAATCTCGAACAATCCTCGGTTTAATTTTATTTTTTGATCGAAACTAGTATAAACTAGTGTATAATATATTACGTTTTTTGACCGAAACTTGCAATTCGAAAAATTTCAAAGATTCTAATTTTCAGATGATTTTTTGCATGGACTACATGCATAACCTTCCCTCGTAACCTATATAAAGGATTCGAAAAGATTTGTATCGTTTCTAACAGTCCTCTGTTTAATTTGATTTTTTGGTCGAAACTAGTATAAACTAGTGTATAATATATTGCGATTTTTGGACCGAAACTTGCATTTCGAAAAGTTTTGTAGAATCTAATTTTCAGATGATTTTTTGAATGAACTACCATCATAACCTTCCCTCGTAACCTATATAAAGGATTCAAAAAGTTTTGTATCGTTTCTAACAGTCCTCGATTTAATTTGATTTTTTGACCAAAACTAGTATAAATTAGTGTATAATATATTACGATTTTTTGACCGAAACTTGCATTTCGAAAAGTTTTGTCGAATCTAATTTTAAGATTAATTTTTTGCATAGACTTCCATCATAAACTTCCCTAATAAAATATATAAATGATCTAAAAAGTACAAAATCATCTCGAACAATCCTCGGTTTAATTTTATTTTTGATCGAAACTAGTATAAACTATTGTATAATATATTATGATTTTTTTACCGAAACCTTCATTTCGAAAAATTTCATAGATTCTAATTTTCAGATGATTTTTTACATGGACTTCCATCATAACCTTCCCTCGTAACCTATATAAAGGATTCGAAAAGATTTGTATCGTTTCAAACAGTCCTCAGTTTAATTTGATTTTTTGGTCGAAACTAGTATAAACTAGTGTATAATATATTACAATTTTTTGACCGAAACTTGCATTTCGAAAAGTTTTGTAGAATCTAATTTTCAGATGATTTTTTGCATGGACTACCATCATAACCTAGCCTCGTAACCTATATAAAGGATTCAAAAAGTTTTGTATCGTTTCTAACAGTCCTCGATTTAAATTGATTTTTTGACCAAAACTAGTATAAATTAGTGTATAATATATTAGGATTTTTTGACCGAAACTTGCATTTCGAAAAGTTTTGTAGAATCTAATTTTCAGATGATTTTTTGCATAGACTTCCATCATAAACTTCCCTCATAAAATATATAAATGATCTAAAAAATACAAAATAATCTCGAACAATCCTCGGTTTAATTTTATTTTTTGATCGAAACTAGTATAAACTAGTGTATAATATATTACGTTTTTTGACCGAAACTTGCAATTCGAAAAATTTCAAAGATTCTAATTTTCAGATGATTTTTTGCATGGACTACATGCATAACCTTCCCTCGTAACCTATATAAAGGATTCGAAAAGATTTGTATCGTTTCTAACAGTCCTCTGTTTAATTTGATTTTTTGGTCGAAACTAGTATAAACTAGTGTATAATATATTGCGATTTTTGGACCGAAACTTGCATTTCGAAAAGTTTTGTAGAATCTTATTTTCAGATGATTTTTTGAATGAACTACCATCATAACCTTCCCTCGTAACCTATATAAAGGATTCAAAAAGTTTTGTATCGTTTCTAACAGTCCTCGATTTAATTTGATTTTTTGACCAAAACTAGTATAAATTAGTGTATAATATATTACGATTTTTTGACCGAAACTTGCATTTCGAAAAGTTTTGTCGAATCTAATTTTAAGATTAATTTTTTGCATAGACTTCCATCATAAACTTCCCTCATAAAATATATAAATGATCTAAAAAGTACAAAATCATCTCGAACAATCCTCGGTTTAATTTTATTTTTGATCAAAACTAGTATAAACTATTGTATAATATATTATGATTTTTTGACCGAAACTTGCATTTCGAAAAATTTCATAGATTCTAATTTTCAGATGATTTTTTACATGGACTTCCATCATAACCTTCCCTCGTAACCTATATAAAGGATTCGAAAAGATTTGTATCGTTTCAAACAGTCCTCAGTTTAATTTGATTTTTTGGTCGAAACTAGTATAAACTAGTGTATAATATATTACAATTTTTTGACCAAATCTTGCATTTCGAAAAGTTTTGTAGAATCTAATTTTCAGATGATTTTTTGCATGGACTACCATCATAACCTAGCCTCGTAACCTATATAAAGGATTCAAAAAGTTTTGTATCGTTTCTAACAGTCCTCGATTTAAATTGATTTTTTGACCAAAACTAGTATAAATTAGTGTATAATATATTAGGATTTTTGACCGAAACTTGCATTTCGAAAAGTTTTGTAGAATCTAATTTTCAGATGATTTTTTGCATAGACTTCCATCATAAACTTCCCTCATAAAATATATAAATGATCTAAAAAATACAAAATAATCTCGAACAATCCTCGGTTTAATTTTATTTTTTGATCGAAACTAGTATAAACTAGTGTATAATATATTACGTTTTTTGACCGAAACTTGCTATTCGAAAAATTTCAAAGATTCTAATTTTCAGATGATTTTTTGCATGGACTACCATCATAACCTTCCCTCATAACCTATATAAATGATTTGAAAAGATTTGTATCGTTTCAAACAGTCCTCGGTTTAATTTGATTTTTTGATCGAAACTAGTATAAACTAGTGTATAATATATTACGATTTTTTGACCGAAACTTGCATTTCGAAAAGTTTTGTAGAATCTAATTTTCAGATGATTTTTTTCATGGACTACCATCATAAACTTCCCTCGTAACCTATATAAAGGATTCAAAAAGTTTTGTATCGTTTCTTACAGTCCTCGATTTAATTTGATTTTTTAACCAAAACTAGTATAAATTAGTGTATAATATATTACGAATTTTTGACCGAAACTTGCATTACGAAAATTTTTGTAGAATCTAATTTTCAGATGATTTTTTGCATGGACTTCCATCAAAACCTTCTCTAATAAAATATATAAATGATCTAAAAAGTGCATAATCATATCGAACAATCCTCGGTTTAATTTTATTTTTTGATCGAAACTAGTATATAATATATTACGATTTTTTGACCGAAACTTGCAATTCGAAAAATTTCATAGATTCTAATTTTCGGATGATTTTTTGCATGGACTACTAGCAAAACCTTCCATCGTAACCTATATAAAGGATTCAAAAAGATTTGTATCATTTCTAACAGTCCTCTGTTTAATTTGATTTTTTGGTCGAAACTAGTTTAAACTAGTGTATAATATATTGCGATTTTTGGACCGAAACTTGCATTTCGAAAAGTTTTGTAGAATCTAATTTTCAGATGATTTTTTGAATGAACTACCATCATAACCTTCCCTCGTAACCTATATAAAGGATTCAAAATGTTTTTTATCGTTTCTAACAGGCCTCGATTTAATTTGATTTTTTGACCAAAACTAGTATAAATTAGTGTATAATATATTACGATTTTTTGACCGAAACTTGCATTTCGAAAAGTTTTGTAGAATCTAATTTTCAGATTAATTTTTTGCATAGACTTCCATCATAAACTTCCCTCATAAAATATATAAATGATCTAAAAAGTACAAAATCATCTCGAACAATCCTCGGTTTAATTTTATTTTTGATCGAAACATGTATAAACTAGTGTATAATATATTACGATTTTTTGAGCGAAACTTGCATTTCGAAAAATTTCATAGATTCTAATTTTCAGATGATTTTTTGCATGGACTTCCATCATAACCTTCCCTCGTAAACTATATAAAGGATTCGAAAAGATTTGTATCGTTTCAAACAGTCCTCAGTTTAATTTGATTTTTTGGTCGAAACTAGTATAAACTAGTGTATAATATATTACGATTTTTTGACCGAAACTTGCATTTCGAAAAGTTTTGAAGAATCTAATTTTTAGATGATTTTTTGCATGGACTACCATCATAACCTTCCCTCGTAACCTATATAAAGGATTCAAAAAGTTTTGTATCGTTTCTAATAGTCCTCGATTTAAATTGATTTTTTGACCAAAACTAGTATAAATTAGTGTATAATATATTAGGATTTTTTGACCGAAACTTGCATTTCGAAAAGTTTTGTAGAATCTAATTTTCAGATGATTTTTTGCATAGACTTCCATCATAAACTTCCCTCATAAAATATATAAATGATCTAAAAAATACAAAATAATCTCGAACAATCCTCGGTTTAATTTTATTTTTGATCGAAACTAGTATAAACTAGTGTATAATATATTACGTTTTTTGACCGAAACTTGCAATTCGAAAAATTTCAAAGAATCTAATTTTCAGATGATTTTTTGCATGGACTACCATCATAACCTTCCCTCGTAACCTATATAAAGGATTTGAAAAGATTTGTATCGTTTCAAACAGTCCTCGGTTTAATTTGATTTTTTGATCGAAACTAGTATAAACTAGTGTATAATATATTACGATTTTTTGACCGAAACTTGCATTTCGAAAAGTTTTGTAGAATCTAATTTTCAGATGATTTTTTTCATGGACTACCATCATAAACTTCCCTCGTAACCTATATAAAGGATTCAAAAAGTTTTGTATCGTTTCTTACAGTCCTCGATTTAATTTGATTTTTTAACCAAAACTAGTATAAATTAGTGTATAATATATTACGAATTTTTGACCGAAACTTGCATTACGAAAAGTTTTGTAGAATCTAATTTTCAGATGATTTTTTGCATGGACTTCCATCAAAACCTTCTCTAATAAAATATATAAATGATCTAAAAAGTGCATAATCATATCGAACAATCCTCGGTTTAATTTTATTTTTTAATCGAAACTAGTATATAATATATTAAGATTTTTTGACCGAAACTTGCAATTCGAAAAATTTCATAGATTCTAATTTTCGGATGATTTTTTGCATGGACTACCAGCATAACCTTCCATCGTAACCTATATAAAGGATTCGAAAAGATTTGTATCATTTATAACAGTCCTCTGTTTAATTTGATTTTTTGGTCGAAACTAGTATAAACTAGTGTATAATATATTGCGATTTTTGGACCGAAACTTGCATTTCGAAAAGTTTTGTAGAATCTAATTTTCAGATGATTTTTTGAATGAACTACCATCATAACCTTCCCTCGTAACCTATATAAAGGATTCAAAAAGTTTTGTATCGTTTCTAACAGTCCTCGATTTAATTTGATTTTTTGACCAAAACTAGTATAAATTAGTGTATAATATATTACGATTTTTTGACCGAAACTTGCATTTCGAAAAGTTTTGTCGAATCTAATTTTCAGATTAATCTTTTGCATAGACTTCCATCATAAACTTCCCTCATAAAATATATAAATGATCTAAAAAGTACAAAATCATCTCGAACAATCCTCGGTTTAATTTTATTTTTGATCGAAACTAGTATAAACTAGTGTATATTATATTACGATTTTTTGAGTGAAACTTGCATTTCGAAAAATTTCATAGATTCTAATTTTCAGATGATTTTTTGCATGGACTTCCATCATAACCTTCCCTCGTAACCTATATAAAGGATTCGAAAAGATTTGTATCGTTTCAAACAGTCCTTAGTTTAATTTGATTTTTTGGTCGAAACTAGTATAAACTAGTTATTAATATATTATGATTTTTTGACCGAAACTTGCATTTCGAAAAGTTTTGTAGAATCTAATTTTTAGATGATTTTTTGCATGGACTACCATCATAACCTTCCCTCGTAACCTATATAAAGGATTCAAAAAGTTTTGTATCGTTTCTAACAGTCCTCGATTTAAATTGATTTTTTGACCAAAACTAGTATAAATTAGTGTATAATATATTAGGATTTTTTGACCGAAACTTGCATTTCGAAAAGTTTTGTAGAATCTAATTTTCAGATGATTTTTTGCATAGACTTCCATCATAAACTTCCCTCATAAAATATATAAATGATCTAAAAAATACAAAATAATCTCGAACAATCCTCGGTTTAATTTTATTTTTGATCGAAACTAGTATAAACTAGTGTATAATATATTACGTTTTTTGACCGAAACTTGCAATTCGAAAAATATCAAAGAATCTAATTTTCAGATGATTTTTTGCATGGACTACCATCATAACCTTCCCTCGTAACCTATATAAAGGATTTGAAAAGATTTGTATCGTTTCAAACAGTCCTCGGTTTAATTTGATTTTTTGATCGAAACTAGTATAAACTAGTGTATAATATATTACGATTTTTTGACCGAAACTTGCATTTCGAAAAGTTTTGTAGAATCTAATTTTCAGATGATTTTTTTCATGGACTACCATCATAAACTTCCCTCGTAACCTATATAAAGGATTCAAAAAGTTTTGTATCGTTTCTTACAGTCCTCGATTTAATTTGATTTTTTAACCAAAACTAGTATAAATTAGTGTATAATATATTACGAATTTTTGACCGAAACTTGCATTACGAAAAGTTTTGTAGAATCTAATTTTTAGATGATTTTTTGCATGGACTTCCTTCAAAACCTTCTCTAATAAAATATATAAATGATCTAAAAAGTGCATAATCATATCGAACAATCCTCGGTTTAATTTTATTTTTTAATCGAAACTAGTATATAATATATTAAGATTTTTTGACCGAAACTTGCAATTCGAAAAATTTCATAGATTCTAATTTTCGGATGATTTTTTGCATGGACTACCAGCATAACCTTCCATCGTAACCTATATAAAGGATTCGAAAAGATTTGTATCATTTATAACAGTCCTCTGTTTAATTTGATTTTTTGGTCGAAACTAGTATAAACTAGTGTATAATATATTGCGATTTTTGGACCGAAACTTGCATTTCGAAAAGTTTTGTAGAATCTAATTTTCAGATGATTTTTTGAATGAACTACCATCATAACCTTCCCTCGTAACCTATATAAAGGATTCAAAAAGTTTTGTATCGTTTTTAACAGTCCTCGATTTAATTTGATTTTTTGACCAAAACTAGTATAAATTAGTGTATAATATATTACGATTTTTTGACCGAAACTTGCATTTCGAAAAGTTTTGTCGAATCTAATTTTCAGATTAATCTTTTGCATAGACTTCCATCATAAACTTCCCTCATAAAATATATAAATGATCTAAAAAGTACAAAATCATCTCGAACAATCCTCGGTTTAATTTTATTTTTGATCGAAACTAGTATAAACTAGTGTATATTATATTACGATTTTTTGAGTGAAACTTGCATTTCGAAAAATTTCATAGATTCTAATTTTCAGATGATTTTTTGCATGGACTTCCATCATAACCTTCCCTCGTAACCTATATAAAGGATTCGAAAAGATTTGTATCGTTTCAAACAGTCCTCAGTTTAATTTGATTTTTTGGTCGAAACTAGTATAAACTAGTTATTAATATATTATGATTTTTTGACCGAAACTTTCATTTCGAAAAGTTTTGTAGAATCTAATTTTTAGATGATTTTTTGCATGGACTACCATCATAACCTTCCCTCGTAACCTATATAAAGGATTCAAAAAGTTTTGTATCGTTTCTAACAGTCCTCGATTTAAATTGATTTTTTGACCAAAACTAGTATAAATTAGTGTATAATATATTAGGATTTTTTAACCGAAACTTGCATTTCGAAAAGTTTTGTAGAATCTAATTTTCAGGTGATTTTTTGCATAGACTTCCATCATAAACTTCCCTCATAAAATATTAAATGATCTAAAAAATACAAAATAATCTCGAACAATCCTCGGTTTAATTTTATTTTTGATCGAAACTAGTATAAACTAGTGTATAATATATTACGTTTTTTGACCGAAACTTGCAATTCGAAAAATTTCAAAGATTCTAATTTTCAGATGATTTTTTGCATGGACTACCATCATAACCTTCCCTCGTAACCTATATAAATGATTTGAAAAGATTTGTATCGTTTCAAACAGTCCTTGGTTTAATTTGATTTTTTGATCGAAACTAGTATAAACTAGTGTATAATATATTACGATTTTTTGACCGAAACTTGCATTTCGAAAAGTTTTGTAGAATCTAATTTTCAGATGATTTTTTTCATGAACTACCATCATAAACTTCCCTCGTAACCTATATAAAGGATTCAAAAAGTTTTGTATCGTTTCTGACAGTCCTCGATTTAATTTGATTTTTTAACCAAAACTAGTATAAATTAGTGTATAATATATTACGAATTTTTGACCGAAACTTGCATTACGAAAAGTTTTGTAGAATCTAATTTTCAGATGATTTTTTGCATGGACTTCCATCAAAACCTTCTCTAATAAAATATATAAATGATCTAAAAAGTGCATAATCATATCGAACAATCCTCGGTTTAATTTTATTTTTTAATCGAAACTAGTATATAATATATTAAGATTTTTTGACCGAAACTTGCAATTCGAAAAATTTCATAGATTCTAATTTTCGGATGATTTTTTGCATGGACTACCAGCATAACCTTCCATCGTAACCTATATAAAGGATTCGAAAAGATTTGTATCATTTATAACAGTCCTCTGTTTAATTTGATTTTTTGGTCGAAACTAGTATAAACTAGTGTATAATATATTGCGATTTTTGGACCGAAACTTGCATTTCGAAAAGTTTTGTAGAATCTAATTTTCAGATGATTTTTTGAATGAACTACCATCATAACCTTCCCTCGTAACCTATATAAAGGATTCAAAAAGTTTTGTATCGTTTCTAACAGTCCTCGATTTAATTTGATTTTTTGACCAAAACTAGTATAAATTAGTGTATAATATATTACGATTTTTTGACCGAAACTTGCATTTCGAAAAGTTTTGTCGAATCTAATTTTCAGATTAATCTTTTGCATAGACTTCCATCATAAACTTCCCTCATAAAATATATAAATGATCTAAAAAGTACAAAATCATCTCGAACAATCCTCGGTTTAATTTTATTTTTGATCGAAACTAGTATAAACTAGTGTATATTATATTACGATTTTTTGAGTGAAACTTGCATTTCGAAAAATTTCATAGATTCTAATTTTCAAATGATTTTTTGCATGGACTTCCATCATAACCTTCCCTCGTAACCTATATAAAGGATTCGAAAAGATTTGTATCGTTTCAAACAGTCCTCAGTTTAATTTTATTTTTTGGTCGAAACTAGTATAAACTAGTGTATAATATATTATGATTTTTTGACCGAAACTTGCATTTCGAAAAGTTTTGTAGAATCTAATTTTTAGATGATTTTTTGCATGGACTACCATCATAACCTTCCCTCGTAACCTATATAAAGGATTCAAAAAGATTTGTATCGTTTCTAACAGTCCTCGATTTAAATTGATTTTTTGACCAAAACTAGTATAAATTAGTGTATAATATATTAGGATTTTTTGACCGAAACTTGCATTTCGAAAAGTTTTGTAGAATCTAATTTTCAGATGATTTTTTGCATAGACTTCCATCATAAACTTCCCTCATAAAATATATAAATGATCTAAAAAATACAAAATAATCTCGAACAATCCTCGGTTTAATTTTATTTTTGATCGAAACTAGTATAAACTAGTGTATAATATATTACGTTTTTTGACCGAAACTTGCAATTCGAAAAATTTCAAAGATTCTAATTTTCAGATGATTTTTTGCATGGACTACCATCATAACCTTCCCTCGTAACCTATATAAATGATTTGAAAAGATTTGTATCGTTTCAAACAGTCCTCGGTTTAATTTGATTTTTTGATCGAAACTAGTATAAACTAGTGTATAATATATTACGATTTTTTGACCGAAACTTGCATTTCGAAAAGTTTTGTAGAATCTAATTTTCAGATGATTTTTTTCATGGACTACCATCATAAACTTCCCTCGTAACCTATGTAAAGGATTCAAAAAGTTTTTTATCGTTTCTTACAGTCCTCGATTTAATTTGATTTTTTAACCAAAACTAGTATAAATTAGTGTATAATATATTACGATTTTTTGACCGAAACATGCATTTCGAAATGTTTTGTAGAATCTAATTATCAGATGATTTTTTGCATGGAATTCCATCAAAACCTTCCCTCATAACATATATAATTGATCTAAAAAGTACAAAATCATCTCGAACAGTACTCGGTTTAATTTTATTTTTTGATCGAAACTAGTATAAACTAGTGTATAATATATTACGATTTTTTGACCGAAAATTGTATTTTGAAAAATTTCATAGATTCTAATTTTCAGATGATTTTTTGTATGGACTACCAGCATAACCTTCCCTCGTAACCTATATAAAGGATTCGAAAAGTTTTGTATCGTTTCTAACAGTCCTCGATTTAATTTGATTTTTTGACCAAAACTAGTATAAATTAGTGTATAATATATTACGATTTTTTGACCGAAACTTGCATTTCGAAAAGTTTTGTAGAATCTAATTTTCAGATGATTTTTTGCATGGACTTCCATCAAAACCTTCTCTAATAAAATATATAAATGATCTAAAAAGTGCATAATCATATCGAACAATCCTCGGTTTAATTTTATTTTTTAATCGAAACTAGTATATAATATATTAAGATTTTTTGACCGAAACTTGCAATTCGAAAAATTTCATAGATTCTAATTTTCGGATGATTTTTTGCATGGACTACCAGCATAACCTTCCATCGTAACCTATATAAAGGATTCGAAAAGATTTGTATCATTTATAACAGTCCTCTGTTTAATTTGATTTTTTGGTCGAAACTAGTATAAACTAGTGTATAATATATTGCGATTTTTGGACCGAAACTTGCATTTCGAAAAGTTTTGTAGAATCTAATTTTCAGATGATTTTTTGTATGGACTACCAGCATAACCTTCCCTCGTAACCTATATAAAGGATTCAAAAAGTTTTGTATCGTTTCTAACAGTCCTCGATTTAATTTGATTTTTTGACCAAAACTAGTATAAATTAGTGTATAATATATTACGATTTTTTGACCGAAACTTGCATTTCGAAAAGTTTTGTCGAATCTAATTTTAAGATTAATTTTTTGCATAGACTTCCATCGAAAACTTCCCTCATAAAATATATAAATGATCTAAAAAGTACAAAATCATCTCGAACAATCCTCGGTTTAATTTTATTTTTGATCGAAACTAGTATAAACTATTGTATAATATATTATGATTTTTTGACCGAAACTTGCATTTCGAAAAATTTCATAGATTCTAATTTTCAGATGATTTTTTACATGGACTTCCATCATAACCTTCCCTCGTAACCTATATAAAGAATTCGAAAAGATTTGTATCGTTTCAAACAGTCCTCAGTTTAATTTGATTTTTTGGTCGATACTAGTATAAACTAGTGTATAATATATTACAATTTTTTGACAGAAACCTGCATTTCGAAAAGTTTTGTAGAATCTAATTTTCAGATGATTTTTTGCATGGACTACCATCATAACCTAGCCTCGTAACCTATATAAAGGATTCAAAAAGTTTTGTATCGTTTCTAACAGTCCTCGATTTAAATTGATTTTTTGACCAAAACTAGTATAAATTAGTGTATAATATATTAGGATTTTTTGACCGAAACTTGCATTTCGAAAAGTTTTGTAGAATCTAATTTTCAGATGATTTTTTGCATAGACTTCCATCATAAACTTCCCTCATAAAATATATAAATGATCTAAAAAATACAAAATAATCTCGAACAATCCTCGGTTTAATTTTATTTTTTGATCGAAACTAGTATAAACTAGTGTATAATATATTACGTTTTTTGACCGAAACTTGCAATTCGAAAAATTTCAAAGATTCTAATTTTCAGATGATTTTTTGCATGGACTACATGCATAACCTTCCCTCGTAACCTATATAAAGGATTCGAAAAGATTTGTATCGTTTCTAACAGTCCTCTGTTTAATTTGATTTTTTGGTCGAAACTAGTATAAACTAGTGTATAATATATTGCGATTTTTGGACCGAAACTTGCATTTCGAAAAGTTTTGTAGAATCTAATTTTCAGATGATTTTTTGAATGAACTACCATCATAACCTTCCCTCGTAACCTATATAAAGGATTCAAAAAGTTTTGTATCGTTTCTAACAGTCCTCGATTTAATTTGATTTTTTGACCAAAACTAGTATAAATTAGTGTATAATATATTACGATTTTTTGACCGAAACTTGCATTTCGAAAAGTTTTGTCGAATCTAATTTTAAGATTAATTTTTTGCATAGACTTCCATCATAAACTTCCCTCATAAAATATATAAATGATCTAAAAAGTACAAAATCATCTCGAACAATCCTCGGTTTAATTTTATTTTTGATCAAAACTAGTATAAACTATTGTATAATATATTATGATTTTTTGACCGAAACTTGCATTTCGAAAAATTTCATAGATTCTAATTTTCAGATGATTTTTTACATGGACTTCCATCATAACCTTCCCTCGTAACCTATATAAAGGATTCGAAAAGATTTGTATCGTTTCAAACAGTCCTCAGTTTAATTTGATTTTTTGGTCGAAACTAGTATAAACTAGTGTATAATATATTACAATTTTTTGACCGAATCTTGCATTTCGAAAAGTTTTGTAGAATCTAATTTTCAGATGATTTTTTGCATGGACTACCATCATAACCTAGCCTCGTAACCTATATAAAGGATTCAAAAAGTTTTGTATCGTTTCTAACAGTCCTCGATTTAAATTGATTTTTTGACCAAAACTAGTATAAATTAGTGTATAATATATTAGGATTTTTGACCGAAACTTGCATTTCGAAAAGTTTTGTAGAATCTAATTTTCAGATGATTTTTTGCATAGACTTCCATCATAAACTTCCCTCATAAAATATATAAATGATCTAAAAAATACAAAATAATATCGAACAATCCTCGGTTTAATTTTATTTTTTGATCGAAACTAGTATAAACTAGTGTATAATATATTACGTTTTTTGACCGAAACTTGCTATTCGAAAAATTTCAAAGATTCTAATTTTCAGATGATTTTTTGCATGGACTACCATCATAACCTTCCCTCGTAACCTATATAAATGATTTGAAAAGATTTGTATCGTTTCAAACAGTCCTCGGTTTAATTTGATTTTTTGATCGAAACTAGTATAAACTAGTGTATAATATATTACGATTTTTTGACCGAAACTTGCATTTCGAAAAGTTTTGTAGAATCTAATTTTCAGATGATTTTTTTCATGGACTACCATCATAAACTTCCCTCGTAACCTATATAAAGGATTCAAAAAGTTTTGTATCGTTTCTTACAGTCCTCGATTTAATTTGATTTTTTAACCAAAACTAGTATAAATTAGTGTATAATATATTACGAATTTTTGACCGAAACTTGCATTACGAAAATTTTTGTAGAATCTAATTTTCAGATGATTTTTTGCATGGACTTCCATCAAAACCTTCTCTAATAAAATATATAAATGATCTAAAAAGTGCATAATCATATCGAACAATCCTCGGTTTAATTTTATTTTTTGATCGAAACTAGTATATAATATATTACGATTTTTTGACCGAAACTTGCAATTCGAAAAATTTCATAGATTCTAATTTTCGGATGATTTTTTGCATGGACTACTAGCAAAACCTTCCATCGTAACCTATATAAAGGATTCAAAAAGATTTGTATCATTTCTAACAGTCCTCTGTTTAATTTGATTTTTTGGTCGAAACTAGTTTAAACTAGTGTATAATATATTGCGATTTTTGGACCGAAACTTGCATTTCGAAAAGTTTTGTAGAATCTAATTTTCAGATGATTTTTTGAATGAACTACCATCATAACCTTCCCTCGTAACCTATATAAAGGATTCAAAATGTTTTTTATCGTTTCTAACAGGCCTCGATTTAATTTGATTTTTTGACCAAAACTAGTATAAATTAGTGTATAATATATTACGATTTTTTGACCGAAACTTGCATTTCGAAAAGTTTTGTAGAATCTAATTTTCAGATTAATTTTTTGCATAGACTTCCATCATAAACTTCCCTCATAAAATATATAAATGATCTAAAAAGTACAAAATCATCTCGAACAATCCTCGGTTTAATTTTATTTTTGATCGAAACATGTATAAACTAGTGTATAATATATTACGATTTTTTGAGCGAAACTTGCATTTCGAAAAATTTCATAGATTCTAATTTTCAGATGATTTTTTGCATGGACTTCCATCATAACCTTCCCTCGTAACCTATATAAAGGATTCGAAAAGATTTGTATCGTTTCAAACAGTCCTTAGTTTAATTTGATTTTTTGGTCGAAACTAGTATAAACTAGTGTATAATATATTACGATTTTTTGACCGAAACTTGCATTTCGAAAAGTTTTGAAGAATCTAATTTTTAGATGATTTTTTGCATGGACTACCATCATAACCTTCCCTCGTAACCTATATAAAGGATTCAAAAAGTTTTGTATCGTTTCTAATAGTCCTCGATTTAAATTGATTTTTTGACCAAAACTAGTAT
Organism: Lathyrus aphaca; assembly: GCA_963966055.1. Lineage (NCBI taxonomy): Eukaryota > Viridiplantae > Streptophyta > Magnoliopsida > Fabales > Fabaceae > Lathyrus > Lathyrus aphaca. The sequence goes on along the minus strand of OZ014520.1, from coordinate 642,892,734 downwards.
AAATTAGTGTATAATATATTAGGATTTTTTGACCGAAACTTGCATTTCGAAAAGTTTTGTAGAATCTAATTTTCAGATGATTTTTTGCATAGACTTCCATCATAAACTTCCCTCATAAAATATATAAATGATCTAAAAAATACAAAATAATCTCGAACAATCCTCGGTTTAATTTTATTTTTGATCGAAACTAGTATAAACTAGTGTATAATATATTACGTTTTTTGACCGAAACTTGCAATTCGAAAAATTTCAAAGAATCTAATTTTCAGATGATTTTTTGCATGGACTACCATCATAACCTTCCCTCGTAACCTATATAAAGGATTTGAAAAGATTTGTATCGTTTCAAACAGTCCTCGGTTTAATTTGATTTTTTGATCGAAACTAGTATAAACTAGTGTATAATATATTACGATTTTTTGACCGAAACTTGCATTTCGAAAAGTTTTGTAGAATCTAATTTTCAGATGATTTTTTTCATGGACTACCATCATAAACTTCCCTCGTAACCTATATAAAGGATTCAAAAAGTTTTGTATCGTTTCTTACAGTCCTCGATTTAATTTGATTTTTTAACCAAAACTAGTATAAATTAGTGTATAATATATTACGAATTTTTGACCGAAACTTGCATTACGAAAAGTTTTGTAGAATCTAATTTTCAGATGATTTTTTGCATGGACTTCCATCAAAACCTTCTCTAATAAAATATATAAATGATCTAAAAAGTGCATAATCATATCGAACAATCCTCGGTTTAATTTTATTTTTTAATCGAAACTAGTATATAATATATTAAGATTTTTTGACCGAAACTTGCAATTCGAAAAATTTCATAGATTCTAATTTTCGGATGATTTTTTGCATGGACTACCAGCATAACCTTCCATCGTAACCTATATAAAGGATTCGAAAAGATTTGTATCATTTATAACAGTCCTCTGTTTAATTTGATTTTTTGGTCGAAACTAGTATAAACTAGTGTATAATATATTGCGATTTTTGGACCGAAACTTGCATTTCGAAAAGTTTTGTAGAATCTAATTTTCAGATGATTTTTTGAATGAACTACCATCATAACCTTCCCTCGTAACCTATATAAAGGATTCAAAAAGTTTTGTATCGTTTCTAACAGTCCTCGATTTAATTTGATTTTTTGACCAAAACTAGTATAAATTAGTGTATAATATATTACGATTTTTTGACCGAAACTTGCATTTCGAAAAGTTTTGTCGAATCTAATTTTCAGATTAATCTTTTGCATAGACTTCCATCATAAACTTCCCTCATAAAATATATAAATGATCTAAAAAGTACAAAATCATCTCGAACAATCCTCGGTTTAATTTTATTTTTGATCGAAACTAGTATAAACTAGTGTATATTATATTACGATTTTTTGAGTGAAACTTGCATTTCGAAAAATTTCATAGATTCTAATTTTCAGATGATTTTTTGCATGGACTTCCATCATAACCTTCCCTCGTAACCTATATAAAGGATTCGAAAAGATTTGTATCGTTTCAAACAGTCCTCAGTTTAATTTGATTTTTTGGTCGAAACTAGTATAAACTAGTTATTAATATATTATGATTTTTTGACCGAAACTTGCATTTCGAAAAGTTTTGTAGAATCTAATTTTTAGATGATTTTTTGCATGGACTACCATCATAACCTTCCCTCGTAACCTATATAAAGGATTCAAAAAGTTTTGTATCGTTTCTAACAGTCCTCGATTTAAATTGATTTTTTGACCAAAACTAGTATAAATTAGTGTATAATATATTAGGATTTTTTGACCGAAACTTGCATTTCGAAAAGTTTTGTAGAATCTAATTTTCAGATGATTTTTTGCATAGACTTCCATCATAAACTTCCCTCATAAAATATATAAATGATCTAAAAAATACAAAATAATCTCGAACAATCCTCGGTTTAATTTTATTTTTGATCGAAACTAGTATAAACTAGTGTATAATATATTACGTTTTTTGACCGAAACTTGCAATTCGAAAAATATCAAAGAATCTAATTTTCAGATGATTTTTTGCATGGACTACCATCATAACCTTCCCTCGTAACCTATATAAAGGATTTGAAAAGATTTGTATCGTTTCAAACAGTCCTCGGTTTAATTTGATTTTTTGATCGAAACTAGTATAAACTAGTGTATAATATATTACGATTTTTTGACCGAAACTTGCATTTCGAAAAGTTTTGTAGAATCTAATTTTCAGATGATTTTTTTCATGGACTACCATCATAAACTTCCCTCGTAACCTATATAAAGGATTCAAAAAGTTTTGTATCGTTTCTTACAGTCCTCGATTTAATTTGATTTTTTAACCAAAACTAGTATAAATTAGTGTATAATATATTACGAATTTTTGACCGAAACTTGCATTACGAAAAGTTTTGTAGAATCTAATTTTTAGATGATTTTTTGCATGGACTTCCATCAAAACCTTCTCTAATAAAATATATAAATGATCTAAAAAGTGCATAATCATATCGAACAATCCTCGGTTTAATTTTATTTTTTAATTGAAACTAGTATATAATATATTAAGATTTTTTGACCGAAACTTGCAATTCGAAAAATTTCATAGATTCTAATTTTCGGATGATTTTTTGCATGGACTACCAGCATAACCTTCCATCGTAACCTATATAAAGGATTCGAAAAGATTTGTATCATTTATAACAGTCCTCTGTTTAATTTGATTTTTTGGTCGAAACTAGTATAAACTAGTGTATAATATATTGCGATTTTTGGACCGAAACTTGCATTTCGAAAAGTTTTGTAGAATCTAATTTTCAGATGATTTTTTGAATGAACTACCATCATAACCTTCCCTCGTAACCTATATAAAGGATTCAAAAAGTTTTGTATCGTTTCTAACAGTCCTCGATTTAATTTGATTTTTTGACCAAAACTAGTATAAATTAGTGTATAATATATTACGATTTTTTGACCGAAACTTGCATTTCGAAAAGTTTTGTCGAATCTAATTTTCAGATTAATCTTTTGCATAGACTTCCATCATAAACTTCCCTCATAAAATATATAAATGATCTAAAAAGTACAAAATCATCTCGAACAATCCTCGGTTTAATTTTATTTTTGATCGAAACTAGTATAAACTAGTGTATATTATATTACGATTTTTTGAGTGAAACTTGCATTTCGAAAAATTTCATAGATTCTAATTTTCAGATGATTTTTTGCATGGACTTCCATCATAACCTTCCCTCGTAACCTATATAAAGGATTCGAAAAGATTTGTATCGTTTCAAACAGTCCTCAGTTTAATTTGATTTTTTGGTCGAAACTAGTATAAACTAGTTATTAATATATTATGATTTTTTGACCGAAACTTGCATTTCGAAAAGTTTTGTAGAATCTAATTTTTAGATGATTTTTTGCATGGACTACCATCATAACCTTCCCTCGTAACCTATATAAAGGATTCAAAAAGTTTTGTATCGTTTCTAACAGTCCTCGATTTAAATTGATTTTTTGACCAAAACTAGTATAAATTAGTGTATAATATATTAGGATTTTTTGACCGAAACTTGCATTTCGAAAAGTTTTGTAGAATCTAATTTTCAGGTGATTTTTTGCATAGACTTCCATCATAAACTTCCCTCATAAAATATTAAATGATCTAAAAAATACAAAATAATCTCGAACAATCCTCGGTTTAATTTTATTTTTGATCGAAACTAGTATAAACTAGTGTATAATATATTACGTTTTTTGACCGAAACTTGCAATTCGAAAAATTTCAAAGATTCTAATTTTCAGATGATTTTTTGCATGGACTACCATCATAACCTTCCCTCGTAACCTATATAAATGATTTGAAAAGATTTGTATCGTTTCAAACAGTCCTCGGTTTAATTTGATTTTTTGATCGAAACTAGTATAAACTAGTGTATAATATATTACGATTTTTTGACCGAAACTTGCATTTCGAAAAGTTTTGTAGAATCTAATTTTCAGATGATTATTTTCATGAACTACCATCATAAACTTCCCTCGTAACCTATATAAAGGATTCAAAAAGTTTTGTATCGTTTCTGACAGTCCTCGATTTAATTTGATTTTTTAACCAAAACTAGTATAAATTAGTGTATAATATATTACGAATTTTTGACCGAAACTTGCATTACGAAAAGTTTTGTAGAATCTAATTTTCAGATGATTTTTTGCATGGACTTCCATCAAAACCTTCTCTAATAAAATATATAAATGATCTAAAAAGTGCATAATCATATCGAACAATCCTCGGTTTAATTTTATTTTTTAATTGAAACTAGTATATAATATATTAAGATTTTTTGACCGAAACTTGCAATTCGAAAAATTTCATAGATTCTAATTTTCGGATGATTTTTTGCATGGACTACCAGCATAACCTTCCATCGTAACCTATATAAAGGATTCGAAAAGATTTGTATCATTTATAACAGTCCTCTGTTTAATTTGATTTTTTGGTCGAAACTAGTATAAACTAGTGTATAATATATTGCGATTTTTGGACCGAAACTTGCATTTCGAAAAGTTTTGTAGAATCTAATTTTCAGATGATTTTTTGAATGAACTACCATCATAACCTTCCCTCGTAACCTATATAAAGGATTCAAAAAGTTTTGTATCGTTTCTAACAGTCCTCGATTTAATTTGATTTTTTGACCAAAACTAGTATAAATTAGTGTATAATATATTACGATTTTTTGACCGAAACTTGCATTTCGAAAAGTTTTGTCGAATCTAATTTTCAGATTAATCTTTTGCATAGACTTCCATCATAAACTTCCCTCATAAAATATATAAATGATCTAAAAAGTACAAAATCATCTCGAACAATCCTCGGTTTAATTTTATTTTTGATCGAAACTAGTATAAACTAGTGTATATTATATTACGATTTTTTGAGTGAAACTTGCATTTCGAAAAATTTCATAGATTCTAATTTTCAGATGATTTTTTGCATGGACTTCCATCATAACCTTCCCTCGTAACCTATATAAAGGATTCGAAAAGATTTGTATCGTTTCAAACAGTCCTCAGTTTAATTTGATTTTTTGGTCGAAACTAGTATAAACTAGTTATTAATATATTATGATTTTTTGACCGAAACTTGCATTTCGAAAAGTTTTGTAGAATCTAATTTTTAGATGATTTTTTGCATGGACTACCATCATAACCTTCCCTCGTAACCTATATAAAGGATTCAAAAAGTTTTGTATCGTTTCTAACAGTCCTCGATTTAAATTGATTTTTTGACCAAAACTAGTATAAATTAGTGTATAATATATTAGGATTTTTTAACCGAAACTTGCATTTCGAAAAGTTTTGTAGAATCTAATTTTCAGGTGATTTTTTGCATAGACTTCCATCATAAACTTCCCTCATAAAATATTAAATGATCTAAAAAATACAAAATAATCTCGAACAATCCTCGGTTTAATTTTATTTTTGATCGAAACTAGTATAAACTAGTGTATAATATATTACGTTTTTTGACCGAAACTTGCAATTCGAAAAATTTCAAAGATTCTAATTTTCAGATGATTTTTTGCATGGACTACCATCATAACCTTCCCTCGTAACCTATATAAATGATTTGAAAAGATTTGTATCGTTTCAAACAGTCCTCGGTTTAATTTGATTTTTTGATCGAAACTAGTATAAACTAGTGTATAATATATTACGATTTTTTGACCGAAACTTGCATTTCGAAAAGTTTTGTAGAATCTAATTTTCAGATGATTTTTTTCATGAACTACCATCATAAACTTCCCTCGTAACCTATATAAAGGATTCAAAAAGTTTTGTATCGTTTCTGACAGTCCTCGATTTAATTTGATTTTTTAACCAAAACTAGTATAAATTAGTGTATAATATATTACGAATTTTTGACCGAAACTTGCATTACGAAAAGTTTTGTAGAATCTAATTTTCAGATGATTTTTTGCATGGACTTCCATCAAAACCTTCTCTAATAAAATATATAAATGATCTAAAAAGTGCATAATCATATCGAACAATCCTCGGTTTAATTTTATTTTTTAATCGAAACTAGTATATAATATATTAAGATTTTTTGACCGAAACTTGCAATTCGAAAAATTTCATAGATTCTAATTTTCGGATGATTTTTTGCATGGACTACCAGCATAACCTTCCATCGTAACCTATATAAAGGATTCGAAAAGATTTGTATCATTTATAACAGTCCTCTGTTTAATTTGATTTTTTGGTCGAAACTAGTATAAACTAGTGTATAATATATTGCGATTTTTGGACCGAAACTTGCATTTCGAAAAGTTTTGTAGAATCTAATTTTCAGATGATTTTTTGAATGAACTACCATCATAACCTTCCCTCGTAACCTATATAAAGGATTCAAAAAGTTTTGTATCGTTTCTAACAGTCCTCGATTTAATTTGATTTTTTGACCAAAACTAGTATAAATTAGTGTATAATATATTACGATTTTTTGACCGAAACTTGCATTTCGAAAAGTTTTGTCGAATCTAATTTTCAGATTAATCTTTTGCATAGACTTCCATCATAAACTTCCCTCATAAAATATATAAATGATCTAAAAAGTACAAAATCATCTCGAACAATCCTCGGTTTAATTTTATTTTTGATCGAAACTAGTATAAACTAGTGTATATTATATTACGATTTTTTGAGTGAAACTTGCATTTCGAAAAATTTCATAGATTCTAATTTTCAAATGATTTTTTGCATGGACTTCCATCATAACCTTCCCTCGTAACCTATATAAAGGATTCGAAAAGATTTGTATCGTTTCAAACAGTCCTCAGTTTAATTTGATTTTTTGGTCGAAACTAGTATAAACTAGTGTATAATATATTATGATTTTTTGACCGAAACTTGCATTTCGAAAAGTTTTGTAGAATCTAATTTTTAGATGATTTTTTGCATGGACTACCATCATAACCTTCCCTCGTAACCTATATAAAGGATTCAAAAAGATTTGTATCGTTTCTAACAGTCCTCGATTTAAATTGATTTTTTGACCAAAACTAGTATAAATTAGTGTATAATATATTAGGATTTTTTGACCGAAACTTGCATTTCGAAAAGTTTTGTAGAATCTAATTTTCAGATGATTTTTTGCATAGACTTCCATCATAAACTTCCCTCATAAAATATATAAATGATCTAAAAAATACAAAATAATCTCGAACAATCCTCGGTTTAATTTTATTTTTGATCGAAACTAGTATAAACTAGTGTATAATATATTACGTTTTTTGACCGAAACTTGCAATTCGAAAAATTTCAAAGATTCTAATTTTCAGATGATTTTTTGCATGGACTACCATCATAACCTTCCCTCGTAACCTATATAAATGATTTGAAAAGATTTGTATCGTTTCAAACAGTCCTCGGTTTAATTTGATTTTTTGATCGAAACTAGTATAAACTAGTGTATAATATATTACGATTTTTTGACCGAAACTTGCATTTCGAAAAGTTTTGTAGAATCTAATTTTCAGATGATTTTTTTCATGGACTACCATCATAAACTTCCCTCGTAACCTATGTAAAGGATTCAAAAAGTTTTGTATCGTTTCTTACAGTCCTCGATTTAATTTGATTTTTTAACCAAAACTAGTATAAATTAGTGTATAATATATTACGATTTTTTGACCGAAACATGCATTTCGAAATGTTTTGTAGAATCTAATTATCAGATGATTTTTTGCATGGAATTCCATCAAAACCTTCCCTCATAACATATATAATTGATCTAAAAAGTACAAAATCATCTCGAACAGTACTCGGTTTAATTTTATTTTTTGATCGAAACTAGTATAAACTAGTGTATAATATATTACGATTTTTTGACCGAAAATTGTATTTTGAAAAATTTCATAGATTCTAATTTTCAGATGATTTTTTGTATGGACTACCAGCATAACCTTCCCTCGTAACCTATATAAAGGATTCGAAAAGTTTTGTATCGTTTCTAACAGTCCTCGATTTAATTTGATTTTTTGACCAAAACTAGTATAAATTAGTGTATAATATATTGCGATTTTTTGACCGAAACTTGCATATCGAAAAGTTTTGTCGAATCTAATTTTCAGATTAATTTTTTGCATAGACTTCCATCATAAACTTCCCTCATAAAATATATAAATGATCTAAAAAGTACAAAATCATCTCGAACAATCCTCGGTTTAATTTTATTTTTGATCGAAACTAGTATAAACTAGTGTATAATATATTACGATTTTTTGAGCGAAACTTGCATTTCGAAAAATTTCATAGATTCTAATTTTCAGATGATTTTTTGCATGGACTTCCATCATAACCTTCCCTCGTAACCTATATAAAGGATTCGAAAAGATTTGTATCGTTTCAAACAGTCCTCAGTTTAATTTGATTTTTTGGTCGAAACTAGTATAAACTAGTGTATAATATATTACAATTTTTTGACCGAAACTTGCATTTCGAAAAGTTTTGTAGAATCTAATTTTCAGATGATTTTTTGCATGGACTACCATCATAACCTAGCCTCGTAACCTATATAAAGGATTCAAAAAGTTTTGTATCGTTTCTAACAGTCCTCGATTTAAATTGATTTTTTGACCAAAACTAGTATAAATTAGTGTATAATATATTAGGATTTTTTGACCGAAACTTGCATTTCGAAAAGTTTTGTAGAATCTAATTTTCAGATGATTTTTTGCATAGACTTCCATCATAAACTTCCCTCATAAAATATATAAATGATCTAAAAAATACAAAATAATCTCGAACAATCCTCGGTTTAATTTTATTTTTTGATCGAAACTAGTATAAACTAGTGTATAATATATTACGTTTTTTGACCGAAACTTGCAATTTGAAAAATTTCAAAGAATCTAATTTTCAGATGATTTTTTGCATGGACTACCATCATAACCTTCCCTCGTAACCTATATAAAGGATTTGAAAAGATTTGTATCGTTTCAAACAGTCCTCGGTTTAATTTGATTTTTTGATCGAAACTAGTATAAACTAGTGTATAATATATTACGATTTTTTGACCGAAACTTGCATTTCGAAAAGTTTTGTAGAATCTAATTTTCAGATGATTTTTTTCATGGACTACCATCATAAACTTCCCTCGTAACCTATATAAAGGATTCAAAAAGTTTTGTATCGTTTCTTACAGTCCTCGATTTAATTTGATTTTTTAACCAAAACTAGTATAAATTAGTGTATAATATATTACGAATTTTTGACCGAAACTTGCATTACGAAAAGTTTTGTAGAATCTAATTTTCAGATGATTTTTTGCATGGACTTCCATCAAAACCTTCTCTAATAAAATATATAAATGATCTAAAAAGTGCATAATCATATCGAACAATCCTCGGTTTAATTTTATTTTTTAATCGAAACTAGTATATAATATATTAAGATTTTTTGACCGAAACTTGCAATTCGAAAAATTTCATAGATTCTAATTTTCGGATGATTTTTTGCATGGACTACCAGCATAACCTTCCATCGTAACCTATATAAAGGATTCGAAAAGATTTGTATCATTTATAACAGTCCTCTGTTTAATTTGATTTTTTGGTCGAAACTAGTATAAACTAGTGTATAATATATTGCGATTTTTGGACCGAAACTTGCATTTCGAAAAGTTTTGTAGAATCTAATTTTCAGATGATTTTTTGAATGAACTACCATCATAACCTTCCCTCGTAACCTATATAAAGGATTCAAAAAGTTTTGTATCGTTTCTAACAGTCCTCGATTTAATTTGATTTTTTGACCAAAACTAGTATAAATTAGTGTATAATATATTACGATTTTTTGACCGAAACTTGCATTTCGAAAAGTTTTGTCGAATCTAATTTTCAGATTAATCTTTTGCATAGACTTCCATCATAAACTTCCCTCATAAAATATATAAATGATCTAAAAAGTACAAAATCATCTCGAACAATCCTCGGTTTAATTTTATTTTTGATCGAAACTAGTATAAACTAGTGTATATTATATTACGATTTTTTGAGTGAAACTTGCATTTCGAAAAATTTCATAGATTCTAATTTTCAGATGATTTTTTGCATGGACTTCCATCATAACCTTCCCTCGTAACCTATATAAAGGATTCGAAAAGATTTGTATCGTTTCAAACAGTCCTCAGTTTAATTTGATTTTTTGGTCGAAACTAGTATAAACTAGTGTATAATATATTATGATTTTTTGACCGAAACTTGCATTTCGAAAAGTTTTGTAGAATCTAATTTTTAGATGATTTTTTGCATGGACTACCATCATAACCTTCCCTCGTAACCTATATAAAGGATTCAAAAAGTTTTGTATCGTTTCTAACAGTCCTCGATTTAAATTGATTTTTTGACCAAAACTAGTATAAATTAGTGTATAATATATTAGGATTTTTTGACCGAAACTTGCATTTCGAAAAGTTTTGTAGAATCTAATTTTCAGATGATTTTTTGCATAGACTTCCATCATAAACTTCCCTCATAAAATATATAAATGATCTAAAAAATACAAAATAATCTCTAACAATCCTCGGTTTAATTTTATTTTTGATCGAAACTAGTATAAACTAGTGTATAATATATTACGTTTTTTGACCGAAACTTGCAATTCGAAAAATTTCAAAGAATCTAATTTTCAGATGATTTTTTGCATGGACTACCATCATAACCTTCCCTCGTAACCTATATAAAGGATTTGAAAAGATTTGTATCGTTTCAAACAGTCCTCGGTTTAATTTGATTTTTTGATCGAAACTAGTATAAACTAGTGTATAATATATTACGATTTTTTGACCGAAACTTGCATTTCGAAAAGTTTTGTAGAATCTAATTTTCAGATGATTTTTTTCATGGACTACCATCATAAACTTCCCTCGTAACCTATATAAAGGATTCAAAAAGTTTTGTATCGTTTCTTACAGTCCTCGATTTAATTTGATTTTTTAACCAAAACTAGTATAAATTAGTGTATAATATATTACGAATTTTTGACCGAAACTTGCATTACGAAAAGTTTTGTAGAATCTAATTTTCAGATGATTTTTTGCATGGACTTCCATCAAAACCTTCTTTAATAAAATATATAAATGATCTAAAAAGTGCATAATCATATCGAACAATCCTCGGTTTAATTTTATTTTTTAATCGAAACTAGTATATAATATATTAAGATTTTTTGACCGAAACTTGCAATTCGAAAAATTTCATAGATTCTAATTTTCGGATGATTTTTTGCATGGACTACCAGCATAACCTTCCATCGTAACCTATATAAAGGATTCGAAAAGATTTGTATCATTTATAACAATCCTCTGTTTAATTTGATTTTTTGGTCGAAACTAGTATAAACTAGTGTATAATATATTGCGATTTTTGGACCGAAACTTGCATTTCGAAAAGTTTTGTAGAATCTAATTTTCAGATGATTTTTTGAATGAACTACCATCATAACCTTCCCTCGTAACCTATATAAAGGATTCAAAAAGTTTTGTATCGTTTCTAACAGTCCTCGATTTAATTTGATTTTTTGACCAAAACTAGTATAAATTAGTGTATAATATATTACGATTTTTTGACCGAAACTTGCATTTCGAAAAGTTTTGTCGAATCTAATTTTCAGATTAATCTTTTGCATAGACTTCCATCATAAACTTCCCTCATAAAATATATAAATGATCTAAAAAGTACAAAATCATCTCGAACAATCCTCGGTTTAATTTTATTTTTGATCGAAACTAGTATAAACTAGTGTATATTATATTACGATTTTTTGAGTGAAACTTGCATTTCGAAAAATTTCATAGATTCTAATTTTCAGATGATTTTTTGCATGGACTTCCATCATAACCTTCCCTCGTAACCTATATAAAGGATTCGAAAAGATTTGTATCGTTTCAAACAGTCCTCAGTTTAATTTGATTTTTTGGTCGAAACTAGTATAAACTAGTGTATAATATATTATGATTTTTTGACCGAAACTTGCATTTCGAAAAGTTTTGTAGAATCTAATTTTTAGATGATTTTTTGCATGGACTACCATCATAACCTTCCCTCGTAACCTATAAAAAGGATTCAAAAAGTTTTGTATCGTTTCTAACAGTCCTCGATTTAAATTGATTTTTTGACCAAAACTAGTATAAATTAGTGTATAATATATTAGGATTTTTTGACCGAAACTTGCATTTCGAAAAGTTTTGTAGAATCTAATTTTCAGATGATTTTTTGCATAGACTTCCATCATAAACTTCCCTCATAAAATATATAAATGATCTAAAAAATACAAAATAATCTCGAACAATCCTCGGTTTAATTTTATTTTTGATCGAAACTAGTATAAACTAGTGTATAATATATTACGTTTTTTGACCGAAACTTGCAATTCGAAAAATTTCAAAGAATCTAATTTTCAGATGATTTTTTGCATGGACTACCATCATAACCTTCCCTCGTAACCTATATAAAGGATTTGAAAAGATTTGTATCGTTTCAAACAGTCCTCGGTTTAATTTGATTTTTTGATCGAAACTAGTATAAACTAGTGTATAATATATTACGATTTTTTGACCGAAACTTGCATTTCGAAAAGTTTTGTAGAATCTAATTTTCAGATGATTTTTTTCATGGACTACCATCATAAACTTCCCTCGTAACCTATATAAAGGATTCAAAAAGTTTTGTATCGTTTCTTACAGTCCTCGATTTAATTTGATTTTTTAACCAAAACTAGTATAAATTAGTGTATAATATATTACGAATTTTTGACCGAAACTTGCATTACGAAAAGTTTTGTAGAATCTAATTTTCAGATGATTTTTTGCATGGACTTCCATCAAAACCTTCTCTAATAAAATATATAAATGATCTAAAAAGTGCATAATCATATCGAACAATCCTCGGTTTAATTTTATTTTTTAATCGAAACTAGTATATAATATATTAAGATTTTTTGACCGAAACTTGCAATTCGAAAAATTTCATAGATTCTAATTTTCGGATGATTTTTTGCATGGACTACCAGCATAACCTTCCATCGTAACCTATATAAAGGATTCGAAAAGATTTGTATCATTTATAACAATCCTCTGTTTAATTTGATTTTTTGGTCGAAACTAGTATAAACTAGTGTATAATATATTGCGATTTTTGGACCGAAACTTGCATTTCGAAAAGTTTTGTAGAATCTAATTTTCAGATGATTTTTTGAATGAACTACCATCATAACCTTCCCTCGTAACCTATATAAAGGATTCAAAAAGTTTTGTATCGTTTCTAACAGTCCTCGATTTAATTTGATTTTTTGACCAAAACTAGTATAAATTAGTGTATAATATATTACGATTTTTTGACCGAAACTTGCATTTCGAAAAGTTTTGTCGAATCTAATTTTCAGATTAATCTTTTGCATAGACTTCCATCATAAACTTCCCTCATAAAATATATAAATGATCTAAAAAGTACAAAATCATCTCGAACAATCCTCGGTTTAATTTTATTTTTGATCGAAACTAGTATAAACTAGTGTATATTATATTATGATTTTTTGAGTGAAACTTGCATTTCGAAAAATTTCATAGATTCTAATTTTCAGATGATTTTTTGCATGGACTTCCATCATAACCTTCCCTCGTAACCTATATAAAGGATTCGAAAAGATTTGTATCGTTTCAAACAGTCCTCAGTTTAATTTGATTTTTTGATCGAAACTAGTATAAACTAGTGTATAATATATTACGATTTTTTGACCGAAACTTGCATTTCGAAAAGTTTTGTAAAATCTAATTTTCAGATGATTTTTTTCATGGACTACCATCATAAACTTCCCTCGTAACCTATGTAAAGGATTCAAAAAGTTTTGTATCGTTTCTTACAGTCCTCGATTTAATTTGATTTTTTAACCAAAACTAGTATAAATTAGTGTATAATATATTACGATTTTTTGACCGAAACATGCATTTCGAAATGTTTTGTAGAATCTAATTATCAGATGATTTTTTGCATGGAATTCCATCAAAACCTTCCCTCATAACATATATAATTGATCTAAAAAGTACAAAATCATCTCGAACAGTACTCGGTTTAATTTTATTTTTTGATCGAAACTAGTATAAACTAGTGTATAATATATTACGATTTTTTGACCGAAAATTGTATTTTGAAAAATTTCATAGATTCTAATTTTCAGATGATTTTTTGTATGGACTACCAGCATAACCTTCCCTCGTAACCTATATAAAGGATTCGAAAAGTTTTGTATCGTTTCTAACAGTCCTCGATTTAATTTGATTTTTTGACCAAAACTAGTATAAATTAGTGTATAATATATTGCGATTTTTTGACCGAAACTTGCATATCGAAAAGTTTTGTCGAATCTAATTTTCAGATTAATTTTTTGCATAGACTTCCATCATAAACTTCCCTCATAAAATATATAAATGATCTAAAAAGTACAAAATCATCTCGAACAATCCTCGGTTTAATTTTATTTTTGATCGAAACTAGTATAAACTAGTGTATAATATATTACGATTTTTTGAGCGAAACTTGCATTTCGAAAAATTTCATAGATTCTAATTTTCAGATGATTTTTTGCATGGACTTCCATCATAACCTTCCCTCGTAACCTATATAAAGGATTCGAAAAGATTTGTATCGTTTCAAACAGTCCTCAGTTTAATTTGATTTTTTGGTCGAAACTAGTATAAACTAGTGTATAATATATTACAATTTTTTGACCGAAACTTGCATTTCGAAAAGTTTTGTAGAATCTAATTTTCAGATGATTTTTTGCATGGACTACCATCATAACCTAGCCTCGTAACCTATATAAAGGATTCAAAAAGTTTTGTATCGTTTCTAACAGTCCTCGATTTAAATTGATTTTTTGACCAAAACTAGTATAAATTAGTGTATAATATATTAGGATTTTTTGACCGAAACTTGCATTTCGAAAAGTTTTGTAGAATCTAATTTTCAGATGATTTTTTGCATAGACTTCCATCATAAACTTCCCTCATAAAATATATAAATGATCTAAAAAATACAAAATAATCTCGAACAATCCTCGGTTTAATTTTATTTTTGATCGAAACTAGTATAAACTAGTGTATAATATATTACGTTTTTTGACCGAAACTTGCAATTCGAAAAATTTCAAAGAATCTAATTTTCAGATGATTTTTTGCATGGACTACCATCATAACCTTCCCTCGTAACCTATATAAAGGATTTGAAAAGATTTGTATCGTTTCAAACAGTCCTCGGTTTAATTTGATTTTTTGATCGAAACTAGTATAAACTAGTGTATAATATATTACGATTTTTTGACCGAAACTTGCATTTCGAAAAGTTTTGTAGAATCTAATTTTCAGATGATTTTTTTCATGGACTACCATCATAAACTTCCCTCGTAACCTATATAAAGGATTCAAAAAGTTTTGTATCGTTTCTTACAGTCCTCGATTTAATTTGATTTTTTAACCAAAACTAGTATAAATTAGTGTATAATATATTACGAATTTTTGACCGAAACTTGCATTACGAAAAGTTTTGTAGAATCTAATTTTCAGATGATTTTTTGCATGGACTTCCATCAAAACCTTCTCTAATAAAATATATAAATGATCTAAAAAGTGCATAATCATATCGAACAATCCTCGGTTTAATTTTATTTTTTAATCGAAACTAGTATATAATATATTAAGATTTTTTGACCGAAACTTGCAATTCGAAAAATTTCATAGATTCTAATTTTCGGATGATTTTTTGCATGGACTACCAGCATAACCTTCCATCGTAACCTATATAAAGGATTCGAAAAGATTTGTATCATTTATAACAGTCCTCTGTTTAATTTGATTTTTTGGTCGAAACTAGTATAAACTAGTGTATAATATATTGCGATTTTTGGACCGAAACTTGCATTTCGAAAAGTTTTGTAGAATCTAATTTTCAGATGATTTTTTGAATGAACTACCATCATAACCTTCCCTCGTAACCTATATAAAGGATTCAAAAAGTTTTGTATCGTTTCTAACAGTCCTCGATTTAATTTGATTTTTTGACCAAAACTAGTATAAATTAGTGTATAATATATTACGATTTTTTGACCGAAACTTGCATTTCGAAAAGTTTTGTAGAATCTAATTTTCAGGTGATTTTTTGCATAGACTTCCATCATAAACTTCCCTCATAAAATATTAAATGATCTAAAAAATACAAAATAATCTCGAACAATCCTCGGTTTAATTTTATTTTTGATCGAAACTAGACTAAACTAGTGTATAATATATTACGTTTTTTGACCGAAACTTGCAATTCGAAAAATTTCAAAGATTCTAATTTTCAGATGATTTTTTGCATGGACTACCATCATAACCTTCCCTCGTAACCTATATAAATGATTTGAAAAGATTTGTATCGTTTCAAACAGTCCTCGGTTTAATTTGATTTTTTGATCGAAACTAGTATAAACTAGTGTATAATATATTACGATTTTTTGACCGAAACTTGCATTTCGAAAAGTTTTGTAAAATCTAATTTTCAGATGATTTTTTTCATGGACTACCATCATAAACTTCCCTCGTAACCTATGTAAAGGATTCAAAAAGTTTTGTATCGTTTCTTACAGTCCTCGATTTAATTTGATTTTTTAACCAAAACTAGTATAAATTAGTGTATAATATATTACGATTTTTTGACCGAAACATGCATTTCGAAATGTTTTGTAGAATCTAATTATCAGATGATTTTTTGCATGGAATTCCATCAAAACCTTCCCTCATAACATATATAATTGATCTAAAAAGTACAAAATCATCTCGAACAGTACTCGGTTTAATTTTATTTTTTGATCGAAACTAGTATAAACTAGTGTATAATATATTACGATTTTTTGACCGAAAATTGTATTTTGAAAAATTTCATAGATTCTAATTTTCAGATGATTTTTTGTATGGACTACCAGCATAACCTTCCCTCGTAACCTATATAAAGGATTCGAAAAGTTTTGTATCGTTTCTAACAGTCCTCGATTTAATTTGATTTTTTGACCAAAACTAGTATAAATTAGTGTATAATATATTGCGATTTTTTGACCGAAACTTGCATATCGAAAAGTTTTGTCGAATCTAATTTTCAGATTAATTTTTTGCATAGACTTCCATCATAAACTTCCCTCATAAAATATATAAATGATCTAAAAAGTACAAAATCATCTCGAACAATCCTCGGTTTAATTTTATTTTTGATCGAAACTAGTATAAACTAGTGTATAATATATTACGATTTTTTGAGCGAAACTTGCATTTCGAAAAATTTCATAGATTCTAATTTTCAGATGATTTTTTGCATGGACTTCCATCATAACCTTCCCTCGTAACCTATATAAAGGATTCGAAAAGATTTGTATCGTTTCAAACAGTCCTCAGTTTAATTTGATTTTTTGGTCGAAACTAGTATAAACTAGTGTATAATATATTACAATTTTTTGACCGAAACTTGCATTTCGAAAAGTTTTGTAGAATCTAATTTTCAGATGATTTTTTGCATGGACTACCATCATAACCTAGCCTCGTAACCTATATAAAGGATTCAAAAAGTTTTGTATCGTTTCTAACAGTCCTCGATTTAAATTGATTTTTTGACCAAAACTAGTATAAATTAGTGTATAATATATTAGGATTTTTTGACCGAAACTTGCATTTCGAAAAGTTTTGTAGAATCTAATTTTCAGATGATTTTTTGCATAGACTTCCATCATAAACTTCCCTCATAAAATATATAAATGATCTAAAAAATACAAAATAATCTCGAACAATCCTCGGTTTAATTTTATTTTTGATCGAAACTAGTATAAACTAGTGTATAATATATTACGTTTTTTGACCGAAACTTGCAATTCGAAAAATTTCAAAGAATCTAATTTTCAGAT
Source organism: Lathyrus aphaca (assembly GCA_963966055.1). Taxonomy (NCBI): domain Eukaryota; kingdom Viridiplantae; phylum Streptophyta; class Magnoliopsida; order Fabales; family Fabaceae; genus Lathyrus; species Lathyrus aphaca. The sequence continues at coordinate 642,874,742 of OZ014520.1, read as the reverse complement.
GATTTTTTGCATGGACTACCATCATAACCTTCCCTCGTAACCTATATAAAGGATTTGAAAAGATTTGTATCGTTTCAAACAGTCCTCGGTTTAATTTGATTTTTTGATCGAAACTAGTATAAACTAGTGTATAATATATTACGATTTTTTGACCGAAACTTGCATTTCGAAAAGTTTTGTAGAATCTAATTTTCAGATGATTTTTTTCATGGACTACCATCATAAACTTCCCTCGTAACCTATATAAAGGATTCAAAAAGTTTTGTATCGTTTCTTACAGTCCTCGATTTAATTTGATTTTTTAACCAAAACTAGTATAAATTAGTGTATAATATATTACGAATTTTTGACCGAAACTTGCATTACGAAAAGTTTTGTAGAATCTAATTTTCAGATGATTTTTTGCATGGACTTCCATCAAAACCTTCTCTAATAAAATATATAAATGATCTAAAAAGTGCATAATCATATCGAACAATCCTCGGTTTAATTTTATTTTTTAATCGAAACTAGTATATAATATATTAAGATTTTTTGACCGAAACTTGCAATTCGAAAAATTTCATAGATTCTAATTTTCGGATGATTTTTTGCATGGACTACCAGCATAACCTTCCATCGTAACCTATATAAAGGATTCGAAAAGATTTGTATCATTTATAACAGTCCTCTGTTTAATTTGATTTTTTGGTCGAAACTAGTATAAACTAGTGTATAATATATTGCGATTTTTGGACCGAAACTTGCATTTCGAAAAGTTTTGTAGAATCTAATTTTCAGATGATTTTTTGAATGAACTACCATCATAACCTTCCCTCGTAACCTATATAAAGGATTCAAAAAGTTTTGTATCGTTTCTAACAGTCCTCGATTTAATTTGATTTTTTGACCAAAACTAGTATAAATTAGTGTATAATATATTACGATTTTTTGACCGAAACTTGCATTTCGAAAAGTTTTGTAGAATCTAATTTTCAGGTGATTTTTTGCATAGACTTCCATCATAAACTTCCCTCATAAAATATTAAATGATCTAAAAAATACAAAATAATCTCGAACAATCCTCGGTTTAATTTTATTTTTGATCGAAACTAGACTAAACTAGTGTATAATATATTACGTTTTTTGACCGAAACTTGCAATTCGAAAAATTTCAAAGATTCTAATTTTCAGATGATTTTTTGCATGGACTACCATCATAACCTTCCCTCGTAACCTATATAAATGATTTGAAAAGATTTGTATCGTTTCAAACAGTCCTCGGTTTAATTTGATTTTTTGATCGAAACTAGTATAAACTAGTGTATAATATATTACGATTTTTTGACCGAAACTTGCATTTCGAAAAGTTTTGTAAAATCTAATTTTCAGATGATTTTTTTCATGGACTACCATCATAAACTTCCCTCGTAACCTATGTAAAGGATTCAAAAAGTTTTGTATCGTTTCTTACAGTCCTCGATTTAATTTGATTTTTTAACCAAAACTAGTATAAATTAGTGTATAATATATTACGATTTTTTGACCGAAACATGCATTTCGAAATGTTTTGTAGAATCTAATTATCAGATGATTTTTTGCATGGAATTCCATCAAAACCTTCCCTCATAACATATATAATTGATCTAAAAAGTACAAAATCATCTCGAACAGTACTCGGTTTAATTTTATTTTTTGATCGAAACTAGTATAAACTAGTGTATAATATATTACGATTTTTTGACCGAAAATTGTATTTTGAAAAATTTCATAGATTCTAATTTTCAGATGATTTTTTGTATGGACTACCAGCATAACCTTCCCTCGTAACCTATATAAAGGATTCGAAAAGTTTTGTATCGTTTCTAACAGTCCTCGATTTAATTTGATTTTTTGACCAAAACTAGTATAAATTAGTGTATAATATATTGCGATTTTTTGACCGAAACTTGCATATCGAAAAGTTTTGTCGAATCTAATTTTCAGATTAATTTTTTGCATAGACTTCCATCATAAACTTCCCTCATAAAATATATAAATGATCTAAAAAGTACAAAATCATCTCGAACAATCCTCGGTTTAATTTTATTTTTGATCGAAACTAGTATAAACTAGTGTATAATATATTACGATTTTTTGAGCGAAACTTGCATTTCGAAAAATTTCATAGATTCTAATTTTCAGATGATTTTTTGCATGGACTTCCATCATAACCTTCCCTCGTAACCTATATAAAGGATTCGAAAAGATTTGTATCGTTTCAAACAGTCCTCAGTTTAATTTGATTTTTTGGTCGAAACTAGTATAAACTAGTGTATAATATATTACAATTTTTTGACCGAAACTTGCATTTCGAAAAGTTTTGTAGAATCTAATTTTCAGATGATTTTTTGCATGGACTACCATCATAACCTAGCCTCGTAACCTATATAAAGGATTCAAAAAGTTTTGTATCGTTTCTAACAGTCCTCGATTTAAATTGATTTTTTGACCAAAACTAGTATAAATTAGTGTATAATATATTAGGATTTTTTGACCGAAACTTGCATTTCGAAAAGTTTTGTAGAATCTAATTTTCAGATGATTTTTTGCATAGACTTCCATCATAAACTTCCCTCATAAAATATATAAATGATCTAAAAAATACAAAATAATCTCGAACAATCCTCGGTTTAATTTTATTTTTGATCGAAACTAGTATAAACTAGTGTATAATATATTACGTTTTTTGACCGAAACTTGCAATTCGAAAAATTTCAAAGAATCTAATTTTCAGATGATTTTTTGCATGGACTACCATCATAACCTTCCCTCGTAACCTATATAAAGGATTTGAAAAGATTTGTATCGTTTCAAACAGTCCTCGGTTTAATTTGATTTTTTGATCGAAACTAGTATAAACTAGTGTATAATATATTACGATTTTTTGACCGAAACTTGCATTTCGAAAAGTTTTGTAGAATCTAATTTTCAGATGATTTTTTTCATGGACTACCATCATAAACTTCCTCGTAACCTATATAAAGGATTCAAAAAGTTTTGTATCGTTTCTTACAGTCCTCGATTTAATTTGATTTTTTAACCAAAACTAGTATAAATTAGTGTATAATATATTACGATTTTTTGACTGAAACATGCATTTCGAAATGTTTTGTAGAATCTAATTATCAGATGATTTTTTGCATGGAATTCCATCAAAACCTTCCATCATAACATATATAATTGATCTAAAAAGTACAAAATCATCTCGAACAGTACTCGGTTTAATTTTATTTTTTGATCGAAACTAGTATAAACTAGTGTATAATATATTACGATTTTTTGACCGAAAATTGTATTTTGAAAAATTTCATAGATTCTAATTTTCAGATGATTTTTGTATGGACTACCAGCATAACCTTCCCTCGTAACCTATATAAAGGATTCGAAAAGTTTTGTATCGTTTCTAACAGTCCTCGATTTAATTTGATTTTTTGACCAAAACTAGTATAAATTAGTGTATAATATATTGCGATTTTTTGACCGAAACTTGCATATCGAAAAGTTTTGTCGAATCTAATTTTCAGATTAATTTTTTGCATAGACTTCCATCATAAACTTCCCTCATAAAATATATAAATGATCTAAAAAGTACAAAATCATCTCGAACAATCCTCGGTTTAATTTTATTTTTGATCGAAACTAGTATAAACTAGTGTATAATATATTACGATTTTTTGAGCGAAACTTGCATTTCGAAAAATTTCATAGATTCTAATTTTCAGATGATTTTTTGCATGGACTTCCATCATAACCTTCCCTCGTAACCTATATAAAGGATTCGAAAAGATTTGTATCGTTTCAAACAGTCCTCAGTTTAATTTGATTTTTTGGTCGAAACTAGTATAAACTAGTGTATAATATATTACAATTTTTTGACCGAAACTTGCATTTCGAAAAGTTTTGTAGAATCTAATTTTCAGATGATTTTTTGCATGGACTACCATCATAACCTAGCCTCGTAACCTATATAAAGGATTCAAAAAGTTTTGTATCGTTTCTAACAGTCCTCGATTTAAATTGATTTTTTGACCAAAACTAGTATAAATTAGTGTATAATATATTAGGATTTTTTGACCGAAACTTGCATTTCGAAAAGTTTTGTAGAATCTAATTTTCAGATGATTTTTTGCATAGACTTCCATCATAAACTTCCCTCATAAAATATATAAATGATCTAAAAAATACAAAATAATCTCGAACAATCCTCGGTTTAATTTTATTTTTTGATCGAAACTAGTATAAACTAGTGTATAATATATTACGTTTTTTGACCGAAACTTGCAATTCGAAAAATTTCAAAGATTCTAATTTTCAGATGATTTTTTGCATGGACTACCATCATAACCTTCCCTCGTAACCTATATAAATGATTTGAAAAGATTTGTATCGTTTCAAACAGTCCTCGGTTTAATTTGATTTTTTGATCGAAACTAGTATAAACTAGTGTATAATATATTACGATTTTTTGACCGAAACTTGCATTTCGAAAAGTTTTGTAGAATCTAATTTTCAGATGATTTTTTTCATGGACTACCATCATAAACTTCCCTCGTAACCTATATAAAGGATTCAAAAAGTTTTGTATCGTTTCTTACAGTCCTCGATTTAATTTGATTTTTTAACCAAAACTAGTATAAATTAGTGTATAATATATTACGAATTTTTGACCGAAACTTGCATTACGAAAAGTTTTGTAGAATCTAATTTTCAGATGATTTTTTGCATGGACTTCCATCAAAACCTTCTCTAATAAAATATATAAATGATCTAAAAAGTGCATAATCATATCGAACAATCCTCGGTTTAATTTTATTTTTTGATCGAAACTAGTATATAATATATTACGATTTTTTGACCGAAACTTGCAATTCGAAAAATTTCATAGATTCTAATTTTCGGATGATTTTTTGCATGGACTACTAGCATAACCTTCCATCGTAACCTATATAAAGGATCGAAAAGATTTGTATCATTTATAACAGTCTTCTGTTTAATTTGATTTTTTGGTCGAAACTAGTATAAACTAGTGTATAATATATTGCGATTTTTGGACCGAAACTTGCATTTCGAAAAGTTTTGTAGAATCTAATTTTCAGATGATTTTTTGAATGAACTACCATCATAACCTTCCCTCGTAACCTATATAAAGGATTCAAAATGTTTTTTATCGTTTCTAACAGTCCTCGATTTAATTTGATTTTTTGACCAAAACTAGTATAAATTAGTGTATAATATATTACGATTTTTTGACCGAAACTTGCATTTCGAAAAGTTTTGTAGAATCTAATTTTCAGATTAATTTTTTGCATAGACTTCCATCATAAACTTCCCTCATAAAATATATAAATGATCTAAAAAGTACAAAATCATCTCGAACAATCCTCGGTTTAATTTTATTTTTGATCGAAACTAGTATAAACTAGTGTATAATATATTACGATTTTTTGAGCGAAACTTGCATTTCGAAAAATTTCATAGATTCTAATTTTCAGATGATTTTTTGCATGGACTTCCATCATAACCTTCCCTCGTAACCTATATAAAGGATTCGAAAAGATTTATATCGTTTCAAACAGTCCTCAGTTTAATTTGATTTTTTGGTCGAAACTAGTATAAACTAGTGTATAATATATTACGATTTTTTGACCGAAACTTGCATTTCGAAAAGTTTTGAAGAATCTAATTTTTAGATGATTTTTTGCAAGGACTACCATCATAACCTTCCCTCGTAACCTATATAAAGGATTCAAAAAGTTTTGTATCGTTTCTAATAGTCCTCGATTTAAATTGATTTTTTGACCAAAACTAGTATAAATTAGTGTATAATATATTAGGATTTTTTGACCGAAACTTGCATTTCGAAAAGTTTTGTAGAATCTAATTTTCAGATGATTTTTTGCATAGACTTCCATCATAAACTTCCCTCATAAAATATATAAATGATCTAAAAAATACAAAATAATCTCGAACAATCCTCGGTTTAATTTTATTTTTGATCGAAACTAGTATAAACTAGTGTATAATATATTATGTTTTTTGACCGAAACTTGCAATTCGAAAAATTTAAAAGAATCTAATTTTCAGATGATTTTTTGCATGGACTACCATCATAACCTTCCCTCGTAACCTATATAAAGGATTTGAAAAGATTTGTATCGTTTCAAACAGTCCTCGGTTTAATTTGATTTTTTGATCGAAACTAGTATAAACTAGTGTATAATATATTACGATTTTTTGACCGAAACTTGCATTTCGAAAAGTTTTGTAGAATCTAATTTTCAGATTAATTTTTTGCATAGACTTCCATCATAAACTTCCCTCATAAAATATATAAATGATCTAAAAAGTACAAAATCATCTCGAACAATCCTCGGTTTAATTTTATTTTTGATCGAAACTAGTATAAACTAGTGTATAATATATTACGATTTTTTGAGCGAAACTTGCATTTCGAAAAATTTCATAGATTCTAATTTTCAGATGATTTTTTGCATGGACTTCCATCATAACCTTCCCTCGTAACCTATATAAAGGATTCGAAAAGATTTATATCGTTTCAAACAGTCCTCAGTTTAATTTGATTTTTTGGTCGAAACTAGTATAAACTAGTGTATAATATATTACGATTTTTTGACCGAAACTTGCATTTCGAAAAGTTTTGAAGAATCTAATTTTTAGATGATTTTTTGCAAGGACTACCATCATAACCTTCCCTCGTAACCTATATAAAGGATTCAAAAAGTTTTGTATCGTTTCTAATAGTCCTCGATTTAAATTGATTTTTTGACCAAAACTAGTATAAATTAGTGTATAATATATTAGGATTTTTTGACCGAAACTTGCATTTCGAAAAGTTTTGTAGAATCTAATTTTCAGATGATTTTTTGCATAGACTTCCATCATAAACTTCCCTCATAAAATATATAAATGATCTAAAAAATACAAAATAATCTCGAACAATCCTCGGTTTAATTTTATTTTTGATCGAAACTAGTATAAACTAGTGTATAATATATTATGTTTTTTGACCGAAACTTGCAATTCGAAAAATTTAAAAGAATCTAATTTTCAGATGATTTTTTGCATGGACTACCATCATAACCTTCCCTCGTAACCTATATAAAGGATTTGAAAAGATTTGTATCGTTTCAAACAGTCCTCGGTTTAATTTGATTTTTTGATCGAAACTAGTATAAACTAGTGTATAATATATTACGATTTTTTGACCGAAACTTGCATTTCGAAAAGTTTTGTAGAATCTAATTTTCAGATGATTTTTTTCATGGACTACCATCATAAACTTCCCTCGTAACCTATATAAAGGATTCAAAAAGTTTTGTATCGTTTCTTACAGTCCTCGATTTAATTTGATTTTTTAACCAAAACTAGTATAAATTAGTGTATAATATATTACGAATTTTTGACCGAAACTTGCATTACGAAAAGTTTTGTAGAATCTAATTTTCAGATGATTTTTGCATGGACTTCCATCAAAACCTTCTCTAATAAAATATATAAATGATCTAAAAAGTGCATAATCATATCGAACAATCCTCGGTTTAATTTTATTTTTTGATCGAAACTAGTATATAATATATTACGATTTTTTGACCGAAACTTGCAATTCGAAAAATTTCATAGATTCTAATTTTCGGATGATTTTTTGCATGGACTACCAGCATAACCTTCCATCGTAACCTATATAAAGGATCGAAAAGATTTGTATCATTTATAACAGTCTTCTGTTTAATTTGATTTTTTGGTCGAAACTAGTATAAACTAGTGTATAATATATTGCGATTTTTGGACCGAAACTTGCATTTCGAAAAGTTTTGTAGAATCTAATTTTCAGATGATTTTTTGAATGAACTACCATCATAACCTTCCCTCGTAACCTATATAAAGGATTCAAAAAGTTTTGTATCGTTTCTAACAGTCCTCGATTTAATTTGATTTTTTGACCAAAACTAGTATAAATTAGTGTATAATATATTACGATTTTTTGACCGAAACTTGCATTTCGAAAAGTTTTGTCGAATCTAATTTTCAGATTAATCTTTTGCATAGACTTCCATCATAAACTTCCCTCATAAAATATATAAATGATCTAAAAAGTACAAAATCATCTCGAACAATCCTCGGTTTAATTTTATTTTTGATCGAAACTAGTATAAACTAGTGTATATTATATTACGATTTTTTGAGTGAAACTTGCATTTCGAAAAATTTCATAGATTCTAATTTTCAGATGATTTTTTGCATGGACTTCCATCATAACCTTCCCTCGTAACCTATATAAAGGATTCGAAAAGATTTGTATCGTTTCAAACAGTCCTCAGTTTAATTTGATTTTTTGGTCGAAACTAGTATAAACTAGTGTATAATATATTATGATTTTTTGACCGAAACTTGCATTTCGAAAAGTTTTGTAGAATCTAATTTTTAGATGATTTTTTGCATGGACTACCATCATAACCTTCCCTCGTAACCTATATAAAGGATTCAAAAAGTTTTGTATCGTTTCTTACAGTCCTCGATTTAATTTGATTTTTTAACCAAAACAAGTATAAATTAGTGTATAATATATTACGATTTTTTGACCGAAACTTGCATTTCGAAATGTTTTGTAGAATCTAATTTTCAGATGATTTTTTGCATGGACTTCCATCAAAACCTTCCCTCATAACATATATAAATGATCTAAAAAGTACAAAATCATCTCGAACAGTACTCGGTTTAATTTTATTTTTTGATCGAAACTAGTATAAACTAGTGTATAATATATTACGATTTTTTGACCGAAAATTGTATTTTGAAAAATTTCATAGATTCTAATTTTCAGATGATTTTTTGTATGGACTACCAGCATTACCTTCCATCCTAACCTATATAAAGGATTCGAAAAGATTTGTGTCGTTTCTAACACTCCTCAGTTTAATTTGATTTTTTGATCGAAACTATTCTAAACTAGTGTATAATATATTATGATTTTTTGACCGAAACTTGCATTTCGAAAAGTTTTGTAGAATCTAATTTTCAGATGATTTTTTTCATGGACTACCATCATAAACTTCCCTCGTAACCTATATAAAGGAATCAAAAAGTTTTGTACCGTTTCTTACAATCCTCGATTTAATTTGATTTTTTGACCAAAACTAGTATAAATTAGTGTATAATATATTACGAGTTTTTGACCGAAACTTGCATTTCGAAAAGTTTTGTCGAATCTAATTTTCAGATTAGTTTTTTGCATAGACTTCCATCAAAAACTTCCCCCATAAAATATATAAATGATCTAAAAAGTACTAAATCATCTCGAACAGTCCTCGGTTTAATTTTATTTTTTGATCGAAACTATTATAAACTAGTGTATAATATATCATGATTTTTTGACCGAAACTTGCATTTCGAAAAGTTTTGTAGAATCTAAGTTTCAGATGATTTTTTTCATGGACTACCATCATAAACTTCCCTCGTAACCTATATAAAGGAATCAAAAAGTTTTGTATCGTTTCTTACAATCCTCGATTTAATTTGATTTTTTGACCAAAACTAGTATAAATTAGTGTATAATATATTACGAGTTTTTGACCGAAACATGCATTTCGAAATGTTTTGTAGAATCTAATTATCAGATGATTTTTTGCATGGAATTCCATCAAAACCTTCCCTCATAACATATATAAATGATCTAAAAAGTACAAAATCATCTCGAACAGTACTCGGTTTAATTTTATTTTTTGATCGAAACTAGTATAAACTAGTGTATAATATATTACGATTTTTTGACCGAAAATTGTATTTTGAAAAATTTCATAGATTCTAATTTTCAGATGATTTTTTGTATGGACTACCAGCATAACCTTCCATCGTAACCTATATAAAGGATTCGAAAAGATTTGTGTCGTTTCTAACACTCCTCAGTTTAATTTGATTTTTTGATCGAAACTATTATAAACTAGTGTATAATATATTATGATTTTTTGACCGAAACTTGCATTTCGAAAAGTTTTGTAGAATCTATGTTTCAGATGATTTTTTTCATGGACTACCATCATAAACTTCCCTCGTAACCTATATAAAGGAATCAAAAAGTTTTGTACCGTTTCTTACAATCCTCGATTTAATTTGATTTTTTGACCAAAACTAGTATAAATTAGTGTATAATATATTACGAGTTTTTGACCGAAACTTGCATTTCGAAAAGTTTTGTCGAATCTAATTTTCAGATTAGTTTTTTGCATAGACTTCCATCATAAACTTCCCCCATAAAATATATAAATGATCTATAAAGTACTAAATCATCTCGAACAGTCCTCGGTTTAATTTTATTTTTTGATCGAAACTAGTATAAACTAGTTTATAATATATTACGATTTTTTGATCGAAACTTGCATTTCGAAAAATTTCATAGACTCTAATATTTAGATGATTTTTTGCATGAAATACCATCATAACCTTCCCTCGTAACCTATATAAAGGATTCAAAAAGTTTTGTATCGTTTCTAACAGTCCTTGATTTAAATTGATTTTTTGACCAAAACTAGTATAAATTAGTGTATAATATATTAGGATTTTTTGACCGAAACTTGCATTTCGTAAAGTTTTGTAGAATCTAATTTTAAGATGATTTTTTGCATAGACTTCCATCATAAACTTCCCTCATAAAATATATAAATGATCTAAAATTACAAAATAATCTCGAACAATCCTCGGTTTAATTTTCTTTTTTGATCGAAACTAGTATAAACTAGTGTATAATATATTACGTTTTTTGACCGAAACTTGCAATTCGAAAAATTTCAAAGATTCTAATTTTCAGATGATTTTTTGCATGGACTACCATCATAACCTTCCCTCGTAACCTATATAAACGATTTGAAAAGATTTGTATCGTTTCAAACAGTCCTCGGTTTAATTTGATTTTTTGATCGAAACTAGTATAAACTAGTGTATAATATATTACGATTTTTTGACCGAAACTTGCATTTCGAAAAGTTTTGTAGAATCTAATGTTCAGATGATTTTTTTCATGGACTACCATCATAAACTTCCCTCGTAACCTATATAAAGGAATCAAAAAGTTTTGTATCGTTTCTTACAGTCCTCGATTTAATTTGATTTTTTGACCAAAACTAGTATAAATTAGTGTATAATATATTACGAGTTTTTGACCGAAACTTGCATTTCGAAAAGTTTTGTAGAATCTAATTTTCAGATTAGTTTTTTGCATAGACTTCCATCATAAACTTCCCCCATAAAATATATAAATGATCTAAAAAGTACTAAATCATCTCGAACAGTCCTCGGTTTAATTTTATTTTTTGATCGAAACTAGTATAAACTAGTTTATAATATATTACGATTTTTTGATCGAAACTTGCATTTCGAAAAATTTCATAGATTCTAATATTTAGATGATTTTTTGCATGGAATACCATCATAACCTTCCCTCGTAACCTATATAAAGGATTCAAAAAGTTTTGTATCGTTTCTAACAGTCCTTGATTTAAATTGATTTTTTGACCAAAACTAGTATAAATTAGTGTATAATATATTAGGATTTTTTGACCGAAACTTGCATTTCGTAAAGTTTTGTAGAATCTAATTTTAAGATGATTTTTTGCATAGACTTCCATCATAAACTTCCCTCATAAAATATATAAATGATCTAAAAATACAAAATAATCTCGAACAATCCTCGGTTTAATTTTCTTTTTTGATCGAAACTAGTATAAACTAGTGTATAATATATTACGTTTTTTGACCGAAACTTGCAATTCGAAAAATTTCAAAGATTCTAATTTTCAGATGATTTTTTGCATGGACTACCATCATAACCTTCCCTCGTAACCTATATAAACGATTTGAAAAGATTTGTATCGTTTCAAACAGTCCTCGGTTTAATTTGATTTTTTGATCGAAACTAGTATAAACTAGTGTATAATATATTACGATTTTTTGACCGAAACTTGCATTTCGAAAAGTTTTGTAGAATCTAATGTTCAGATGATTTTTTTCATGGACTACCATCATAAACTTCCCTCATAACCTATATAAAGGAATCAAAAAGTTTTGTATCGTTTCTTACAGTCCTCGATTTAATTTGATTTTTTGACCAAAACTAGTATAAATTAGTGTATAATATATTACTAGTTTTTGACCGAAACTTGCATTTCGAAAAGTTTTGTCGAATCTAATTTTCAGATTAGTTTTTTACATAGACTTCCATCATAAACTTCCCCCATAAAATATATAAATGATCTAAAAAGTACTAAATCATCTCGAACAGTCCTCGGTTTAATTTTATTTTTTGATCGAAACTAGTATAAACTAGTTTATAATATATTACGATTTTTTGATCGAAACTTGCATTTCGAAAAATTTCATAGATTCTAATATTTAGATGATTTTTTGCATGGAATACCATCATAACCTTCCCTCGTAACCTATATAAAGGATTCAAAAAGTTTTGTATCGTTTCTAACAGTCCTTGATTTAAATTGATTTTTTGACCAAAACTAGTATAAATTAGTGTATAATATATTAGGATTTTTTGACCGAAACTTGCATTTCGTAAAGTTTTGTAGAATCTAATTTTAAGATGATTTTTTGCATAGACTTCCATCATAAACTTCCCTCATAAAATATATAAATGATCTAAAAATACAAAATAATCTCGAACAATCCTCGGTTTAATTTTCTTTTTTGATCGAAACTAGTATAAACTAGTGTATAATATATTACGTTTTTTGACCGAAACTTGCAATTCGAAAAATTTCAAAGATTCTAATTTTCAGATGATTTTTTGCATGGACTACCATCATAACCTTCCTTCGTAACCTATATAAACGATTTGAAAAGATTTGTATCGTTTCAAACAGTCCTCGGTTTAATTTGATTTTTTGATCGAAACTAGTATAAACTAGTGTATAATATATTACGATTTTTTGACCGAAACTTGCATTTCGAAAAGTTTTGTAGAATCTAATGTTCAGATGATTTTTTTCATGGACTACCATCATAAACTTCCCTCATAACCTATATAAAGGAATCAAAAAGTTTTGTATCGTTTCTTACAGTCCTCGATTTAATTTGATTTTTTGACCAAAACTAGTATAAATTAGTGTATAATATATTACTAGTTTTTGACCGAAACTTGCATTTCGAAAAGTTTTGTCGAATCTAATTTTCAGATTAGTTTTTTACATAGACTTCCATCATAAACTTCCCCCATAAAATATATAAATGATCTAAAAAGTACCAAATCATCTCGAACAGTCCTCGGTTTAATTTTATTTTTTGATCGAAACTAGTATAAACTAGTTTATAATATATTATGATTTTTTGATCGAAACTTGCATTTCGAAAAATTTCATAGATTCTAATTTTTAGATGATTTTTTGCATGGACTACCATCATAACCTTCCCTCGTAACCTATATAAAGGATTCAAAAAGATTTGTATCGTTTCTTACAGTCCTCGATTTAATTTGATTTTTTGACCAAAACTAGTATAAATTAGTGTATAATATATTACGATTTTTTGACCGAAACTTGCATTTCAAAATGTTTTGTAGAATCTAATTTTCAGATTATTTTTTGCATGAACTTCCATCAAAACCTTCCCTCATAACATATATAAAAGATCTAAAAAGTACAAAATCATCTCGAATAGTACTCGGTTTAATTTTATTTTTTGATCGAAACTAGTATAAACTAGTGTAAAATATATTACGATTTTTTGACCGAAAATTGTGTTTTGAAAAATTTCATAGATTCTAATTTTCAGATGATTTTTTGCATGGACTACCAGCATAACCTTCCATTGTAACCTATATAAAGGATTCGAAAAGATTTGTGTCGTTTCTAACACTCCTCAGTTTAATTTGATTTTTTGATCGAAACTATTATAAACTAGTGTATAATATATTATGATTTTTTGACCGAAACTTGCATTTCGAAAAGTTTTGTAGAATCTAATTTTCAGATGATTTTTTGAATGAACTACCATCATAACCTTCCCTCGTAACCTATATAAAGGAATCAAAAAGTTTTGTATCGTTTCTTACAGTCCTCGATTTAATTTGATTTTTTGACCAAAACTAGTATAAATTAGTGTATAATATATTACGAGTTTTTGACCGAAACTTGCATTTCAAAAAGTTTTGTCGAATCTAATTTTCAGATTAGTTTTTTGCATAGACTTCCATAATAAACTTCCCCCATAAAATATATAAATGATCTAAAAAGTACCAAATCATCTCGAACAGTCCTCGGTTTAATTTTATTTTTTGATCGAAACTAGTATAAACTAGTTTATAATATATTACGATTTTTTGATCGAAACTTGCATTTCGAAAAATTTCATAGATTCTAATTTTTAGATGATTTTTTGCATGGACTACCATCATAACCTTCCCTCGTAACCTATATAAAGGATTCAAAAAGTTTTGTATCGTTTCTAACAGTCCTCGATTTAAATTGATTTTTTGACCAAAACTAGTATAAATTAGTGTATAATATATTAGGATTTTTTGACCGAAACTTGCATTTCGTAAAGTTTTGTAGAATCTAATTTTCAGATGATTTTTTGCATAGACTTCCATCATAAACTTCCCTCATAAAATATATAAATGATCTAAAAAATACAAAATAATCTCGAACAATCCTCGGTTTAATTTTCTTTTTTGATCGAAACTAGTATAAACTAGTGTATAATATATTACGTTTTTTGACCGAAACCTGCAATTCGAAAAATTTCAAAGATTCTAATTTTCAGATGATTTTTTGTATGGACTACCATCATAACCTTCCCTCGTAACCTATATAAAGGATTCGAAAAGATTTGTGTCGTTTCTAACACTCCTCAGTTTAATTTGATTTTTTGATCGAAACTATTATAAACTAGTGTATAATATATTATGATTTTTTGACCGAAACTTGCATTTCGAAAAGTTTTGTAGAATCTAATGTTCAGATGATTTTTTTCATGGACTACCATCATAAACTTCCCTCGTAACCTATATAAAGGATTCAAAAAGTTTTGTATCGTTTCTTACAGTCCTCGATTTAATTTGATTTTTTAACCAAAACTAGTATAAATTAGTGTATAATATATTACGATTTTTTGACCGAAACTTGCATTTCGAAATGTTTTGTAGAATCTAATTTTCAGATGATTTTTTGCATGGACTTCCATCAAAACCTTCCCTCATAACATATATAAAAGATCTAAAAAGTACAAAATCATCTCGAACAGTACTCGGTTTAATTTTATTTTTTGATCGAAACTAGTATAAACTAGTGTATAATATATTACGATTTTTTGACCGAAAATTGTATTTTGAAAAATTTCATAGATTCTAATTTTCAGATGATTTTATGCATGGACTACGAGCATTACCTTCCCTCGTAACCTATATAAAGGATTCGAAAAGATTTGTGTCGTTTCTAACACTCCTCAGTTTAATTTGATTTTTTGATCGAAACTATTATAAACTAGTGTATAATATATTATGATTTTTTGACCGAAACTTGCATTTCGAAAAGTTTTCTAGAATCTAATGTTCAGATGATTTTTTTCATGGACTACCATCATAAACTTCCCTCGTAACCTATATAAAGGATTCAAAAAGTTTTGTATCGTTTCTTACAGTCCTCGATTTAATTTGATTTTTTAACCAAAACTAGTATAAATTAGTGTATAATATATTACGATTTTTTGACCGAAACTTGCATTTCGAAATGTTTTGTAGAATCTAATTTTCATATGATTTTTTGCATGGACTTCCATCAAAACCTTCCCTCATAACATATATAAAAGATCTAAAAAGTAAAAAATCTTCTCGAACAGTACTCGGTTTAATTTTATTTTTTGATCGAAACTAGTATAAACTAGTGTATAATATATTACGATTTTTTGACCGAAAATTGTATTTTGAAAAATTTCATAGATTCTAATTTTCAGATGATTTTTTGCATGGACTACCAGCATAACCTTCCATTGTAACCTATATAAAGGATTCGAAAAGATTTGTGTCGTTTCTAACACTCCTCAGTTTAATTTGATTTTTTGATCGAAACTATTATAAACTAGTGTATAATATATTATGATTTTTTGACCGAAACTTGCATTTCGAAAAGTTTTGTAGAATCTAATTTTCAGATGATTTTTTTCATGGACTACCATCATAAACTTCCCTCGTAACCTATATAAAGGAATCAAAAAGTTTTGTATCGTTTCTTACAGTCCTCGATTTAATTTGATTTTTTGACCAAAACTAGTATAAATTAGTTTATAATATATTACGAGTTTTTGACCGAAACTTGCATTTCGAAAAGTTTTGTCGAATCTAATTTTCAGATTAGTTTTTTGCATAGACTTCCATCATAAACTTCCCCCATAAAATATATAAATGATCTAAAAAGTACCAAATCATCTCGAACAGTCCTCGGTTTAATTTTATTTTTTGATCGAAACTAGTATAAACTAGTTTATAATATATTACGATTTTTTGATCGAAACATGCATTTCGAAAAATTTCATTGATTCTAATTTTTAGATGATTTTTTGCATGGACTACCATCATAACCTTCCCTCGTAACCTATATAAAGGATTCAAAAAGTTTTGTATCGTTTCTAACAGTCCTCGATTTAAATTAATTTTTTCACCAAAACTAGTATAAATTAGTGTATAATTTATTAGGATTTTTTGACCGAAACTTGCATTTCGTAAAGTTTTGTAGAATCTAATTTTCAGATGATTTTTTGCATAGACTTCCATCATAAACTTCCCTCATAAAATATATAAATGATCTAAAAAATACAAAATAATCTCGAACAATCCTCGGTTTAATTTTCTTTTTTGATCGAAAATAGTATAAACTAGTGTATAATATATTACGTTTTTTTGACCGAAACTTGCAATTCGAAAAATTTCAAAGATTCTAATTTTCAGATGATTTTTTGCATGGACTACCATCATAACCTTCCCTCGTAACCTATATAAAGGATTTGAAAAGATTTGTATCGTTTCAAACAGTCCTCGGTTTAATTTGATTTTTTGATCGAAACTAGTATAAACTAGTGTATAATATATTACGATTTTTTGACCGAAACTTGCATTTCGAAAAGTTTTGTAGAATCTAATGTTCAGATGATTTTTTTCATGGACTACCATCATAAACTTCCCTCGTAACCTATATAAAGGATTCAAAAAGTTTTGTATCGTTTCTTACAGTCCTCGATTTAATTTTATTTTTTAACCAAAACTAGTATAAATTAGTGTATAATATATTACGATTTTTTGACCGAAAATTGTATTTTGAAAAATTTCATAGATTCTAATTTTCAGATGATTTTTTGCATGGACTACCAGCATAACCTTCCATTGTAACCTATATAAAGGATTCGAAAAGATTTGTGTCGTTTCTAACACTCCTCAGTTTAATTTGATTTTTTGATCGAAACTATTATAAACTAGTGTATAATATATTATGATTTTTTGACCGAAACTTGCATTTCGAAAAGTTGTGTAGAATCTAATTTTCAGATGATTTTTTTCATGGACTACCATCATAAACTTCCCTCGTAACCTATATAAAGGAATCAAAAAGTTTTGTATCGTTTCTTACAGTCCTCGATTTAATTTGATTTTTTGACCAAAACTAGTATAAATTAGTTTATAATATATTACGAGTTTTTGACCGAAACTTGCATTTCGAAAAGTTTTGTCGAATCTAATTTTCAGATTAGTTTTTTGCATAGACTTCCATCATAAACTTCCCCCATAAAATATATAAATGATCTAAAAAGTACCAAATCATCTCGAACAGTCCTCGGTTTAATTTTATTTTTTGATCGAAACTAGTATAAACTAGTTTATAATATATTACGATTTTTTGATCGAAACATGCATTTCGAAAAATTTCATTGATTCTAATTTTTAGATGATTTTTTGCATGGACTACCATCATAACCTTCCCTCGTAACCTATATAAAGGATTCAAAAAGTTTTGTATCGTTTCTAACAGTCCTCGATTTAAATTAATTTTTTCACCAAAACTATTATAAATTAGTGTATAATTTATTAGGATTTTTTGACCGAAACTTGCATTTCGTAAAGTTTTGTAGAATCTAATTTTCAGATGATTTTTTGCATAGACTTCCATCATAAACTTCCCTCATAAAATATATAAATGATCTAAAAAATACAAAATAATCTCGAACAAGCCTCGGTTTAATTTTCTTTTTTGATCGAAACTAGTATAAACTAGTGTATAATATATTACGTTTTTTGACCGAAACTTGCAATTCGAAAAATTTCAAAGATTCTAATTTTCAGATGATTTTTTGCATGGACTACCATCATAACCTTCCCTCGTAACCTATATAAAGGATTTGAAAAGATTTGTATCGTTTCAAACAGTCCTCGGTTTAATTTGATTTTTTGATCGAAACTAGTATAAACTAGTGTATAATATATTACGATTTTTTGACCGAAACTTGCATTTCGAAAAGTTTTGTAGAATCTAATGTTCAGATGATTTTTTTCTTGGAGAACCATCATAAACTTCCCTCGTAACCTATATAAAGGATTCAAAAAGTTTTGTATCGTTTCTTACAGTCCTCGATTTAATTTGATTTTTTAACCAAAACTAGTATAAATTAGTGTATAATATATTACGATTTTTTGACCGAAACTTGCATTTCGAAATGTTTTGTAGAATCTAATTTTCAGATGATTTTTTGCATGGACTTCCATCAAAACCTTCCCTCATAACATATATAAAAGATCTAAAAAGTAAAAAATCATCTCGAACAGTACTCGGTTTAATTTTATTTTTTGATCGAAACTAGTATAAACTAGTGTATAATATATTACGATTTTTTGACCGAAAGTTGTATTTTGAAAAATTTCATAGATTCTAATTTTCAGATGATTTTTTGCATGGACTACCAGCATAACCTTCCATTGTAACCTATATAAAGGATTCGAAAAGATTTGTGTCGTTTCTAACACTCCTCAGTTTAATTTGATTTTTTGATCGAAACTATTATAAACTAGTGTATAATATATTATGATTTTTTGACCGAAACTTGCATTTCGAAAAGTTTTGTAGAATCTAATTTTCAGATGATTTTTTTCATGGACTACCATCATAAACTTCCCTCGTAACCTATATAAAGGAATCAAAAAGTTTTGTATCGTTTCTTACAGTCCTCGATTTAATTTGATTTTTTGACCAAAACTAGTATAAATTAGTTTATAATATATTACGAGTTTTTGACCGAAACTTGCATTTCGAAAAGTTTTGTCGAATCTAATTTTCAGATTAGTTTTTTGCATAGACTTCCATCATAAACTTCCCCCATAAAATATATAAATGATCTAAAAAGTACCAAATCATCTCGAACAGTCCTCGGTTTAATTTTATTTTTTGATCGAAACTAGTATAAACTAATTTATAATATATTACGATTTTTTGATCGAAACATGCATTTCGAAAAATTTCATTGATTCTAATTTTTAGATGATTTTTTGCATGGACTACCATCATAACCTTCCCTCGTAACCTATATAAAGGATTCAAAAAGTTTTGTATCGTTTCTAACAGTCCTCGATTTAAATTAATTTTTTCACCAAAACTATTATAAATTAGTGTATAATTTATTAGGATTTTTTGACCGAAACTTGCATTTCGTAAAGTTTTGTAGAATCTAATTTTCAGATGATTTTTTGCATAGACTTCCATCATAAACTTCCCTCATAAAATATATAAATGATCTAAAAAATACAAAATAATCTCGAACAATCCTCGGTTTAATTTTCTTTTTTGATCGAAACTAGTATAAACTAGTGTATAATATATTACGTTTTTTGACCGAAACTTGCAATTCGAAAAATTTCAAAGATTCTAATTTTCAGATGATTTTTTGCATGGACTACCATCATAACCTTCCCTCGTAACCTATATAAAGGATTTGAAAAGATTTGTATCGTTTCAAACAGTCCTCGGTTTAATTTGATTTTTTGATCGAAACTAGTATAAACTAGTGTATAATATATTACGATTTTTTGACCGAAACTTGCATTTCGAAAAGTTTTGTAGAATCTAATGTTCAGATGATTTTTTTCTTGGACTACCATCATAAACTTCCCTCGTAACCTATATAAAGGATTCAAAAAGTTTTGTATCGTTTCTTACAGTCCTCGATTTAATTTGATTTTTTAACCAAAACTAGTATAAATTAGTGTATAATATATTACGATTTTTTGACCGAAACTTGCATTTCGAAATGTTTTGTAGAATCTAATTTTCAGATGATTTTTTGCATGGACTTCCATCAAAACCTTCCCTCATAACATATATAAAAGATCTAAAAAGTAAAAAATCATCTCGAACAGTACTCGGTTTAATTTTATTTTTTGATCGAAACTAGTATAAACTAGTGTATAATATATTACGATTTTTTGACCGAAAGTTGTATTTTGAAAAATTTCATAGATTCTAATTTTCAGATGATTTTTTGCATGGACTACCAGCATAACCTTCCATTGTAACCTATATAAAGGATTCGAAAAGATTTGTGTCGTTTCTAACACTCCTCAGTTTAATTTGATTTTTTGATCGAAACTATTATAAACTAGTGTATAATATATTATGATTTTTTGACCGAAACTTGCATTTCGAAAAGTTTTGTAGAATCTAATTTTCAGATAATTTTTTTCATGGACTACCATCATAAACTTCCCTCGTAACCTATATAAAGGAATCAAAAAGTTTTGTATCGTTTCTTACAGTCCTCGATTTAATTTGATTTTTTGACCAAAACTAGTATAAATTAGTTTATAATATATTACGAGTTTTTGACCGAAACTTGCATTTCGAAAAGTTTTGTCGAATCTAATTTTCAGATTAGTTTTTTGCATAGACTTCCATCATAAACTTCCCCCATAAAATATATAAATGATCTAAAAAGTACCAAATCATCTCGAACAGTCCTCGGTTTAATTTTATTTTTTGATCGAAACTAGTATAAACTAGTTTATAATATATTACGATTTTTTGATCGAAACATGCATTTCGAAAAATTTCATAGATTCTAATTTTTAGATGATTTTTTGCATGGACTACCATCATAACCTTCCCTCGTAACCTATATAAAGGATTCAAAAAGTTTTGTATCGTTTCTAACAGTCCTCGATTTAAATTAATTTTTTCACCAAAACTAGTATAAATTAGTGTATAATTTATTAGGATTTTTTGACCGAAACTTGCATTTCGTAAAGTTTTGTAGAATCTAATTTTCAGATGATTTTTTGCATAGACTTCCATCATAAACTTCCCTCATAAAATATATAAATGATCTAAAAAATACAAAATAATCTCGAACAATCCTCGGTTTAATTTTCTTTTTTGATCGAAACTAGTATAAACTAGTGTATAATATATTACGTTTTTTGACCGAAACTTGCAATTCGAAAAATTTCAAAGATTCTAATTTTCAGATGATTTTTTGCATGGACTACCATCATAACCTTCCCTCGTAACCTATATAAAGGATTTGAAAAGATTTGTATCGTTTCAAACAATCCTCGGTTTAATTTGATTTTTTGATCGAAACTAGTATAAACTAGTGTATAATATATTACGATTTTTTGACCGAAACTTGCATTTCGAAAAGTTTTGTAGAATCTAATGTTCAGATGATTTTTTTCATGGACTACCATCATAAACTTCCCTCGTAACCTATATAAAGGATTCAAAAAGTTTTGTATCGTTTCTTACAGTCCTCGATTTAATTTGATTTTTTAACCAAAACTAGTATAAATTAGTGTATAATATATTACGATTTTTTGACCGAAACTTGCATTTCTAAATGTTTTGTAGAATCTAATTTTCAGATGATTTTTTGCATGGACTTCCATCAAAACCTTCCCTCATAACATATATAAAAGATCTAAAAAGTAAAAAATCATCTCGAACAGTACTCGGTTTAATTTTATTTTTTGATCGAAACTAGTATAAACTAGTGTATAATATATTACGATTTTTTGACCGAAAGTTGTATTTTGAAAAATTTCATAGATTCTAATTTTCAGATGATTTTTTGCATGGACTACCAGCATAACCTTCCATTGTAACCTATATAAAGGATTCGAAAAGATTTGTGTCGTTTCTAACACTCCTCAGTTTAATTTGATTTTTTGATCGAAACTATTATAAACTAGTGTATAATATATTATGATTTTTTGACCGAAACTTGCATTTCGAAAAGTTTTGTAGAATCTAATTTTCAGATGATTTTTTTCATGGACTACCATCATAAACTTCCCTCGTAACCTATATAAAGGAATCGAAATGTTTTGTATCGTTTCTTACAGTCCTCGATTTAATTTGATTTTTTGACCAAAACTAGTATAAATTAGTTTATAATATATTACGAGTTTTTGACCGAAACTTGCATTTCAAAAAGTTTTGTCGAATCTAATTTTCAGATTAGTTTTTTGCATAGACTTCCATCATAAACTTCCCCCATAAAATATATAAATGATCTAAAAAGTACCAAATCATCTCGAACAGTCCTCGGTTTAATTTTATTTTTTGATCGAAACTAGTATAAACTAGTTTATAATATATTACGATTTTTTGATCGAAACATGCATTTCGAAAAATTTCATAGATTCTAATTTTTAGATGATTTTTTGCATGGACTACCATCATAACCTTCCCTCGTAACCTATATAAAGGATTCAAAAAGTTTTGTATCGTTTCTAACAGTCCTCGATTTAAATTAATTTTTTCACCAAAACTAGTATAAATTAGTGTATAATTTATTAGGATTTTTTGACCGAAACTTGCATTTCGTAAAGTTTTGTAGAATCTAATTTTCAGATGATTTTTTGCATAGACTTCCATCATAAACTTCCCTCATAAAATATATAAATGATCTAAAAAATACAAAATAATCTCGAACAATCCTCGGTTTAATTTTCTTTTTTGATCGAAACTAGTATAAACTAGTGTATAATATATTACGTTTTTTGACCGAAACTTGCAATTCGAAAAATTTCAAAGATTCTAATTTTCAGATGATTTTTTGCATGGACTACCATCATAACCTTCCCTCGTAACATATATAAAGGATTTGAAAAGATTTGTATCGTTTCAAACAGTCCTCGGTTTAATTTGATTTTTTGATCGAAACTAGTATAAACTAGTGTATAATATATTACGATTTTTTGACCGAAACTTGCATTTCGAAAAGTTTTGTAGAATCTAATGTTCAGATGATTTTTTTCATGGACTACCATCATAAACTTCCCTCGTAACCTATATAAAGGATTCAAAAAGTTTTGTATCGTTTCTTACAGTCCTCGATTTAATTTGATTTTTTAACCAAAACTAGTATAAATTAGTGTATAATATATTACGATTTTTTGACCGAAACTTGCATTTCGAAATGTTTTGTAGAATCTAATTTTCAGATGATTTTTTGCATGGACTTCCATCAAAACCTTCCCTCATAACATATATAAAAGATCTAAAAAGTACAAAATCATCTCGAACAGTACTCGGTTTAATTTTATTTTTTGATCGAAACTAGTATAAACTAGTGTATAATATATTACGATTTTTTGACCGAAAATTGTATTTTGAAAATTTTCATAGATTCTAATTTTCAGATGATTTTTTGCATGGACTACCAGCATAACCTTCCATTGTAACCTATATAAAGGATTCGAAAAGATTTGTGTCGTTTCTAACACTCCTCAGTTTAATTTGATTTTTTGATCAGAACTATTATAAACTAGTGTATAATATATTATGATTTTTTGACCGAAACTTGCATTTCGAAAAGTTTTGTAGAATCTAATTTTCAGATGATTTTTTTCATGGACTACCATCATAAACTTCCCTCGTAACCTATATAAAGGAATCAAAAAATTTTGTATCATTTCTTACAGTCCTCGATTTAATTTGATTTTTTGACCAAAACTAGTATAAATTAGTGTATAATATATTACGAGTTTTTGACCGAAACTTGCATTTCGAAAAGTTTTGTCGAATCTAATTTTCAGATTAGTTTTTTTTCATATACTTCCATCATAAACTTCCCCCATAAAATATATAAATGATCTAAAAAGTACAAAATCATCTCGAACAGTCCTCGGTTTAATTTTATTTTTTGATCGAAACTAGTATAAACTAGTTTATAATATATTACGATTTTTTGATCGAAACTTGCATTTCAAAAAATTTCATAGATTCTAATTTTTAGATGATTTTTTGCATGGACTACCATCATAACCTTCCCACGTAACCTATATAAAGGATTCAAAAAGATTTGTATCGTTTCAAACAGTCCTCAGTTTAATTTGATTTTTTGGTCGAAACTAGTATAAACTAGTGTATAATATATTACGATTTTTTGACCGAAACTTGCATTTCGAAAAGTTTTGTAGAATCTAATTTTCAGATGATTTTTTGCATGGACTACCATCATAACCTTCCCTCGTAACCTATATAAAGGATTCGAAAAGATTTGTATCGTTTCAAACAGTCCTCAGTTTAATTTGATTTTTTGGTCGAAACTAGTATAAACTAGTGTATAATATATTACAATTTTTTGACCGAAACTTGCATTTCGAAAAGTTTTGTAGAATCTAATTTTCAGATGATTTTTTGAATGGACTACCATCATAACCTTCCCTCGTAACCTATATAAAGGATTCAAAAAGTTTTGTATCGTTTCTAACAGTCCTCGATTTAAATTGATTTTTTGACCAAAACTAGTATAAATTAGTGTATAATATATTAGGATTTTTTGACCGAAACTTGCATTTCGAAAAGTTTTGTAGAATCTAATTTTCAGATGATTTTTTGCATAGACTTCCATCATAAACTTCCCTCATAAAATATATAAATGATCTAAAAAATACAAAATAATCTCGAACAATCCTCGGTTTAATTTTATTTTTTGATCGAAACTAGTATAAACTAGTGTATAATATATTACATTTTTTGACCGAAACTTGCAATTCGAAAAATTTCAAAGATTCTAATTTTCAGATGATTTTTTGCATGGACTACCATCATAACCTTCCCTCGTAACCTATATAAAGGATTTGAAAAGATTTGTATCGTTTCAAACAGTCCTCGGTTTAATTTAATTTTTTGATCGAAACTAGTATAAACTAGTGTATAATATATTACGATTTTTTGACCGAAACTTGCATTTCGAAAAGTTTTGTAGAATCTAATGTTCAGATGATTTTTTTCATGGACTATCATCATAAACTTCCCTTGTAACCTATATAAAGGATTCAAAAAGTTTTGTATCGTTTCTTACAGTCCTCGATTTAATTTGATTTTTTAACCAAAACTATTATAAATTAGTGTATAATATATTACGATTTTTTGACCGAAACTTGCATTTCGAAAAGTTTTGTAGAATCTAATTTTCAAATGATTTTTTGCATAGACTTCCATCATAAACTTCCCCCATAAAATATATAAATGATCTAAAAAATACAAAATCATCTCGAACAATCCTCGGTTTAATTTTATTTTTTGATCGAAACTAGTATAAACTAGTTTATAATATATTACGATTTTTTGATCGAAACTTGCATTTCAAAAAATTTCATAGATTCTAATTTTTAGATGATTTTTTGCATGGACTACCATCATAACCTTCCCACGTAACCTATATAAAGGATTCAAAAAGATTTGTATCGTTTCAAACAGTCCTCAGTTTAATTTGATTTTTTGGTCGAAACTAGTATAAACTAGTGTATAATATATTACGATTTTTTGACCGAAACTTAAATTTCGAAAAGTTTTGTAGAATCTAATTTTCAGATGATTTTTTGCATGGACTACCATCATAACCTTCCCTCGTAAACTATATAAAGGATTCAAAAAGTTTTGTATCGTTTCTAACAGTCCTCGATTTAAATTGATTTTTTGACCAAAACTAGTATAAATTAGTGTATAATATATTAGGATTTTTTGACCGAAACTTGCATTTCGAAAAGTTTTGTAGAATCTAATTTTCAGATGATTTTTTGCATAGACTTCCATCATAAACTTCCCTCATAAAATATATAAATGATCTAAAAAATACAAAATAATCTCGAACAATCCTCGGTTTAATTTTATTTTTTGATCGAAACTAGTATAAACTAGTGTATAATATATTACGTTTTTTGACCGAAACTTGCAATTCGAAAAATTTCAAAGATTCTAATTTTCAGATGATTTTTTGCATGGACTACCATCATAACCTTCCCTCGTAACCTATATAAAGGATTCGAAAAGATTTGTGTCGTTTCTAACACTCCTAGGTTTAATTTGATTTTTTGATCGAAACTATTATAAACTAGTGTATAATATATTATGATTTTTTGACCGAAACTTGCATTTCGAAAAGTTTTGTAGAATCTAATTTTCAGATGATTTTTTTCATGGACTACCATCATAAACTTCCCTCGTAACCTATATAAAGGATTCGAAAAGATTGTATCGTTTCAAACAGTCCTCAGTTTAATTTGATTTTTTGGTCGAAACTAGTATAAACTAGTGTATAATATATTACAATTTTTTGACCGAAACTTGCATTTCGAAAAGTTTTGTAGAATCTAATTTTCAGATGATTTTTTGCATGGACTACCATCATAACCTTCCCTCGTAACCTATATAAAGGATTCCAAAAGATTGTATCGTTTCAAACAGTCCTCAGTTTAATTTGATTTTTTTGTCGAAACTAGTATAAACTAGTGTATAATATATTACAATTTTTTGACCGAAACTTGCATTTCGAATAGTTTTGTAGAATCTAATTTTCAGATGATTTTTTGCATGGACTACCATCATAACCTTCCCTCGTAACCTATATAAAGGATTCAAAAAGTTTTGTATCGTTTCTAACAGTCCTCGATTTAAATTGATTTTTTGACCAAAACTAGTATAAATTAGTGTATAATATATTAGGATTTTTTGACCGAAACTTGCATTTCGAAAAGTTTTGTAGAATCTAATTTTCAGATGATTTTTTGCATAGACTTCCATCATAAACTTTCCTCATAAAATATATAAATGATCTAAAAAATACAAATTAATCTCGAACAATCCTCGGTTTAATTTTATTTTTTGATCGAAACTAGTATAAACTAGTGTATAATATATTACGTTTTTTGACCGAAACTTGCAATTCGAAAAATTTCAAAGATTCTAATTTTCAGATGATTTTTTGCATGGACTACCATCATAACCTTCCCTCGTAACCTATATAAAGGATTCGAAAAGATTTGTATCGTTTCAAACAGTCCTCAGTTTAATTTGATTTTTTGGTCGAAACTAGTATAAACTAGTGTATAATATATTACAATTTTTTGACCGAAACTTGCATTTCGAAAAGTTTTGTAGAATCTAATTTTCAGATGATTTTTTGCATGAACTACCATCATAACCTTCCCTCGTAACCTATATAAAGGATTCAAAAAGTTTTGTATAGTTTCTAACAGTCCTCGATTTAAATTGATTTTTTAACCAAAACTAGTATAAATTAGTGTATAATATATTAGGATTTTTTGACCGAAACTTGCATTTCGAAAAGTTTTGTAGAATCTAATTTTCAGATGATTTTTTGCATAGACTTCCATCATAAACTTCCCTCATAAAATATATAAATGATCTAAAAAATACAAAATAATCTCGAACAATCCTCGGTTTAATTTTATTTTTTGATCGAAACTAGTATAAACTAGTGTATAATATATTACATTTTTTGACCGAAACTTGCAATTCGAAAAATTTCAAAGATTCTAATTTTCAGATGATTTTTTGCATGGACTTCCATCAAAACCTTCCCTCATAACATATATAAATGATCTAAAAAGTACAAAATCATCTCGAACAGTACTCGGTTTAATTTTATTTTTTGATCGAAACTAGAATAAACTAGTGTATAATATATTACGATTTTTTGACCGAAAATTGTATTTTGAAAAATTTCATAGATTCTGATTTTCAGATGATTTTTTGCATGGACTACCAGCATAACCTTCCATCGTAACCTATATAAAGGATTCGAAAAGATTTGTGTCGTTTCTAACACTCCTCAGTTTAATTTGATTTTTTGATTGAAACTATTATAAACTAGTGTATAATATATTATGATTTTTTGACCGAAACTTGCATTTCGAAAAGTTTTGTAGAATCTAATTTTCAGATGATTTTTTTCATGGACTACCATCATAAACTTCCCTCGTAACCTATATAAAGGAATCAAAAAGTTTTGTATCGTTTCTTACAGTCCTCGATTTAATTTGATTTTTTGACCAAAACTAGTATAAATTAGTGTATAATATATTACGAGTTTTTGACCGAAACTTGCATTTCGAAAAGTTTTGTCGAATCTAATTTTCAGATTAGTTTTTTGCATAGACTTCCATTATAAACTTCCCCCATAAAATATATAAATGATCTAAAAAGTACAAAATCATCTCGAACAGTCCTCAGTTTAATATGATTTTTTGGTCGAAACTAGTATAAACTAGTGTATAATATATTACGATTTATTGACCGAAACTTGCATTTCGAAAAAGTTTTGTAGAATCTAATTTTCGGATGATTTTTTGCATGGACTACCATCATAACCTTCCCTCGTAACCTATATAAAGGATTCAAAAAGTTTTGTATCGTTTCTAACAGTCCTCGATTTAATTTGATTTTTTGACCAAAACTAGTATAAATTAGTGTATAATATATTACCATTTTTTGACCAAAACTTGCATTTCGAAAAGTTTTGTAGAATCTAATTTTCAGATGATTTTTTGCATAGACTTCCATCATAAACTTCCCTCATAAAATATATAAATGATCTAAAAAATACAAAATAATCTCGAACAATCCTCGGTTTAATTTTATTTTTTGATCGAAACTAGTATAAACTAGTGTATAATATATTACGTTTTTTGACCGAAACTTGCAATTCGAAAAATTTCAAAGATTCTAATTTTCAGATGATTTTTTGCATGGACTACCATCATAACCTTCCCTCGTAACCTATATAAAGGATTCGAAAAGATTTGTGTCGTTTCTAACACTCCTAGGTTTAATTTGATTTTTTGATCGAAACTATTATAAACTAGTGTATAATATATTATGATTTTTTGACCGAAACTTGCATTTCGAAAAGTTTTGTAGAATCTAATTTTCAGATGATTTTTTTCATGGACTACCATCATAAACTTCCCTCGTAACCTATATAAAGGATTCGAAAAGATTGTATCGTTTCAAACAGTCCTCAGTTTAATTTGATTTTTTGGTCGAAACTAGTATAAACTAGTGTATAATATATTACAATTTTTTGACCGAAACTTGCATTTCGAAAAGTTTTGTAGAATCTAATTTTCAGATGATTTTTTGCATGGACTACCATCATAACCTTCCCTCGTAACCTATATAAAGGATTCCAAAAGATTGTATCGTTTCAAACAGTCCTCAGTTTAATTTGATTTTTTTGTCGAAACTAGTATAAACTAGTGTATAATATATTACAATTTTTTGACCGAAACTTGCATTTCGAATAGTTTTGTAGAATCTAATTTTCAGATGATTTTTTGCATGGACTACCATCATAACCTTCCCTCGTAACCTATATAAAGGATTCAAAAAGTTTTGTATCGTTTCTAACAGTCCTCGATTTAAATTGATTTTTTGACCAAAACTAGTATAAATTAGTGTATAATATATTAGGATTTTTTGACCGAAACTTGCATTTCGAAAAGTTTTGTAGAATCTAATTTTCAGATGATTTTTTGCATAGACTTCCATCATAAACTTTCCTCATAAAATATATAAATGATCTAAAAAATACAAATTAATCTCGAACAATCCTCGGTTTAATTTTATTTTTTGATCGAAACTAGTATAAACTAGTGTATAATATATTACGTTTTTTGACCGAAACTTGCAATTCGAAAAATTTCAAAGATTCTAATTTTCAGATGATTTTTTGCATGGACTACCATCATAACCTTCCCTCGTAACCTATATAAAGGATTCGAAAAGATTTGTATCGTTTCAAACAGTCCTCAGTTTAATTTGATTTTTTGGTCGAAACTAGTATAAACTAGTGTATAATATATTACAATTTTTTGACCGAAACTTGCATTTCGAAAAGTTTTGTAGAATCTAATTTTCAGATGATTTTTTGCATGAACTACCATCATAACCTTCCCTCGTAACCTATATAAAGGATTCAAAAAGTTTTGTATAGTTTCTAACAGTCCTCGATTTAAATTGATTTTTTAACCAAAACTAGTATAAATTAGTGTATAATATATTAGGATTTTTTGACCGAAACTTGCATTTCGAAAAGTTTTGTAGAATCTAATTTTCAGATGATTTTTTGCATAGACTTCCATCATAAACTTCCCTCATAAAATATATAAATGATCTAAAAAATACAAAATAATCTCGAACAATCCTCGGTTTAATTTTATTTTTTGATCGAAACTAGTATAAACTAGTGTATAATATATTACATTTTTTGACCGAAACTTGCAATTCGAAAAATTTCAAAGATTCTAATTTTCAGATGATTTTTTGCATGGACTTCCATCAAAACCTTCCCTCATAACATATATAAATGATCTAAAAAGTACAAAATCATCTCGAACAGTACTCGGTTTAATTTTATTTTTTGATCGAAACTAGTATATACTAGTGTATAATATATTACGATTTTTTGACCGAAACTTGCAATTCGAAAAATTTCATAGATTCTAATTTTCAGATGATTTTTTGCATGGACTACCAGCATAACCTTCCATCGTAACCTATATAAAGGATTCGAAAAGATTTGTATCGTTTCAAACAGTCCTCAGTTTAATATGATTTTTTGGTCGAAACTAGTATAAACTAGTGTATAATATATTACGATTTACTGACCGAAACTTGCATTTCGAAAAAGTTTTGTAGAATCTAATTTTCAGATGATTTTTTGCATGGACTACCATCATAACCTTCCCTCGTAACCTATATAAAGGATTCAAAAAGTTTTGTATCGTTTCTAACAGTCCTCGATTTAATTTGATTTTTTGACCAAAACTAGTATAAATTAGTGTATAATATATTACGATTTTTTGACCGAAACTTGCATTTCGAAAAGTTTTGTAGAATCTAATTTTCAGATGATTTTTTGCATGGACTACCATCATAACCTTCCCTCGTAACCTATATAAAGGATTCAAAAAGTTTTGTATCGTTTCTAACAGTCCTCGATTTAAATTGATTTTTTGACCAAAACTAGTATAAATTAGTGTATAATATATTAGGATTTTTTGACCGAAACTTGCATTTCGAAAAGTTTTGTAGAATCTAATTTTCAGAAGATTTTTTGCATAGACTTCCATCATAAACTTCCCTCATAAAATATATAAATGATCTAAAAAATACAAAATAATCTCGAACAATCCTCGGTTTAATTTTATTTTTTGATCGAAACTAGTATAAACTAGTGGATAATATATTATGTTTTTTGACCGAAACTTGCTATTCGAAAAAATTTCAAAGATTCTAATTTTCAGATGATTTTTTGCATGGACTACCATCATAACCTTCCCTCGTAACCTATATAAAGGATTCGAAAAGATTTGTATCGTTTCAAACAGTCCTCGGTTTAATTTGATTTTTTGATCGAAACTAGTATAAACTAGTGTATAATATATTACGATTTTTTGACCGAAACTTGCATTTCGAAAAGTTTTTTAGAATCTAATTTTCATATGATTTTTTTCATGGAATACCATCATAAACTTCCCTCGTAACCTATATAAAGGATTCAAAATGTTTTGTATCGTTTCTTACAGTCCTCGATTTAATTTGATTTTTTGACCAAAACTAGTATAAATTAGTGTATAATATATTACGATTTTTTGACCGAAACTTGCATTTCGAAATGTTTTGTAGAATCTAATTTTCAGATGATTTTTTGCATGGACTTCCATCAAAACCTTCCCTCATAACATATATAAATGATCTAAAAAGTACAAAATCATCTCGAATAGTACTCGGTTTAATTTTATTTTTTGATCGAAACTAGTATAAACTAGTGTATAATATATTACAATTTTTTGACCGAAAATTGTATTTTGAAAAATTTCATAGATTCTAATTTTCAGATGATTTTTTGCATGGACTACCAGCATAACCTTCCATCGTAACCTATATAAAGGATTCGAAAAGATTTGTATCGTTTCTAACAGTCCTCAATTTAATTTGATTTTTTGACCAAAACTTGTATAAATTAGTGTATAATATATTACTATTTTTTGACCGAAACTTGCATTTCGAAAAGTTTTGTAGAATCTAATTTTCAGATGATTTTTTGCATGGACTACCATCATAACCTTCCCTCGTAACCTATATAAAGGATTCAAAAAGTTTTGTATCGTTTCTAACAGTCCTCGATTTAAATTGATTTTTTGACCAAAACTAGTATAAATTAGTGTATAATATATTAGGATTTTTTGACCGAAACTTGCATTTCGAAAAGTTTTGTAGAATCTAATTTTCAAAAGATTTTTTGCATAGACTTCCATCATAAACTTCCCTCATAAAATATATAAATGATCTAAAAAAATACAAAATAATCTCGAACAATCCTCGGTTTAATTTTATTTTTTGATCGAAACTAGTATAAACTAGTGGATAATATATTACGTTTTTTGACCGAAACTTGCAATTCGAAAAATTTCAAAGATTCTAATTTTCAGATGATTTTTTGCATGGACTACCATCATAACCTTCCCTCGTAACCTATATAAAGGATTCGAAAAGATTTGTATCGTTTCAAACAGTCCTCGGTTTAATTTGATTTTTTGATCGAAACTAGTATAAACTAGTGTATAATATATTACGATTTTTTGACCGAAACTTGCATTTCGAAAAGTTTTTTAGAATCTAATTTTCAGATGATTTTTTTCATGGAATACCATCATAAACTTCCCTCGTAACCTATATAAAGGATTTAAAATGTTTTGTATCGTTTCTTACAGTCCTCGATTTAATTTGATTTTTTGACCAAAACTAGTATAAATTAGTGTATAATATATTACGATTTTTTGACCGAAACTTGCATTTCGAAATGTTTTGTAGAATCTAATTTTCAGATGATTTTTTGCATGGACTTCCATCAAAACCTTCCCTCATAACATATATAAATGATCTAAAAAGTACAAAATCATCTCGAATAGTACTCGGTTTAATTTTATTTTTTGATCGAAACTAGTATAAACTAGTGTATAATATATTACAATTTTTTGACCGAAAATTGTATTTTGAAAAATTTCATAGATTCTAATTTTCAGATGATTTTTTGCATGGACTACCAGCATAACCTTCCATCGTAACCAATATAAAGGATTCGAAAAGATTTGTATCGTTTCTAACAGTCCTCAATTTAATTTGATTTTTTTACCAAAACTTGTATAAATTAGTGTATAATATATTACTATTTTTTGACCGAAACTTGCATTTCGAAAAGTTTTGTAGAATCTAATTTTCAGATGATTTTTTGCATTGACTTCCATCAAAACCTTCCCTCCAAAAATATATAAATCATCTAAAAAGTCCAAAATCATCTCGAATAGTCCTCGGTTTAATTTTATTTTTTGATCGAAACTAGTATAAACTAGTGTATAATTTATTACGATTTTTTGATCGAAACTTGCATTTCGAAAAATTTCATAGATTCTAATTTTCAGATGATTTTTTGCCTGGACTACCATCATAACCTTCCCTCGTAACCTATATAAAGGATTCGAAAAGATTTGTATCGTTTCAAACAGTCCTCGGTTTAATTTGATTTTTTGGTCGAAACTAGTATAAACTAGTGTATAATATATTACGATTTATTTGACCGAAACTTGCATTTCGAAAAAGTTTTGTAGAATCTATTTTTCAGATGATTTTTTGCATGGACTACCATCATAACCTTCCCTCGTAACCTATATAAAGGATTCAAAAAGTTTTGTATCGTTTCTAACAGTCCTCGATTTAATTTGATTTTTTGACCAAAACTAGTATAAATTAGTGTATAATATATTACTATTTTTTGACCGAAACTTGCATTTCGAAAAGTTTTGTAGAATCTAATTTTCAGATGATTTTTTGCATGGACTTCCACCAAAACCTTCCCTCGTAAAATATATAAATGATCTTAAAAGTACAGAATCATCTCGAACAATCCTCGGTTTAATTTTATTTTTTGATCGAAACTAGTATATACTAGTGTATAATATATTACGATTTTTTGACCGAAACTTGCAATTCGAAAAATTTCATAGATTCTAATTTTCAGATGATTTTTTGCATGGACTACCAGCATAACCTTCCATCGTAACCTATATAAAGGATTCGAAAAGATTTGTATCGTTTCAAACAGTCCTCAGTTTAATATGATTTTTTGGTCGAAACTAGTATAAACTAGTGTATAATATATTACGATTTACTGACCGAAACTTGCATTTCGAAAAAGTTTTGTAGAATCTAATTTTCAGATGATTTTTTGCATGGACTACCATCATAACCTTCCCTCGTAACCTATATAAAGGATTCAAAAAGTTTTGTATCGTTTCTAACAGTCCTCGATTTAATTTGATTTTTTGACCAAAACTAGTATAAATTAGTGTATAATATATTACGATTTTTTGACCGAAACTTGCATTTCGAAAAGTTTTGTAGAATCTAATTTTCTGATGATTTTTTGCATGGACTACCATCATAACCTTCCCTCGTAACCAATATAAAGGATTCAAAAAGTTTTGTATCGTTTCTAACAGTCCTCGATTTAAATTGATTTTTTGACCAAAACTAGTATAAATTAGTGTATAATATATTAGGATTTCTTGACCGAAACTTGCATTTCGAAAAGTTTTGTAGAATCTAATTTTCAGATGATTTTTTGCATGGACTTCCACCAAAACCTTCCCTCGTAAAATATATAAATGATCTTAAAAGTACAGAATCATCTCGAACAATCCTCGGTTTAATTTTATTTTTTGATCGAAACTAGTATATACTAGTGTATAATATATTACGATTTTTTGACCGAAACTTGCAATTCGAAAAATTTCATAGATTCTAATTTTCAGATGATTTTTTGCATGGACTACCAGCATAACCTTCCATCGTAACCTATATAAAGGATTCGAAAAGATTTGTATCGTTTCAAACAGTCCTCAGTTTAATATGATTTTTTGGTCGAAACTAGTATAAACTAGTGTATAATATATTACGATTTTTTTGACCCGAAATTTGCATTTCGAAAAGTTTTGTAGAATCTATTTTTCAGATGATGTTTTGCAAGGACTACCATCATAACCTTTCCTCGTAACCTATATAAAGGATTGAAAAAGTTTTGTATCGTTTCTAACAGTCCTCGATTTAATTTGATTTTTTTACCAAAACTAGTATAAATTAGTGTAGAATATATTACGATTTTTTGACCGAAACTTGCATTTCGAAAAGTTTTGTAGAATCTAATTTTCAGATGATTTTTTGCATGGACTTCCATAAAAACCTTCCCTCATAAAATATATAAATGATCTAAAAAGTACAGAATCTTCTCGAACAATCCTCGGTTTAATTTTATTTTTTGATCGAAACTAGTATAAACTAGTGTATAATATATTACGATTTTTTGACCGAAACTTGCAATTCGAAAAATTTCATAGATTCTAATTTTCAGATGATTTTTTGCATGGACTACCAGCATAACCTTCCATCGTAACCTATATAAAGGATTCGAAAAGATTTGTATCGTTTCTAACAGGCCTCTGTTTAATTTGATTTTTTGGTCGAAACTAGTATAAACTAGTGTATAATATATTACAATTTTTGGACAGAAAATTGCATTTCGGAAAGTTTTGAAGAATCTAATTTTCAGATGATTTTTTGAATGAACTACCATCATAACCTTCCCTCGTAACCTATATAAAGGATTCAAAAAGTTTTGTATCGTTTCTAACAGTCCTCGATTTAATTTGATTTTTTGACCAAAACTAGTTTAAATTAATGTATAATATATTACGATTTTTTGACCGAAACTTGCAATTCGAAAAGTTTTGTAGAATCTAATTTTCAGATGATTTTTTGCATTGACTTCCATCAAAACCTTCCCTCATAAAATATATAAATGATCTAAAAAGTATAGAATCATCTTGAACAATCCTCGGTTTAATTTTATTTTTTGATCGAAACTAGTATAAACTAGTGTATAATATATTACGATGTTTTGACCGAAACTTGCAATTCGAAAAATTTCATAGATTCTAATTTTCAGATGATTTTTTGCATGGACTACCAGCATAACCATCCATCGTAACTTATATAAAGGATTCGAAAAGATTTGTATCGTTTCTAACAGTCCTCTGTTTAATTTGATTTTTTGGTCGAAACTAGTATAAACTAGTGTATAATATATTACGATTTTTGGACCGAAAATTGCATTTCAAAAAGTTTTGAAGAATCTAATTTTCAGATGATTTTTTGAATGAACTACCATCATAACCTTCCCTCGTAACCTATATAAAGGATTCAAAAAGTTTTGTATCGTTTCTAACAGTCCTCGATTTAATTTGATTTTTTGACCAAAACTAGTATAAATTAGTGTATAATATATTACGATTTTTTGCCTGAAACTTGCATTTCGAAAAGTTTTGTAGAATCTAATTTTCAGATGATTTTTTGCATTGACTTCCATCAAAACCTTCCCTCCAAAAATATATAAATCATCTAAAAAGTACAGAATCATCTCGAATAGTCCTCGATTTAATTTTATTTTTTGATCGAAACTAGTATAAACTAGTGTATAATTTATTACGATTTTTTGATCGAAACTTGCATTTCGAAAAATTTCATAGATTCTAGTTTTCAGATGATATTTTGCATGGACTACCATCATAACCTTCCCTCGTAACCTATATAAAGGATTCGAAAAGATTTGTATCGTTTCAAACAGTCCTCGGTTTAATTTGATTTTTTGGACGAAACTAGTATAAACTAGTGTATAATATATTACGATTTTTTTGACCGAAACTTGCATTTCGAAAAGTTTTGTAGAATCTATTTTTTAGATGATTTTTTGCAGGGACTACCATCATAACCTTTCCTCGTAACCTATATAAAGGATTGAAAAAGTTTTGTATTGTTTCTAACAGTCCTCGATTTAATTTGATTTTTTGACCAAATCTAGTATAAATTAGTGTATAATATATTACGATTTTTTGACCGAAACTTGCATTTCAAAAAGTTTTGTAGAATCTAATTTTCAGATGATTTTTTGCATGGACTTCCATCAAAACCTTCCCTCATAAAATATATAAATGATCTAAAAAGTACAGAATCTTCTCGAACAATCCTCGGTTTAATTTTATTTTTTGATCGAAACTAGTATAAACTAGTGTATAATATATTACGATTTTTTGACCGAAACTTGCAATTCGAAAAATTTCATAGATTCTAATTTTCAGATGATTTTTTGCATGGACTACCAGCATAACCTTCCATCGTAACCTATATAAAGGATTCGAAAAGATTTGTATCGTTTCTAACAGTCCTCTGTTTAATTTGATTTTTTGGTCGAAACTAGTATAAACTAGTGTATAATATATTACGATTTTTGGACCGAAAATTGCATTTCGAAAAGTTTTGAAGAATCTAATTTTCAGATGATTTTTTGAATGAACTACCATCATAACCTTCCCTCGTAACCTATATAAAGGATTCAAAAAGTTTTGTATCGTTTCTAACAGTCCTCGATTTAATTTGATTTTTTTACCAAAACTAGTATAAATTAGTGTATAATATATTACGATTTTTTGACCGAAACTTGCATTTCGAAAAGTTTTGTGGAATCTAATTTTCAGATGATTTTTTGCATTGACTTCCATCAAAATCTTCCCTCATAAAATATATAAATGATCTAAAAATTACAGAATCATCTTGAACAATCCTCGGTTTAATTTTATTTTTTGATCGAAACTAGTATAAACTAGTGTATAATATATTACGATTTTTTGACCGAAACTTGCAATTCGAAAAATTTCATAGATTCTAATTTTCAGATGATTTTTTGCTTGGACTACCAGCATAACCTTCCATCGTAACCTATATAAAGGATTCGAAAAGATTTGTATCGTTTCTAACAGTCCTCTGTTTAATTTGATTTTTTGTTCGAAACTAGTATAAACTAGTGTATAATATATTACGATTTTTGGACCGAAAATTGCATTTCGAAAAGTTTTGAAGAATCTAATTTTCAGATGATTTTTTGAATGAACTACCATCATAACCTTCCCTCGTAACCTATATAAAGGATTCAAAAAGTTTTGTATCGTTTCTAACAGTCCTCGATTTAATTTGATTTTTTGACCAAAACTAGTATAAATTAGTGTATAATATATTAAGATTTTTTGCCTGAAACTTGCATTTCGAAAAGTTTTGTAGAATCTAATTTTCAGATGATTTTTTGCATTGACTTCCATCAAAACCTTCCCTCCAAAAATATATAAATCATCTAAAAAGTACAGAATCATCTCGAATAGTCCTCGATTTAATTTTATTTTTTGATCGAAACTAGTATAAACTAGTGTATAATTTATTACGATTTTTTGATCGAAACTTGCATTTCGAAAAATTTCATAGATTCTAGTTTTCAGATGATACTTTGCATGGACTACCATCATAACCTTCCCTCGTAACCTATATAAAGGATTCGAAAAGATTTGTATCGTTTCAAACAGTCCTCGGTTTAATTTGATTTTTTGGACGAAACTAGTATAAACTAGTGTATAATATATTACGATTTTTTTGACCGAAACTTGCATTTCGAAAAGTTTTGTAGAATCTATTTTTTAGATGATTTTTTGCAGGGACTACCATCATAACCTTTCCTCGTAACCTATATAAAGGATTGAAAAAGTTTTGTATCGTTTCTAACAGTCCTCGATTTAATTTGATTTTTTGACCAAATCTAGTATAAATTAGTGTATAATATAGTACGATTTTTTGACCGAAACTTGCATTTCAAAAAGTTTTGTAGAATCTAATTTTCAGATGATTTTTTGCATGGACTTCCATCAAAACCTTCCCTCATAAAATATATAAATGATCTAAAAAGTACAGAATCTTCTCGAACAATCCTCGGTTTAATTTTATTTTTTGATCGAAACTAGTATAAACTAGTGTATAATATATTACGATTTTTTGACCGAAACTTGCAATTCGAAAAATTTCATAGATTCTAATTTTCAGATGATTTTTTGCATGGACTACCAGCATAACCTTCCATCGTAACCTATATAAAGGA
Organism: Lathyrus aphaca; assembly: GCA_963966055.1. Lineage (NCBI taxonomy): Eukaryota > Viridiplantae > Streptophyta > Magnoliopsida > Fabales > Fabaceae > Lathyrus > Lathyrus aphaca. The sequence continues at coordinate 642,835,331 of OZ014520.1, read as the reverse complement.
TTCGAAAAGATTTGTATCGTTTCTAACAGTCCTCTGTTTAATTTGATTTTTTGGTCGAAACTAGTATAAACTAGTGTATAATATATTACGATTTTTGGACCGAAAATTGCATTTCGAAAAGTTTTGAAGAATCTAATTTTCAGATGATTTTTTGAATGAACTACCATCATAACCTTCCCTCGTAACCTATATAAAGGATTCAAAAAGTTTTGTATCGTTTCTAACAGTCCTCGATTTAATTTGATTTTTTTACCAAAACTAGTATAAATTAGTGTATAATATATTACGATTTTTTGACCGAAACTTGCATTTCGAAAAGTTTTGTGGAATCTAATTTTCAGATGATTTTTTGCATTGACTTCCATCAAAATCTTCCCTCATAAAATATATAAATGATCTAAAAATTACAGAATCATCTTGAACAATCCTCGGTTTAATTTTATTTTTTGATCGAAACTAGTATAAACTAGTGTATAATATATTACGATTTTTTGACCGAAACTTGCAATTCGAAAAATTTCATAGATTCTAATTTTCAGATGATTTTTTGCATGGACTACCAGCATAACCTTCCATCGTAACCTATATAAAGGATTCGAAAAGATTTGTATCGTTTCTAACAGTCCTCTGTTTAATTTGATTTTTTGTTCGAAACTAGTATAAACTAGTGTATAATATATTACGATTTTTGGACCGAAAATTGCATTTCGAAAAGTTTTGAAGAATCTAATTTTCAGATGATTTTTTGAATGAACTACCATCATAACCTTCCCTCGTAACCTATATAAAGGATTCAAAAAGTTTTGTATCGTTTCTAACAGTCCTCGATTTAATTTGATTTTTTGACCAAAACTAGTATAAATTAGTGTATAATTTATTATGATTTTTTGATCGAAACTTGCATCTCGAAAAATTTCATAGATTCTAATTTTCAGATGATTTTTTGCATGGACTACCATCATAACCTTCCCTCGTAACCTATATAAAGGATTCGAAAAGATTTGTATCGTTTCAAACAGTCCTCGGTTTAATTTGATTTTTTGGTCGAAACTAGTATAAACTAGTGTATAATATATTACGGTTTTTTTGACCGAAACTTGCATTTCGAAAAGTTTTGTAGAATCTATTTTTCAGATGATTTTTTGCAGGGACTACCATCATAACCTTTCCTCGTAACCTATATAAAGGATTGAAAAAGTTTTGTATCGTTTCTAACAGTCCTCGATTTAATTTGATTTTTTGACCAAAACTAGTATAAATTAGTGTATAATATATTACGATTTTTTGACCGAAAATTGCATTTCGAAAAGTTTTGTAGAATCTAATTTTCAGATGATTTTTTGCATCGACTTCCATCAAAACCTTCCCTCATAAAATATATAAATGATCTAAAAAGTACAGAATCATCTCGAACAATCCTCGGTTTAATTTTATTTTTTGATCGAAACTAGTATAAACTAGTGTATAATATATTACGATTTTTTGACCGAAACTTGCATTTCGAAAAATTTCATAGATTCTAATTTTCAGATGATTTTTTGCATGGACTACCATCATAACCTTCCCTCGTAACCTATATAAAGGATTCGAAAAGATTTGTATCGTTTCAAACAGTCCTCGGTTTAATTTGATTTTTTGGTCGAAACTAGTATAAACTAGTGTATAATATATTACCATTTTTTTGACCGAAATTTGCATTTCGAAAAGTTTTGTAGAATCTATTTTTCAGATGATTTTTTGCAGGGACTACCATCATAACCTTTCCTCGTAACCTATATAAAGGATTCAAAAAGTTTTGTATCGTTTCTAACAGTCCTCGATTTAATTTGATTTTTTGACCAAAACTAGTATAAATTAGTGTATAATATATTACGATTTTTTGACTGAAATTTGCATTTCGAAAAGTTTTGTAGAATCTAATTTTCAGATGATTTTTTGCCTGGACTTCCATCAAAACCTTCCCTCATAAAATATATAAATGATCTAAAAAGTACAGAATCATCTTGAACAATCCTCGGTTTAATTTTATTTTTTGATCGAAACTAGTATAGACTAGTGTACAATATATTACGATTTTTTGACCGAAACTTGCAATTCGAAAAATTTCATAGATTCTAATTTTCAGATGATTTTTTGCATGGACTACCAGCATAACCTTCCATCGTAACCTATATAAAGGATTCGAAAAGATTTGTATCGTTTCTAACAGTCCTCTGTTTAATTTGATTTTTTGGTCGAAACTAGTATAAACTAGTGTATAATATATTACAATTTTTGGACCGAAAATTGCATTTCGAAAAGTTTTGAAGAATCTAATTTTCAGATGATTTTTTGAATGAACTACCATCATAACCTTCCCTCGTAACCTATATAAAGGATTCAAAAAGTTTTGTATCGTTTCTAACAGTCCTCGATTTAATTTGATTTTTTGACCAAAACTAGTATAAATTAGTGTATAATATATTACGATTTTTTGACCGAAACTTGCATTTCGAAAAGTTTTGTAGAATCTAATTTTCAGATGATTTTTTGCATTGACTTCCATCAAAACCTTCCCTCCAAAAATATATAAATCATCTAAAAAGTATATAATCATCTCGAATAGTCCTCGGTTTAATTTTATTTTTTGATCGAAACTAGTATAAATTAGTGTATAATTTATTACGATTTTTTGATCGAAACTTGCATCTCGAAAAATTTCATAGATTCTAATTTTCAGATGATTTTTTGCATGGACTACCATCATAACCTTCCCTCGTAACCTATATAAAGGATTCGAAAAGATTTGTATCGTTTCAAACAGTCCTCGGTTTAATTTGATTTTTTGGTCGAAACTAGTATAAACTAGTGTATAATATATTACGGTTTTTTTGACCGAAACTTGCATTTCGAAAAGTTTTGTAGAATCTATTTTTCAGATGATTTTTTGCAGGGACTACCATCATAACCTTTCCTCGTAACCTATATAAAGGATTGAAAAAGTTTTGTATCGTTTCTAACAGTCCTCGATTTAATTTGATTTTTTGACCAAAACTAGTATAAATTAGTGTATAATATATTACGATTTTTTGACCGAAAATTGCATTTCGAAAAGTTTTGTAGAATCTAATTTTCAGATGATTTTTTGCATCGACTTCCATCAAAACCTTCCCTCATAAAATATATAAATGATCTAAAAAGTACAGAATCATCTCGAACAATCCTCGGTTTAATTTTATTTTTTGATCGAAACTAGTATAAACTAGTGTATAATATATTACGATTTTTTGACCGAAACTTGCATTTCGAAAAATTTCATAGATTCTAATTTTCAGATGATTTTTTGCATGGACTACCATCATAACCTTCCCTCGTAACCTATATAAAGGATTCGAAAAGATTTGTATCGTTTCAAACAGTCCTCGGTTTAATTTGATTTTTTGGTCGAAACTAGTATAAACTAGTGTATAATATATTACCATTTTTTTGACCGAAATTTGCATTTCGAAAAGTTTTGTAGAATCTATTTTTCAGATGATTTTTTGCAGGGACTACCATCATAACCTTTCCTCGTAACCTATATAAAGGATTCAAAAAGTTTTGTATCGTTTCTAACAGTCCTCGATTTAATTTGATTTTTTGACCAAAACTAGTATAAATTAGTGTATAATATATTACGATTTTTTGACTGAAATTTGCATTTCGAAAAGTTTTGTAGAATCTAATTTTCAGATGATTTTTTGCCTGGACTTCCATCAAAACCTTCCCTCATAAAATATATAAATGATCTAAAAAGTACAGAATCATCTTGAACAATCCTCGGTTTAATTTTATTTTTTGATCGAAACTAGTATAGACTAGTGTACAATATATTACGATTTTTTGACCGAAACTTGCAATTCGAAAAATTTCATAGATTCTAATTTTCAGATGATTTTTTGCATGGACTACCAGCATAACCTTCCATCGTAACCTATATAAAGGATTCGAAAAGATTTGTATCGTTTCTAACAGTCCTCTGTTTGATTTGATTTTTTGGTCGAAACTAGTATAAACTAGTGTATAATATATTACAATTTTTGGACCGAAAATTGCATTTCGAAAAGTTTTGAAGAATCTAATTTTCAGATGATTTTTTGAATGAACTACCATCATAACCTTCCCTCGTAACCTATATAAAGGATTCAAAAAGTTTTGTATCGTTTCTAACAGTCCTCGATTTAATTTGATTTTTTGACCAAAACTAGTATAAATTAGTGTATAATATATTACGATTTTTTGACCGAAACTTGCATTTCGAAAAGTTTTGTAGAATCTAATTTTCAGATGATTTTTTGCATTGACTTCCATCAAAACCTTCCCTCCAAAAATATATAAATCATCTAAAAAGTATATAATCATCTCGAATAGTCCTCGGTTTAATTTTATTTTTTGATCGAAACTAGTATAAATTAGTGTATAATTTATTACGATTTTTTGATCGAAACTTGCATCTCGAAAAATTTCATAGATTCTAATTTTCAGATGATTTTTTGCATGGACTACCATCATAACCTTCCCTCGTAACCTATATAAAGGATTCGAAAAGATTTGTATCGTTTCAAACAGTCCTCGGTTTAATTTGATTTTTTGGTCGAAACTAGTATAAACTAGTGTATAATATATTACGGTTTTTTTGACCGAAACTTGCATTTCGAAAAGTTTTGTAGAATCTATTTTTCAGATGATTTTTTGCAGGGACTACCATCATAACCTTTCCTCGTAACCTATATAAAGGATTGAAAAAGTTTTGTATCGTTTCTAACAGTCCTCGATTTAATTTGATTTTTTGACCAAAACTAGTATAAATTAGTGTATAATATATTACGATTTTTTGACCGAAAATTGCATTTCGAAAAGTTTTGTAGAATCTAATTTTCAGATGATTTTTTGCATCGACTTCCATCAAAACCTTCCCTCATAAAATATATAAATGATCTAAAAAGTACAGAATCATCTCGAACAATCCTCGGTTTAATTTTATTTTTTGATCGAAACTAGTATAAACTAGTGTATAATATATTACGATTTTTTGACCGAAACTTGCATTTCGAAAAATTTCATAGATTCTAATTTTCAGATGATTTTTTGCATGGACTACCATCATAACCTTCCCTCGTAACCTATATAAAGGATTCGAAAAGATTTGTATCGTTTCAAACAGTCCTCGGTTTAATTTGATTTTTTGGTCGAAACTAGTATAAACTAGTGTATAATATATTACCATTTTTTTGACCGAAATTTGCATTTCGAAAAGTTTTGTAGAATCTATTTTTCAGATGATTTTTTGCAGGGACTACCATCATAACCTTTCCTCGTAACCTATATAAAGGATTCAAAAAGTTTTGTATCGTTTCTAACAGTCCTCGATTTAATTTGATTTTTTGACCAAAACTAGTATAAATTAGTGTATAATATATTACGATTTTTTGACTGAAATTTGCATTTCGAAAAGTTTTGTAGAATCTAATTTTCAGATGATTTTTTGCCTGGACTTCCATCAAAACCTTCCCTCATAAAATATATAAATGATCTAAAAAGTACAGAATCATCTTGAACAATCCTCGGTTTAATTTTATTTTTTGATCGAAACTAGTATAGACTAGTGTACAATATATTACGATTTTTTGACCGAAACTTGCAATTCGAAAAATTTCATAGATTCTAATTTTCAGATGATTTTTTGCATGGACTACCAGCATAACCTTCCATCGTAACCTATATAAAGGATTCGAAAAGATTTGTATCGTTTCTAACAGTCCTCTGTTTAATTTGATTTTTTGGTCGAAACTAGTATAAACTAGTGTATAATATATTACGATTTTTGGACCGAAAATTGCATTTCGAAAAGTTTTGAAGAATCTAATTTTCAGATGATTTTTTGAATGAACTACCATCATAACCTTCCCTCGTAACCTATATAAAGGATTCAAAAAGTTTTGTATCGTTTCTAACAGTCCTCGATTTAATTTGATTTTTTGACCAAAACTAGTATAAATTAGTGTATAATATATTACGATTTTTTGACTGAAATTTGCATTTCGAAAAGTTTTGTAGAATCTAATTTTCAGATGATTTTTTGCCTGGACTTCCATCAAAACCTTCCCTCATAAAATATATAAATAATCTAAAAAGTACAGAATCATCTTGAACAATCCTCGGTTTAATTTTATTTTTTGATCGAAACTAGTATAGACTAGTGTACAATATATTACGATTTTTTGACCGAAACTTGCAATTCGAAAAATTTCATAGATTCTAATTTTCAGATGATTTTTTGCATGCACTACCAGCATAACCTTCCATCGTAACCTATATAAAGGATTCGAAAAGATTTGTATCGTTTCTAACAGTCCTCTGTTTAATTTGATTTTTTGGTCGAAACTAGTATAAACTAGTGTATAATATATTACGATTTTTGGACCGAAAATTGCATTTCGAAAAGTTTTGAAGAATCTAATTTTCAGATGATTTTTTGAATGAACTACCATCATAACCTTCCCTCGTAACCTATATAAAGGATTCAAAAAGTTTTGTATCGTTTCTAACAGTCCTCGATTTAATTTGATTTTTTGACCAAAACTAGTATAAATTAGTGTATAATATATTACGATTTTTTGACCGAAACTTGCATTTCGAAAAGTTTTGTAGAATCTAATTTTCAGATGATTTTTTGCATTGACTTCCATCAAAACCTTCCCTCCAAAAATATATAAATCATCTAAAAAGTATATAATCATCTCGAATAGTCCTCGGTTTAATTTTTTTTTTTGATCGAAACTAGTATAAATTAGTGTATAATTTATTACGATTTTTTGATCGAAACTTGCATCTCGAAAAATTTCATAGATTCTAATTTTCAGATGATTTTTTGCATGGACTACCATCATAACCTTCCCTCGTAACCTATATAAAGGATTCGAAAAGATTTGTATCGTTTCAAACAGTCCTCGGTTTAATTTGATTTTTTGGTCGAAACTAGTATAAACTAGTGTATAATATATTACGGTTTTTTTGACCGAAACTTGCATTTCGAAAAGTTTTGTAGAATCTATTTTTCAGATGATTTTTTGCAGGGACTACCATCATAACCTTTCCTCGTAACCTATATAAAGGATTGAAAAAGTTTTGTATCGTTTCTAACAGTCCTCGATTTAATTTGATTTTTTGACCAAAACTAGTATAAATTAGTGTATAATATATTACGATTTTTTGACCGAAACTTGCATTTCGAAAAGTTTTGTAGAATCTAATTTTCAGATGATTTTTTGCATGGACTTCCATCAAAACCTTCCCTCATAAAATATATAAATGATCTAAAAAGTACAGAATCTTCTCGAACAATCCTCGGTTTAATTTTATTTTTTGATCGAAACTAGTATAAACTAGTGTATAATATATTACGATTTTTTGACCGAAATTGCAATTCGAAAAATTTCATGGATTCTAATTTTCAGATGATTTTTTGCATGGACTACCAGCATAACCTTCCATCGTAACCTATATAAAGGATTCGAAAAGATTTGTATCGTTTCTAACAGTCCTCTGTTTAATTTGATTTTTTGGTCGAAACTAGTATAAACTAGTGTATAATATATTACGATTTTTGGACAGAAAATTGCATTTCGAAAAGTTTTGAAGAATCTAATTTTCAGATGATTTTTTGAATGACTACCATCATAACCTTCCCTCGTAACCTATATAAAGGATTCAAAAAGTTTTGTATCGTTTCTAACAGTCCTCGATTGAATTTGATTTTTTGACCAAAACTAGTATAAATTAATGTATAATATATTACGATTTTTTGACCGAAACTTGCATTTCGAAAAGTTTTGTAGAATCTAATTTTCAGATGATTTTTTGCATTGACTTCCATCAAAACCTTCCCTCATCAAAATATATAAATGATCTAAAAAGTACAGAATCATCTTGAACAATCCTCAGTTTAATTTTATTTTTTGATCGAAACTAGTATAAACTAGTGTATAATATATTACGATTTTTTGACCGAAACTTGCAATTCAAAAAATTTCATAGATTCTAATTTTCAGATGATTTTTTGCATGGACTACCAGCATAACCTTCCATCGTAACCTATATAAAGGATTCGAAAAGATTTGTATCGTTTCTAACAGTCCTCTGTTTAATTTGATTTTTTGGTCGAAACTAGTATAAACTAGTGTATAATATATTACGATTTTTGTACCGAAAATTGCATTTCGAAAAGTTTTGAAGAATCTAATTTTCAGATGATTTTTTGAATGAACTACCATCATAACCTTCCCTCGTAACCTATATAAAGGATTCAAAAAGTTTTGTATCGTTTCTAACAGTCCTCGATTTAATTTGATTTTTTGACCAAAACTAGTATAAATTAGTGTATAATATATTACGATTTTTTGACCGAAACTTGCATTTCGAAAAGTTTTGTAGAATCTAATTTTCAGATGATTTTTTGCATGGACTTCCATCAAAACCTTCCCTCATAAAATATATAAATGATCTAAAAAGTACAGAATCTTCTCGAACAATCCTCGGTTTAATTTTATTTTTTGATCGAAACTAGTATAAACTAGTGTATAATATATTACGATTTTTTGACCGAAACTTGCAATTCGAAAAATTTCATGGATTCTAATTTTCAGATGATTTTTTGCATGGACTACCAGCATAACCTTCCATCGTAACCTATATAAAGGATTCGAAAAGATTTGTATCGTTTCTAACAGTCCTCTGTTTAATTTGATTTTTTGGTCGAAACTAGTATAAACTAGTGTATAATATATTACGATTTTTGGACAGAAAATTGCATTTCGAAAAGTTTTGAAGAATCTAATTTTCAGATGATTTTTTGAATGACTACCATCATAACCTTCCCTCGTAACCTATATAAAGGATTCAAAAAGTTTTGTATCGTTTCTAACAGTCCTCGATTTAATTTGATTTTTTGACCAAAACTAGTTTAAATTAATGTATAATATATTACGATTTTTTGACCGAAACTTGCAATTCGAAAAGTTTTGTAGAATCTAATTTTCAGATGATTTTTTGCATTGACTTCCATCAAAACCTTCCCTCATAAAATATATAAATGATCTAAAAAGTATAGAATCATCTTGAACAATCCTCGGTTTAATTTTATTTTTTGATCGAAACTAGTATAAACTAGTGTATAATATATTACGATGTTTTGACCGAAACTTGCAATTCGAAAAATTTCATAGATTCTAATTTTCAGATGATTTTTTGCATGGACTACCAGCATAACCATCCATCGTAACTTATATAAAGGATTCGAAAAGATTTGTATCGTTTCTAACAGTCCTCTGTTTAATTTGATTTTTTGGTCGAAACTAGTATAAACTAGTGTATAATATATTACGATTTTTGGACCGAAAATTGCATTTCAAAAAGTTTTGAAGAATCTAATTTTCAGATGATTTTTTGAATGAACTACCATCATAACCTTCCCTCGTAACCTATATAAAGGATTCAAAAAGTTTTGTATCGTTTCTAACAGTCCTCGATTTAATTTGATTTTTTGACCAAAACTAGTATAAATTAGTGTATAATATATTACGATTTTTTGCCTGAAACTTGCATTTCGAAAAGTTTTGTAGAATCTAATTTTCAGATGATTTTTTGCATTGACTTCCATCAAAACCTTCCCTCCAAAAATATATAAATCATCTAAAAAGTACATAATCATCTCGAATAGTCCTCGATTTAATTTTATTTTTTGATCGAAACTAGTATAAACTAGTGTATAATTTATTACGATTTTTTGATCGAAACTTGCATTTCGAAAAATTTCATAGATTCTAGTTTTCAGATGATATTTTGCATGGACTACCATCATAACCTTCCCTCGTAACCTATATAAAGGATTCGAAAAGATTTGTATCGTTTCAAACAGTCCTCGGTTTAATTTGATTTTTTGGACGAAACTAGTATAAACTAGTGTATAATATATTACGATTTTTTTGACCGAAACTTGCATTTCGAAAAGTTTTGTAGAATCTATTTTTTAGATGATTTTTTGCAGGGACTACCATCATAACCTTTCCTCGTAACCTATATAAAGGATTGAAAAAGTTTTGTATCGTTTCTAACAGTCCTCGATTTAATTTGATTTTTTGACCAAATCTAGTATAAATTAGTGTATAATATATTACGATTTTTTGACCGAAACTTGCATTTCAAAAAGTTTTGTAGAATCTAATTTTCAGATGATTTTTTGCATGGACTTCCATCAAAACCTTCCCTCATAAAATATATAAATGATCTAAAAAGTACAGAATCTTCTCGAACAATCCTCGGTTTAATTTTATTTTTTGATCGAAACTAGTATAAACTAGTGTATAATATATTACGATTTTTTGACCGAAACTTGCAATTCGAAAAATTTCATAGATTCTAATTTTCAGATGATTTTTTGCATGGACTACCAGCATAACCTTCCATCGTAACCTATATAAAGGATTCGAAAAGATTTGTATCGTTTCTAACAGTCCTCTGTTTAATTTGATTTTTTGGTCGAAACTAGTATAAACTAGTGTATAATATATTACGATTTTTGGACCGAAAATTGCATTTCGAAAAGTTTTGAAGAATCTAATTTTCAGATGATTTTTTGAATGAACTACCATCATAACCTTCCCTCGTAACCTATATAAAGGATTCAAAAAGTTTTGTATCGTTTCTAACAGTCCTCGATTTAATTTGATTTTTTTACCAAAACTAGTATAAATTAGTGTATAATATATTACGATTTTTTGACCGAAACTTGCATTTCGAAAAGTTTTGTGGAATCTAATTTTCAGATGATTTTTTGCATTGACTTCCATCAAAATCTTCCCTCATAAAATATATAAATGATCTAAAAATTACAGAATCATCTTGAACAATCCTCGGTTTAATTTTATTTTTTGATCGAAACTAGTATAAACTAGTGTATAATATATTACGATTTTTTGACCGAAACTTGCAATTCGAAAAATTTCATAGATTCTAATTTTCAGATGATTTTTTGCATGGACTACCAGCATAACCTTCCATCGTAACCTATATAAAGGATTCGAAAAGATTTGTATCGTTTCTAACAGTCCTCTGTTTAATTTGATTTTTTGTTCGAAACTAGTATAAACTAGTGTATAATATATTACGATTTTTGGACCGAAAATTGCATTTCGAAAAGTTTTGAAGAATCTAATTTTCAGATGATTTTTTGAATGAACTACCATCATAACCTTCCCTCGTAACCTATATAAAGGATTCAAAAAGTTTTGTATCGTTTCTAACAGTCCTCGATTTAATTTGATTTTTTGACCAAAACTAGTATAAATTAGTGTATAATATATTACGATTTTTTGACCGAAACTTGCATTTCGAAAAGTTTTGTAGAATCTAATTTTCAGATGATTTTTTGCATTGACTTCCATCAAAACCTTCCCTCCAAAAATATATAAATCATCTAAAAAGTACAGAATCATCTCGAATAGTCCTCGGTTTAATTTTATTTTTTGATCGAAACTAGTATAAACTAGTGTATAATATATTACGATTTTTTGACCGAAACTTGCATTTCGAAAAATTTCATAGATTCTAATTTTCAGATGATTTTTTGCATGGACTACCATCATAACCTTCCCTCGTAACCTATATAAAGGATTCGAAAAGATTTGTATCGTTTCAAACAGTCCTCGGTTTAATTTGATTTTTTGGTCGAAACTAGTATAAACTAGTGTATAATATATTACCATTTTTTTGACCGAAATTTGCATTTCGAAAAGTTTTGTAGAATCTATTTTTCAGATGATTTTTTGCAGGGACTACCATCATAACCTTTCCTCGTAACCTATATAAAGGATTCAAAAAGTTTTGTATCGTTTCTAACAGTCCTCGATTTAATTTGATTTTTTGACCAAAACTAGTATAAATTAGTGTATAATATATTACGATTTTTTGACTGAAATTTGCATTTCGAAAAGTTTTGTAGAATCTAATTTTCAGATGATTTTTTGCCTGGACTTCCATCAAAACCTTCCCTCATAAAATATATAAATGATCTAAAAAGTACAGAATCATCTTGAACAATCCTCGGTTTAATTTTATTTTTTGATCGAAACTAGTATAGACTAGTGTACAATATATTACGATTTTTTGACCGAAACTTGCAATTCGAAAAATTTCATAGATTCTAATTTTCAAATGATTTTTTGCATGGACTACCAGCATAACCTTCCATCGTAACCTATATAAAGGATTCGAAAAGATTTGTATCGTTTCTAACAGTCCTCTGTTTAATTTGATTTTTTGGTCGAAACTAGTATAAACTAGTGTATAATATATTACGATTTTTGGACCGAAAATTGCATTTCGAAAAGTTTTGAAGAATCTAATTTTCAGATGATTTTTTGAATGAACTACCATCATAACCTTCCCTCGTAACCTATATAAAGGATTCAAAAAGTTTTGTATCGTTTCTAACAGTCCTCGATTTAATTTGATTTTTTGACCAAAACTAGTATAAATTAGTGTATAATATATTACGATTTTTTGACCGAAACTTGCATTTCGAAAAGTTTTGTAGAATCTAATTTTCAGATGATTTTTTGCATTGACTTCCATCAAAACCTTCCCTCCAAAAATATATAAATCATCTAAAAAGTATATAATCATCTCGAATAGTCCTCGGTTTAATTTTATTTTTTGATCGAAACTAGTATAAATTAGTGTATAATTTATTACGATTTTTTGATCGAAACTTGCATCTCGAAAAATTTCATAGATTCTAATTTTCAGATGATTTTTTGCATGGACTACCATCATAACCTTCCCTCGTAACCTATATAAAGGATTCGAAAAGATTTGTATCGTTTCAAACAGTCCTCGGTTTAATTTGATTTTTTGGTCGAAACTAGTATAAACTAGTGTATAATATATTACGGTTTTTTTGACCGAAACTTGCATTTCGAAAAGTTTTGTAGAATCTATTTTTCAGATGATTTTTTGCAGGGACTACCATCATAACCTTTCCTCGTAACCTATATAAAGGATTGAAAAAGTTTTGTATCGTTTCTAACAGTCCTCGATTTAATTTGATTTTTTGACCAAAACTAGTATAAATTAGTGTATAATATATTACGATTTTTTGACCGAAAATTGCATTTCGAAAAGTTTTGTAGAATCTAATTTTCAGATGATTTTTTGCATCGACTTCCATCAAAACCTTCCCTCATAAAATATATAAATGATCTAAAAAGTACAGAATCATCTCGAACAATCCTCGGTTTAATTTTATTTTTTGATCGAAACTAGTATAAACTAGTGTATAATATATTACGATTTTTTGACCGAAACTTGCATTTCGAAAAATTTCATAGATTCTAATTTTCAGATGATTTTTTGCATGGACTACCATCATAACCTTCCCTCGTAACCTATATAAAGGATTCGAAAAGATTTGTATCGTTTCAAACAGTCCTCGGTTTAATTTGATTTTTTGGTCGAAACTAGTATAAACTAGTGTATAATATATTACCATTTTTTTGACCGAAATTTGCATTTCGAAAAGTTTTGTAGAATCTATTTTTCAGATGATTTTTTGCAGGGACTACCATCATAACCTTTCCTCGTAACCTATATAAAGGATTCAAAAAGTTTTGTATCGTTTCTAACAGTCCTCGATTTAATTTGATTTTTTGACCAAAACTAGTATAAATTAGTGTATAATATATTACGATTTTTTGACTGAAATTTGCATTTCGAAAAGTTTTGTAGAATCTAATTTTCAGATGATTTTTTGCCTGGACTTCCATCAAAACCTTCCCTCATAAAATATATAAATGATCTAAAAAGTACAGAATCATCTTGAACAATCCTCGGTTTAATTTTATTTTTTGATCGAAACTAGTATAGACTAGTGTACAATATATTACGATTTTTTGACCGAAACTTGCAATTCGAAAAATTTCATAGATTCTAATTTTCAGATGATTTTTTGCATGGACTACCAGCATAACCTTCCATCGTAACCTATATAAAGGATTCGAAAAGATTTGTATCGTTTCTAACAGTCCTCTGTTTAATTTGATTTTTTGGTCGAAACTAGTATAAACTAGTGTATAATATATTACGATTTTTGGACCGAAAATTGCATTTCGAAAAGTTTTGAAGAATCTAATTTTCAGATGATTTTTTGAATGAACTACCATCATAACCTTCCCTCGTAACCTATATAAAGGATTCAAAAAGTTTTGTATCGTTTCTAACAGTCCTCGATTTAATTTGATTTTTTTACCAAAACTAGTATAAATTAGTGTATAATATATTACGATTTTTTGACCGAAACTTGCATTTCGAAAAGTTTTGTGGAATCTAATTTTCAGATGATTTTTTGCATTGACTTCCATCAAAATCTTCCCTCATAAAATATATAAATGATCTAAAAATTACAGAATCATCTTGAACAATCCTCGGTTTAATTTTATTTTTTGATCGAAACTAGTATAAACTAGTGTATAATATATTACGATTTTTTGACCGAAACTTGCAATTCGAAAAATTTCATAGATTCTAATTTTCAGATGATTTTTTGCATGGACTACCAGCATAACCTTCCATCGTAACCTATATAAAGGATTCGAAAAGATTTGTATCGTTTCTAACAGTCCTCTGTTTAATTTGATTTTTTGTTCGAAACTAGTATAAACTAGTGTATAATATATTACGATTTTTGGACCGAAAATTGCATTTCGAAAAGTTTTGAAGAATCTAATTTTCAGATGATTTTTTGAATGAACTACCATCATAACCTTCCCTCGTAACCTATATAAAGGATTCAAAAAGTTTTGTATCGTTTCTAACAGTCCTCGATTTAATTTGATTTTTTGACCAAAACTAGTATAAATTAGTGTATAATATATTACGATTTTTTGACCGAAACTTGCATTTCGAAAAGTTTTGTAGAATCTAATTTTCAGATGATTTTTTGCATTGACTTCCATCAAAACCTTCCCTCCAAAAATATATAAATCATCTAAAAAGTACAGAATCATCTCGAATAGTCCTCGGTTTAATTTTATTTTTTGATCGAAACTAGTATAAACTAGTGTATAATATATTACGATTTTTTGACCGAAACTTGCATTTCGAAAAATTTCATAGATTCTAATTTTCAGATGATTTTTTGCATGGACTACCATCATAACCTTCCCTCGTAACCTATATAAAGGATTCGAAAAGATTTGTATCGTTTCAAACAGTCCTCGGTTTAATTTGATTTTTTGGTCGAAACTAGTATAAACTAGTGTATAATATATTACCATTTTTTTGACCGAAATTTGCATTTCGAAAAGTTTTGTAGAATCTATTTTTCAGATGATTTTTTGCAGGGACTACCATCATAACCTTTCCTCGTAACCTATATAAAGGATTCAAAAAGTTTTGTATCGTTTCTAACAGTCCTCGATTTAATTTGATTTTTTGACCAAAACTAGTATAAATTAGTGTATAATATATTACGATTTTTTGACTGAAATTTGCATTTCGAAAAGTTTTGTAGAATCTAATTTTCAGATGATTTTTTGCCTGGACTTCCATCAAAACCTTCCCTCATAAAATATATAAATGATCTAAAAAGTACAGAATCATCTTGAACAATCCTCGGTTTAATTTTATTTTTTGATCGAAACTAGTATAGACTAGTGTACAATATATTACGATTTTTTGACCGAAACTTGCAATTCGAAAAATTTCATAGATTCTAATTTTCAAATGATTTTTTGCATGGACTACCAGCATAACCTTCCATCGTAACCTATATAAAGGATTCGAAAAGATTTGTATCGTTTCTAACAGTCCTCTGTTTAATTTGATTTTTTGGTCGAAACTAGTATAAACTAGTGTATAATATATTACGATTTTTGGACCGAAAATTGCATTTCGAAAAGTTTTGAAGAATCTAATTTTCAGATGATTTTTTGAATGAACTACCATCATAACCTTTCCTCGTAACCTATATAAAGGATTCAAAAAGTTTTGTATCGTTTCTAACAGTCCTCGATTTAATTTGATTTTTTGACCAAAACTAGTATAAATTAGTGTATAATATATTACGATTTTTTGACCGAAAATTGCATTTCGAAAAGTTTTGTAGAATCTAATTTTCAGATGATTTTTTGCATCGACTTCCATCAAAACCTTCCCTCATAAAATATATAAATGATCTAAAAAGTACAGAATCATCTCGAACAATCCTCGGTTTAATTTTATTTTTTGATCGAAACTAGTATAAACTAGTGTATAATATATTACGATTTTTTGACCGAAACTTGCATTTCGAAAAATTTCATAGATTCTAATTTTCAGATGATTTTTTGCATGGACTACCATCATAACCTTCCCTCGTAACCTATATAAAGGATTCGAAAAGATTTGTATCGTTTCAAACAGTCCTCGGTTTAATTTGATTTTTTGGTCGAAACTAGTATAAACTAGTGTATAATATATTACGGTTTTTTTGACCGAAATTTGCATTTCGAAAAGTTTTGTAGAATCTATTTTTCAGATGATTTTTTGCAGGGACTACCATCATAACCTTTCCTCGTAACCTATATAAAGGATTCAAAAAGTTTTGTATCGTTTCTAACAGTCCTCGATTTAATTTGATTTTTTGACCAAAACTACTATAAATTAGTGTATAATATATTACGATTTTTTGACTGAAATTTGCATTTCGAAAAGTTTTGTAGAATCTAATTTTCAGATGATTATTTGCCTGGACTTCCATCAAAACCTTCCCTCATAAAATATATAAATGATCTAAAAAGTACAGAATCATCTTGAACAATCCTCGGTTTAATTTTATTTTTTGATCGAAACTAGTATAGACTAGTGTACAATATATTACGATTTTTTGACCGAAACTTGCAATTCGAAAAATTTCATAGATTCTAATTTTCAGATGATTTTTTGCATGGACTACCAGCATAACCTTCCATCGTAACCTATATAAAGGATTCGAAAAGATTTGTATCGTTTCTAACAGTCCTCTGTTTAATTTGATTTTTTGGTCGAAACTAGTATAAACTAGTGTATAATATATTACGATTTTTGGACAGAAAATTGCATTTCGAAAAGTTTTGAAGAATCTAATTTTCAGATGATTTTTTGAATGACTACCATCATAACCTTCCCTCGTAACCTATATAAAGGATTCAAAAAGTTTTGTATCGTTTCTAACAGTCCTCGATTGAATTTGATTTTTTGACCAAAACTAGTATAAATTAATGTATAATATATTACGATTTTTTGACCGAAACTTGCATTTCGAAAAGTTTTGTAGAATCTAATTTTCAGATGATTTTTTGCATTGACTTCCATCAAAACCTTCCCTCATCAAAATATATAAATGATCTAAAAAGTACAGAATCATCTTGAACAATCCTCGGTTTAATTTTATTTTTTGATCGAAACTAGTATAAACAAGTGTATAATATATTACGATTTTTTGACCGAAACTTGCAATTCAAAAAATTTCATAGATTCTAATTTTCAGATGATTTTTTGCATGGACTACCAGCATAACCTTCCATCGTAACCTATATAAAGGATTCGAAAAGATTTGTATCGTTTCTAACAGTCCTCTGTTTAATTTGATTTTTTGGTCGAAACTAGTATAAACTAGTGTATAATATATTACGATTTTTGGACCGAAAATTGCATTTCGAAAAGTTTTGAAGAATCTAATTTTCAGATGATTTTTTGAATGAACTACCATCATAACCTTCCCTCGTAACCTATATAAAGGATTCAAAAAGTTTTGTATCGTTTCTAACAGTCCTCGATTTAATTTGATTTTTTGACCAAAACTAGTATAAATTAGTGTATAATATATTACGATTTTTTGACCGAAACTTGCATTTCGAAAAGTTTTGTGGAATCTAATTTTCAGATGATTTTTTGCATTGACTTCCATCAAAACCTTCTCGCATAAAATATATAAATGATCTAAAAAGTACAGAATCATCTCGAACAATCCTCGGTTTAATTTTATTTTTTGATCGAAACTAGTATAAACTAGTGTATAATATATTACGATTTTTTGACCAAAACTTGCAATTCGAAAAATTTCATAGATTCTAATTTTCAGATGATTTTTTGCATGGACTACCAGCATAACCTTCCATCGTAACCTATATAAAGGATTCGAAAAGATTTGTATCGTTTCTGACAGTCCTCTGTTTAATTTGAGTTTTTGGTCGAAACTAGTATAAACTAGTGTATAATATATTACGATTTTTGGACCGAAAATTGCATTTCGAAAAGTTTTGAAGAATCTAATTTTCAGATGATTTTTTGAATGAACTACCATCATAACCTTCCCTCGTAACCTATATAAAGGATTCAAAAAGTTTTGTATCGTTTCTAACAGTCCTCGATTTAATTTGATTTTTTGACCAAAACTAGTATAAATTAGTGTATAATATATTACGATTTTTTGACCGAAACTTGCATTTCGAAAAGATTTGTAGAATCTAATTTTCAGATGATTTTTTGCATTGACTTCCATCAAAACCTTCCCTCCAAAAATATATAAATCATCTAAAAAGTACAGAATCATCTCGAATAGTCCTCGGTTTAATTTTATTTTTTGATCGAAACTAGTATAAACTAGTGTATAATTTATTACGATTTTTTGATCGAAACTTGCATTTCGAAAAATTTCATAGATTCTAATTTTCAGATGATTTTTTGCATGGACTACCATCATAACCTTCCCTCGTAACCTATATAAAGGATTCGAAAAGATTTGTATCGTTTCAAACAGTCCTCGGTTTAATTTGATTTTTTGGTCGAAACTAGTATAAACTAGTGTATAATATATTACGGTTTTTTTGACCGAAACATGCATTTCGAAAAGTTTTGTAGAATCTATTTTTCAGATGATTTTTTGCAGGGACTACCATCATAACCTTTCCTCGTAACCTATATAAAGGATTGAAAAAGTTTTGTATCGTTTCTAACAGTCCTCAATTTAATTTGATTTTTTGACCAAAACTAGTATAAATTAGTGTATAATATATTACGATTTTTTGACCGAAAATTGCATTTCGAAAAGTTTTGTAGAATCTAATTTTCAGATGATTTTTTGCATCGACTTCCATCAAAACCTTCCCTCATAAAATATATAAATGATCTAAAAAGTACAGAATCATCTCGAACAATCCTCGGTTTAATTTTATTTTTTGATCGAAACTAGTATAAACTAGTGTATAATATATTACGATTTTTTGACCGAAACTTGCATTTCGAAAAATTTCATAGATTCTAATTTTCAGATGATTTTTTGCATGGACTACCATCATAACCTTCCCTCGTAACCTATATAAAGGATTCGAAAAGATTTGTATCGTTTCAAACAGTCCTCGGTTTAATTTGATTTTTTGGTCGAAACTAGTATAAACTAGTGTATAATATATTACCATTTTTTTGACCGAAATTAGCATTTCGAAAAGTTTTGTAGAATCTATTTTTCAGATGATTTTTTGCAGGGACTACCATCATAACCTTTCCTCGTAACCTATATAAAGGATTCAAAAAGTTTTGTATCGTTTCTAACAGTCCTCGATTTAATTTGATTTTTTGACCAAAACTAGTATAAATTAGTGTATAATATATTACGATTTTTTGACCGAAACTTGCATTTCGAAAAGTTTTGTGGACTCTAATTTTCAGATGATTTTTTGCATTGACTTCCATCAAAACCTTCTCGCATAAAATATATAAATGATCTAAAAAGTACAGAATCATCTCGAACAATCCTCGGTTTAATTTTATTTTTTGATCGAAACTAGTATAGACTAGTGTACAATATATTACGATTTTTTGACCGAAACTTGCAATTCGAAAAATTTCATAGATTCTAATTTTCAGATGATTTTTTGCATGGACTACCAACATAACCTTCCATCGTAACCTATATAAAGGATTCGAAAAGATTTGTATCGTTTCTAACAGTCCTCTGTTTAATTTGATTTTTTGGTCGAAACTAGTATAAACTAGTGTATAATATATTACGATTTTTGGACCGAAAATTGCATTTCGAAAAGTTTTGAAGAATCTAATTTTCAGATGATTTTTTGAATGAACTACCATCATAACCTTCCCTCGTAACCTATATAAAGGATTCAAAAAGTTTTGTATCGTTTCTAACAGTCCTCGATTTAATTTGATTTTTTGACCAAAACTAGTATAAATTAGTGTATAATATATTACGATTTTTTGACCGAAACTTGCATTTCGAAAAGTTTTGTAGAATCTAATTTTCAGATGATTTTTTGCATGGACTTCCATCAAAACCTTCCCTCATAAAATATATAAATGATCTAAAAAGTACAGAATCTTCTCGAACAATCCTCGGTTTAATTTTATTTTTTGATCGAAACTAGTATAAACTAGTGTATAATATATTACGATTTTTTGACCGAAACTTGCAATTCGAAAAATTTCATGGATTCTAATTTTCAGATGATTTTTTGCATGGACAACCAGCATAACCTTCCATCGTAACCTATATAAAGGATTCGAAAAGATTTGTATCGTTTCTAACAGTCCTCTGTTTAATTTGATTTTTTGGTCGAAACTAGTATAAACTAGTGTATAATATATTACGATTTTTGGACAGAAAATTGCATTTCGAAAAGTTTTGAAGAATCTAATTTTCAGATGATTTTTTGAATGACTACCATCATAACCTTCCCTCGTAACCTATATAAAGGATTCAAAAAGTTTTGTATCGTTTCTAACAGTCCTCGATTGAATTTGATTTTTTGACCAAAACTAGTATAAATTAATGTATAATATATTACGATTTTTTGACCGAAACTTGCATTTCGAAAAGTTTTGTAGAATCTAATTTTCAGATGATTTTTTGCATTGACTTCCATCAAAACCTTCCCTCATCAAAATATATAAATGATCTAAAAAGTACAGAATCATCTCGAACAATCCTCGGTTTAATTTTATTTTTTGATCGAAACTAGTATAAACTAGTGTATAATATATTACGATTTTTTGACCGAAACTTGCAATTCAAAAAATTTCATAGATTCTAATTTTCAGATGATTTTTTGCATGGACTACCAGCATAACCTTCCATCGTAACCTATATAAAGGATTCGAAAAGATTTGTATCGTTTCTAACAGTCCTCTGTTTAATTTGATTTTTTGGTCGAAACTAGTATAAACTAGTGTATAATATATTACGATTTTTGGACCGAAAATTGCATTTCGAAAAGTTTTGAAGAATCTAATTTTCAGATGATTTTTTGAATGAACTACCATCATAACCTTCCCTCGTAACCTATATAAAGGATTCAAAAAGTTTTGTATCGTTTCTAACAGTCCTCGATTTAATTTGATTTTTTGACCAAAACTAGTATAAATTAGTGTATAATATATTACGATTTTTTGACCGAAACTTGCATTTCGAAAAGTTTTGTGGAATCTAATTTTCAGATGATTTTTTGCATTGACTTCCATCAAAACCTTCCCTCCAAAAATATATAAATGATCTAAAAAGTACAGAATCATCTCGAACAATCCTCGGTTTAATTTTATTTTTTGATCGAAACTAGTATAAACTAGTGTATAATTTATTACGATTTTTTGATCGAAACTTGCATTTCGAAAAATTTCATAGATTCTAATTTTCAGATGATTTTTTGCATGGACTACCATCATAACCTTCCCTCGTAACCTATATAAAGGATTCGAAAAGATTTGTATCGTTTCAAACAGTCCTCGGTTTAATTTGATTTTTTGGTCGAAACTAGTATAAACTAGTGTATAATATATTACGGTTTTTTTGACCGAAACATGCATTTCGAAAAGTTTTGTAGAATCTATTTTTCAGATGATTTTTTGCAGGGACTACCATCATAACCTTTCCTCGTAACCTATATAAAGGATTGAAAAAGTTTTGTATCGTTTCTAACAGTCCTCGATTTAATTTGATTTTTTGACCAAAACTAGTATAAATTAGTGTATAATATATTACGATTTTTTGACCGAAAATTGCATTTCGAAAAGTTTTGTAGAATCTAATTTTCAGATGATTTTTTGCATCGACTTCCATCAAAACCTTCCCTCATAAAATATATAAATGATCTAAAAAGTACAGAATCATCTCGAACAATCCTCGGTTTAATTTTATTTTTTGATCGAAACTAGTATAAACTAGTGTATAATATATTACGATTTTTTGACTGAAACTTGCATTTCGAAAAATTTCATAGATTCTAATTTTCAGATGATTTTTTGCATGGACTACCATCATAACCTTCCCTCGTAACCTATATAAAGGATTCGAAAAGATTTGTATCGTTTCAAACAGTCCTCGGTTTAATTTGATTTTTTGGTCGAAACTAGTATAAACTAGTGTATAATATATTACCATTTTTTTGACCGAAATTTGCATTTCGAAAAGTTTTGTAGAATCTATTTTTCAGATGATTTTTTGCAGGGACTACCATCATAACCTTTCCTCGTAACCTATATAAAGGATTCAAAAAGTTTTGTATCGTTTCTAACAGTCCTCGATTTAATTTGATTTTTTGACCAAAACTAGTATAAATTAGTGTATAATATATTACGATTTTTTGACTGAAATTTGCATTTCGAAAAGTTTTGTAGAATCTAATTTTCAGATGATTTTTTGCCTGGACTTCCATCAAAACCTTCCCTCATAAAATATATAAATGATCTAAAAAGTACAGAATCATCTTGAACAATCCTCGGTTTAATTTTATTTTTTGATCGAAACTAGTATAGACTAGTGTACAATATATTACGATTTTTTGACCGAAACTTGCAATTCGAAAAATTTCATGGATTCTAATTTTCAGATGATTTTTTGCATGGACTACCAACATAACCTTCCATCGTAACCTATATAAAGGATTCGAAAAGATTTGTATCGTTTCTAACAGTCCTCTGTTTAATTTGATTTTTTGGTCGAAACTAGTATAAACTAGTGTATAATATATTACGATTTTTGGACCGAAAATTGCATTTCGAAAAGTTTTGAAGAATCTAATTTTCAGATGATTTTTTGAATGACTACCATCATAACCTTCCCTCGTAACCTATATAAAGGATTCAAAAAGTTTTGTATCGTTTCTAACAGTCCTCGATTGAATTTGATTTTTTGACCAAAACTAGTATAAATTAATGTATAATATATTACGATTTTTTGACCGAAACTTGCATTTCGAAAAGTTTTGTAGAATCTAATTTTCAGATGATTTTTTGCATTGACTTCCATCAAAACCTTCCCTCATCAAAATATATAAATGATCTAAAAAGTACAGAATCATCTTGAACAATCCTCGGTTTAATTTTATTTTTTGATCGAAACTAGTATAAACTAGTGTATAATATATTACGATTTTTTGACCGAAACTTGCATTTCGAAAAATTTCATAGATTCTAATTTTCAGATGATTTTTTGCATGGACTACCATCATAACCTTCCCTCGTAACCTATATAAAGGATTCGAAAAGATTTGTATCGTTTCAAACAGTCCTCGGTTTAATTTGATTTTTTGGTCGAAACTAGTATAAACTAGTGTATAATATATTACCATTTTTTTGACCGAAATTAGCATTTCGAAAAGTTTTGTAGAATCTATTTTTCAGATGATTTTTTGCAGGGACTACCATCATAACCTTTCCTCGTAACCTATATAAAGGATTCAAAAAGTTTTGTATCGTTTCTAACAGTCCTCGATTTAATTTGATTTTTTGACCAAAACTAGTATAAATTAGTGTATAATATATTACGATTTTTTGACCGAAACTTGCATTTCGAAAAGTTTTGTGGACTCTAATTTTCAGATGATTTTTTGCATTGACTTCCATCAAAACCTTCTCGCATAAAATATATAAATGATCTAAAAAGTACAGAATCATCTCGAACAATCCTCGGTTTAATTTTATTTTTTGATCGAAACTAGTATAGACTAGTGTACAATATATTACGATTTTTTGACCGAAACTTGCAATTCGAAAAATTTCATAGATTCTAATTTTCAGATGATTTTTTGCATGGACTACCAACATAACCTTCCATCGTAACCTATATAAAGGATTCGAAAAGATTTGTATCGTTTCTAACAGTCCTCTGTTTAATTTGATTTTTTGGTCGAAACTAGTATAAACTAGTGTATAATATATTACGATTTTTGGACCGAAAATTGCATTTCGAAAAGTTTTGAAGAATCTAATTTTCAGATGATTTTTTGAATGAACTACCATCATAACCTTCCCTCGTAACCTATATAAAGGATTCAAAAAGTTTTGTATCGTTTCTAACAGTCCTCGATTTAATTTGATTTTTTGACCAAAACTAGTATAAATTAGTGTATAATATATTACGATTTTTTGACCGAAACTTGCATTTCGAAAAGTTTTGTAGAATCTAATTTTCAGATGATTTTTTGCATGGACTTCCATCAAAACCTTCCCTCATAAAATATATAAATGATCTAAAAAGTACAGAATCTTCTCGAACAATCCTCGGTTTAATTTTATTTTTTGATCGAAACTAGTATAAACTAGTGTATAATATATTACGATTTTTTGACCGAAACTTGCAATTCGAAAAATTTCATGGATTCTAATTTTCAGATGATTTTTTGCATGGACAACCAGCATAACCTTCCATCGTAACCTATATAAAGGATTCGAAAAGATTTGTATCGTTTCTAACAGTCCTCTGTTTAATTTGATTTTTTGGTCGAAACTAGTATAAACTAGTGTATAATATATTACGATTTTTGGACAGAAAATTGCATTTCGAAAAGTTTTGAAGAATCTAATTTTCAGATGATTTTTTGAATGACTACCATCATAACCTTCCCTCGTAACCTATATAAAGGATTCAAAAAGTTTTGTATCGTTTCTAACAGTCCTCGATTGAATTTGATTTTTTGACCAAAACTAGTATAAATTAATGTATAATATATTACGATTTTTTGACCGAAACTTGCATTTCGAAAAGTTTTGTAGAATCTAATTTTCAGATGATTTTTTGCATTGACTTCCATCAAAACCTTCCCTCATCAAAATATATAAATGATCTAAAAAGTACAGAATCATCTCGAACAATCCTCGGTTTAATTTTATTTTTTGATCGAAACTAGTATAAACTAGTGTATAATATATTACGATTTTTTGACCGAAACTTGCAATTCAAAAAATTTCATAGATTCTAATTTTCAGATGATTTTTTGCATGGACTACCAGCATAACCTTCCATCGTAACCTATATAAAGGATTCGAAAAGATTTGTATCGTTTCTAACAGTCCTCTGTTTAATTTGATTTTTTGGTCGAAACTAGTATAAACTAGTGTATAATATATTACGATTTTTGGACCGAAAATTGCATTTCGAAAAGTTTTGAAGAATCTAATTTTCAGATGATTTTTTGAATGAACTACCATCATAACCTTCCCTCGTAACCTATATAAAGGATTCAAAAAGTTTTGTATCGTTTCTAACAGTCCTCGATTTAATTTGATTTTTTGACCAAAACTAGTATAAATTAGTGTATAATATATTACGATTTTTTGACCGAAACTTGCATTTCGAAAAGTTTTGTGGAATCTAATTTTCAGATGATTTTTTGCATTGACTTCCATCAAAACCTTCCCTCCAAAAATATATAAATGATCTAAAAAGTACAGAATCATCTCGAACAATCCTCGGTTTAATTTTATTTTTTGATCGAAACTAGTATAAACTAGTGTATAATTTATTACGATTTTTTGATCGAAACTTGCATTTCGAAAAATTTCATAGATTCTAATTTTCAGATGATTTTTTGCATGGACTACCATCATAACCTTCCCTCGTAACCTATATAAAGGATTCGAAAAGATTTGTATCGTTTCAAACAGTCCTCGGTTTAATTTGATTTTTTGGTCGAAACTAGTATAAACTAGTGTATAATATATTACGGTTTTTTTGACCGAAACATGCATTTCGAAAAGTTTTGTAGAATCTATTTTTCAGATGATTTTTTGCAGGGACTACCATCATAACCTTTCCTCGTAACCTATATAAAGGATTGAAAAAGTTTTGTATCGTTTCTAACAGTCCTCGATTTAATTTGATTTTTTGACCAAAACTAGTATAAATTAGTGTATAATATATTACGATTTTTTGACCGAAAATTGCATTTCGAAAAGTTTTGTAGAATCTAATTTTCAGATGATTTTTTGCATCGACTTCCATCAAAACCTTCCCTCATAAAATATATAAATGATCTAAAAAGTACAGAATCATCTCGAACAATCCTCGGTTTAATTTTATTTTTTGATCGAAACTAGTATAAACTAGTGTATAATATATTACGATTTTTTGACTGAAACTTGCATTTCGAAAAATTTCATAGATTCTAATTTTCAGATGATTTTTTGCATGGACTACCATCATAACCTTCCCTCGTAACCTATATAAAGGATTCGAAAAGATTTGTATCGTTTCAAACAGTCCTCGGTTTAATTTGATTTTTTGGTCGAAACTAGTATAAACTAGTGTATAATATATTACCATTTTTTTGACCGAAATTTGCATTTCGAAAAGTTTTGTAGAATCTATTTTTCAGATGATTTTTTGCAGGGACTACCATCATAACCTTTCCTCGTAACCTATATAAAGGATTCAAAAAGTTTTGTATCGTTTCTAACAGTCCTCGATTTAATTTGATTTTTTGACCAAAACTAGTATAAATTAGTGTATAATATATTACGATTTTTTGACTGAAATTTGCATTTCGAAAAGTTTTGTAGAATCTAATTTTCAGATGATTTTTTGCCTGGACTTCCATCAAAACCTTCCCTCATAAAATATATAAATGATCTAAAAAGTACAGAATCATCTTGAACAATCCTCGGTTTAATTTTATTTTTTGATCGAAACTAGTATAGACTAGTGTACAATATATTACGATTTTTTGACCGAAACTTGCAATTCGAAAAATTTCATGGATTCTAATTTTCAGATGATTTTTTGCATGGACTACCAACATAACCTTCCATCGTAACCTATATAAAGGATTCGAAAAGATTTGTATCGTTTCTAACAGTCCTCTGTTTAATTTGATTTTTTGGTCGAAACTAGTATAAACTAGTGTATAATATATTACGATTTTTGGACCGAAAATTGCATTTCGAAAAGTTTTGAAGAATCTAATTTTCAGATGATTTTTTGAATGACTACCATCATAACCTTCCCTCGTAACCTATATAAAGGATTCAAAAAGTTTTGTATCGTTTCTAACAGTCCTCGATTGAATTTGATTTTTTGACCAAAACTAGTATAAATTAATGTATAATATATTACGATTTTTTGACCGAAACTTGCATTTCGAAAAGTTTTGTAGAATCTAATTTTCAGATGATTTTTTGCATTGACTTCCATCAAAACCTTCCCTCATCAAAATATATAAATGATCTAAAAAGTACAGAATCATCTTGAACAATCCTCGGTTTAATTTTATTTTTTGATCGAAACTAGTATAAACTAGTGTATAATATATTACGATTTTTTGACCGAAACTTGCAATTCAAAAAATTTCATAGATTCTAATTTTCAGATGATTTTTTGCATGGACTACCAGCATAACCTTCCATCGTAACCTATATAAAGGATTCGAAAAGATTTGTATCGTTTCTAACAGTCCTCTGTTTAATTTGATTTTTTGGTCGAAACTAGTATAAACTAGTGTATAATATATTACGATTTTTGGACCGAAAATTGCATTTCGAAAAGTTTTGAAGAATCTAATTTTCAGATGATTTTTTGAATGAACTACCATCATAACCTTCCCTCGTAACCTATATAAAGGATTCAAAAAGTTTTGTATCGTTTCTAACAGTCCTCGATTTAATTTGATTTTTTGACCAAAACTAGTATAAATTAGTGTATAATATATTACGATTTTTTGACCGAAACTTGCATTTCGAAAAGTTTTGTGGAATCTAATTTTCAGATGATTTTTTGCATTGACTTCCATCAAAACCTTCTCGCATAAAATATATAAATGATCTAAAAAGTACAGAATCATCTCGAACAATCCTCGGTTTAATTTTATTTTTTGATCGAAACTAGTATAAACTAGTGTATAATATATTACGATTTTTTGACCAAAACTTGCAATTCGAAAAATTTCATAGATTCTAATTTTCAGATGATTTTTTGCATGGACTACCAGCATAACCTTCCATCGTAACCTATATAAAGGATTCGAAAAGATTTGTATCGTTTCTAACAGTCCTCTGTTTAATTTGATTTTTTGGTCGAAACTAGTATAAACTAGTGTATAATATATTACGATTTTTGGACCGAAAATTGCATTTCGAAAAGTTTTAAAGAATCTAATTTTCAGATGATTTTTTGAATGAACTACCATCATAACCTTCCCTCGTAACCTATATAAAGGATTCAAAAAGTTTTGTATCGTTTCTAACAGTCCTCGATTTAATTTAATTTTTTGACCAAAACTAGTATAAATTAGTGTATAATATATTACGATTTTTTGACCGAAACTTGCATTTCGAAAAGATTTGTAGAATCTAATTTTCAGATGATTTTTTGCATTGACTTCCATCAAAACCTTCCCTCCAAAAATATATAAATCATCTAAAAAGTACAGAATCATCTCGAATAGTCCTCGGTTTAATTTTATTTTTTGATCGAAACTAGTATAAACTAGTGTATAATTTATTACGATTTTTTGATCGAAACTTGCATTTCGAAAAATTTCATAGATTCTAATTTTCAGATGATTTTTTGCATGGACTACCATCATAACCTTCCCTCGTAACCTATATAAAGGATTCGAAAAGATTTGTATCGTTTCAAACAGTCCTCGGTTTAATTTGATTTTTTGGTCGAAACTAGTATAAACTAGTGTATAATATATTACGGTTTTTTTGACCGAAACATGCATTTCGAAAAGTTTTGTAGAATCTATTTTTCAGATGATTTTTTGCAGGGACTACCATCATAACCTTTCCTCGTAACCTATATAAAGGATTGAAAAAGTTTTGTATCGTTTCTAACAGTCCTCGATTTAATTTGATTTTTTGACCAAAACTAGTATAAATTAGTGTATAATATATTACGATTTTTTGACCGAAAATTGCATTTCGAAAAGTTTTGTAGAATCTAATTTTCAGATGATTTTTTGCATCGACTTCCATCAAAACCTTCCCTCATAAAATATATAAATGATCTAAAAAGTACAGAATCATCTCGAACAATCCTCGGTTTAATTTTATTTTTTGATCGAAACTAGTATAAACTAGTGTATAATATATTACGATTTTTTGACCGAAACTTGCATTTCGAAAAATTTCATAGATTCTAATTTTCAGATGATTTTTTGCATGGACTATCATCATAACCTTCCCTCGTAACCTATATAAAGGATTCGAAAAGATTTGTATCGTTTCAAACAGTCCTCGGTTTAATTTGATTTTTTGGTCGAAACTAGTATAAACTAGTGTATAATATATTACCATTTTTTTGACCGAAATTTGCATTTCGAAAAGTTTTGTAGAAGTTATTTTTCAGATGATTTTTTGCAGGGACTACCATCATAACCTTTCCTCGTAACCTATATAAAGGATTCAAAAAGTTTTGTATCGTTTCTAACAGTCCTCGATTTAATTTGATTTTTTGACCAAAACTAGTATAAATTAGTGTATAATATATTACGATTTTTTGACTGAAATTTGCATTTCGAAAAGTTTTGTAGAATCTAATTTTCAGATGATTTTTTGCCTGGACTTCCATCAAAACCTTCCCTCATAAAATATATAAATGATCTAAAAAGTACAGAATCATCTTGAACAATCCTCGGTTTAATTTTATTTTTTGATCGAAACTAGTATAGACTAGTGTACAATATATTACGATTTTTTGACCGAAACTTGCAATTCGAAAAATTTCATAGATTCTAATTTTCAGATGATTTTTTGCATGGACTACCAACATAACCTTCCATCGTAACCTATATAAAGGATTCGAAAAGATTTGTATCGTTTCTAACAGTCCTCTGTTTAATTTGATTTTTTGGTCGAAACTAGTATAAACTAGTGTATAATATATTACGATTTTTGGACCGAAAATTGCATTTCGAAAAGTTTTGAAGAATCTAATTTTCAGATGATTTTTTGAATGAACTACCATCATAACCTTCCCTCGTAACCTATATAAAGGATTCAAAAAGTTTTGTATCGTTTCTAACAGTCCTCGATTTAATTTGATTTTTTGACCAAAACTAGTATAAATTAGTGTATAATATATTACGATTTTTTGACCGAAACTTGCATTTCGAAAAGTTTTGTAGAATCTAATTTTCAGATGATTTTTTGCATGGACTTCCATCAAAACCTTCCCTCATAAAATATATAAATGATCTAAAAAGTACAGAATCTTCTCGAACAATCCTCGGTTTAATTTTATTTTTTGATCGAAACTAGTATAAACTAGTGTATAATATATTACGATTTTTTGACCGAAACTTGCAATTCGAAAAATTTCATGGATTCTAATTTTCAGATGATTTTTTGCATGGACTACCAGCATAACCTTCCATCGTAACCTATATAAAGGATTCGAAAAGATTTGTATCGTTTCTAACAGTCCTCTGTTTAATTTGATTTTTTGGTCGAAACTAGTATAAACTAGTGTATAATATATTACGCTTTTTGGACAGAAAATTGCATTTCGAAAAGTTTTGAAGAATCTAATTTTCAGATGATTTTTTGAATGACTACCATCATAACCTTCCCTCGTAACCTATATAAAGGATTCAAAAAGTTTTGTATCGTTTCTAACAGTCCTCGATTTAATTTGATTTTTTGACCAAAACTAGTATAAATTAGTGTATAATATATTACGATTTTTTGACCGAAACTTGCATTTCGAAAAGATTTGTAGAATCTAATTTTCAGATGATTTTTTGCATTGACTTCCATCAAAACCTTCCCTCCAAAAATATATAAATCATCTAAAAAGTACAGAATCATCTCGAATAGTCCTCGGTTTAATTTTATTTTTTGATCGAAACTAGTATAAACTAGTGTATAATTTATTACGATTTTTTGATCGAAACTTGCATTTCGAAAAATTTCATAGATTCTAATTTTCAGATGATTTTTTGCATGGACTACCATCATAACCTTCCCTCGTAACCTATATAAAGGATTCGAAAAGATTTGTATCGTTTCAAACAGTCCTCGGTTTAATTTGATTTTTTGGTCGAAACTAGTATAAACTAGTGTATAATATATTACGGTTTTTTTGACCGAAACATGCATTTCGAAAAGTTTTGTAGAATCTATTTTTCAGATGATTTTTTGCAGGGACTACCATCATAACCTTTCCTCGTAACCTATATAAAGGATTGAAAAAGTTTTGTATCGTTTCTAACAGTCCTCGATTTAATTTGATTTTTTGACCAAAACTAGTATAAATTAGTGTATAATATATTACGATTTTTTGACCGAAAATTGCATTTCGAAAAGTTTTGTAGAATCTAATTTTCAGATGATTTTTTGCATCGACTTCCATCAAAACCTTCCCTCATAAAATATATAAATGATCTAAAAAGTACAGAATCATCTCGAACAATCCTCGGTTTAATTTTATTTTTTGATCGAAACTAGTATAAACTAGTGTATAATATATTACGATTTTTTGACCGAAACTTGCATTTCGAAAAATTTCATAGATTCTAATTTTCAGATGATTTTTTGCATGGACTACCATCATAACCTTCCCTCGTAACCTATATAAAGGATTCGAAAAGATTTGTATCGTTTCAAACAGTCCTCGGTTTAATTTGATTTTTTGGTCGAAACTAGTATAAACTAGTGTATAATATATTACCATTTTTTTGACCGAAATTTGCATTTCGAAAAGTTTTGTAGAAGTTATTTTTCAGATGATTTTTTGCAGGGACTACCATCATAACCTTTCCTCGTAACCTATATAAAGGATTCAAAAAGTTTTGTATCGTTTCTAACAGTCCTCGATTTAATTTGATTTTTTGACCAAAACTAGTATAAATTAGTGTATAATATATTACGATTTTTTGACTGAAATTTGCATTTCGAAAAGTTTTGTAGAATCTAATTTTCAGATGATTTTTTGCCTGGACTTCCATCAAAACCTTCCCTCATAAAATATATAAATGATCTAAAAAGTACAGAATCATCTTGAACAATCCTCGGTTTAATTTTATTTTTTGATCGAAACTAGTATAGACTAGTGTACAATATATTACGATTTTTTGACCGAAACTTGCAATTCGAAAAATTTCATAGATTCTAATTTTCAGATGATTTTTTGCATGGACTACCAACATAACCTTCCATCGTAACCTATATAAAGGATTCGAAAAGATTTGTATCGTTTCTAACAGTCCTCTGTTTAATTTGATTTTTTGGTCGAAACTAGTATAAACTAGTGTATAATATATTACGATTTTTGGACCGAAAATTGCATTTCGAAAAGTTTTGAAGAATCTAATTTTCAGATGATTTTTTGAATGAACTACCATCATAACCTTCCCTCGTAACCTATATAAAGGATTCAAAAAGTTTTGTATCGTTTCTAACAGTCCTCGATTTAATTTGATTTTTTGACCAAAACTAGTATAAATTAGTGTATAATATATTACGATTTTTTGACCGAAACTTGCATTTCGAAAAGTTTTGTAGAATCTAATTTTCAGATGATTTTTTGCATGGACTTCCATCAAAACCTTCCCTCATAAAATATATAAATGATCTAAAAAGTACAGAATCTTCTCGAACAATCCTCGGTTTAATTTTATTTTTTGATCGAAACTAGTATAAACTAGTGTATAATATATTACGATTTTTTGACCGAAACTTGCAATTCGAAAAATTTCATGGATTCTAATTTTCAGATGATTTTTTGCATGGACTACCAGCATAACCTTCCATCGTAACCTATATAAAGGATTCGAAAAGATTTGTATCGTTTCTAACAGTCCTCTGTTTAATTTGATTTTTTGGTCGAAACTAGTATAAACTAGTGTATAATATATTACGCTTTTTGGACAGAAAATTGCATTTCGAAAAGTTTTGAAGAATCTAATTTTCAGATGATTTTTTGAATGACTACCATCATAACCTTCCCTCGTAACCTATATAAAGGATTCAAAAAGTTTTGTATCGTTTCTAACAGTCCTCGATTGAATTTGATTTTTTGACCAAAACTAGTATAAATTAATGTATAATATATTACGATTTTTTGACCGAAACTTGCATTTCGAAAAGTTTTGTAGAATCTAATTGTCAGATGATTTTTTGCATTGACTTCCATCAAAACCTTCCCTCATCAAAATATATAAATGATCTAAAAAGTACAGAATCATCTTGAACAATCCTCGGTTTAATTTTATTTTTTGATCGAAACTAGTATAAACTAGTGTATAATATATTACGATTTTTTGACCGAAACTTGCAATTCAAAAAATTTCATAGATTCTAATTTTCAGATGATTTTTTGCATGGACTACCAGCATAACCTTCCATCGTAACCTATATAAAGGATTCGAAAAGATTTGTATCGTTTCTAACAGTCCTCTGTTTAATTTGATTTTTTGGTCGAAACTAGTATAAACTAGTGTATAATATATTACGATTTTTGGACCGAAAATTGCATTTCGAAAAGTTTTGAAGAATCTAATTTTCAGATGATTTTTTGAATGAACTACCATCATAACCTTCCCTCGTAACCTATATAAAGGATTCAAAAAGTTTTGTATCGTTTCTAACAGTCCTCGATTTAATTTGATTTTTTGACCAAAACTAGTATAAATTAGTGTATAATATATTACGATTTTTTGACCGAAACTTGCATTTCGAAAAGATTTGTAGAATCTAATTTTCAGATGATTTTTTGCATTGACTTCCATCAAAACCTTCCCTCCAAAAATATATAAATCATCTAAAAAGTACAGAATCATCTCGAATAGTCCTCGGTTTAATTTTATTTTTTGATCGAAACTAGTATAAACTAGTGTATAATTTATTACGATTTTTTGATCGAAACTTGCATTTCGAAAAATTTCATAGATTCTAATTTTCAGATGATTTTTTGCATGGACTACCATCATAACCTTCCCTCGTAACCTATATAAAGGATTCGAAAAGATTTGTATCGTTTCAAACAGTCCTCGGTTTAATTTGATTTTTTGGTCGAAACTAGTATAAACTAGTGTATAATATATTACGGTTTTTTTGACCGAAACATGCATTTCGAAAAGTTTTGTAGAATCTATTTTTCAGATGATTTTTTGCAGGGACTACCATCATAACCTTTCCTCGTAACCTATATAAAGGATTGAAAAAGTTTTGTATCGTTTCTAACAGTCCTCGATTTAATTTGATTTTTTGACCAAAACTAGTATAAATTAGTGTATAATATATTACGATTTTTTGACCGAAAATTGCATTTCGAAAAGTTTTGTAGAATCTAATTTTCAGATGATTTTTTGCATCGACTTCCATCAAAACCTTCCCTCATAAAATATATAAATGATCTAAAAAGTACAGAATCATCTCGAACAATCCTCGGTTTAATTTTATTTTTTGATCGAAACTAGTATAAACTAGTGTATAATATATTACGATTTTTTGACCGAAACTTGCATTTCGAAAAATTTCATAGATTCTAATTTTCAGATGATTTTTTGCATGGACTACCATCATAACCTTCCCTCGTAACCTATATAAAGGATTCGAAAAGATTTGTATCGTTTCAAACAGTCCTCGGTTTAATTTGATTTTTTGGTCGAAACTAGTATAAACTAGTGTATAATATATTACCATTTTTTTGACCGAAATTTGCATTTCGAAAAGTTTTGTAGAATCTATTTTTCAGATGATTTTTTGCAGGGACTACCATCATAACCTTTCCTCGTAACCTATATAAAGGATTCAAAAAGTTTTGTATCGTTTCTAACAGTCCTCGATTTAATTTGATTTTTTGACCAAAACTAGTATAAATTAGTGTATAATATATTACGATTTTTTGACCGAAATTTGCATTTCGAAAAGTTTTGTAGAATCTAATTTTCAGATGATTTTTTGCCTGGACTTCCATCAAAACCTTCCCTCATAAAATATATAAATGATCTAAAAAGTACAGAATCATCTTGAACAATCCTCGGTTTAATTTTATTTTTTGATCGAAACTAGTATAGACTAGTGTACAATATATTACGATTTTTTGACCGAAACTTGCAATTCGAAAAATTTCATAGATTCTAATTTTCAGATGATTTTTTGCATGGACTACCAGCATAACCTTCCATCGTAACCTATATAAAGGATTCGAAAAGATTTGTATCGTTTCTAACAGTCCTCTGTTTAATTTGATTTTTTGGTCGAAACTAGTATAAACTAGTGTATAATATATTACGATTTTTGGACCGAAAATTGCATTTCGAAAAGTTTTGAAGAATCTAATTTTCAGATGATTTTTTGAATGAACTACCATCATAACCTTCCCTCGTAACCTATATAAAGGATTCAAAAAGTTTTGTATCGTTTCTAACAGTCCTCGATTTAATTTGATTTTTTGACCAAAACTAGTATAAATTAGTGTATAATATATTACGATTTTTTGACCGAAACTTGCATTTCGAAAAGATTTGTAGAATCTAATTTTCAGATGATTTTTTGCATTGACTTCCATCAAAACCTTCCCTCCAAAAATATATAAATCATCTAAAAAGTACAGAATCATCTCGAATAGTCCTCGGTTTAATTTTATTTTTTGATCGAAACTAGTATAAACTAGTGTATAATTTATTACGATTTTTTGATCGAAACTTGCATTTCGAAAAATTTCATAGATTCTAATTTTCAGATGATTTTTTGCATGGACTACCATCATAACCTTCCCTCGTAACCTATATAAAGGATTCGAAAAGATTTGTATCGTTTCAAACAGTCCTCGGTTTAATTTGATTTTTTGGTCGAAACTAGTATAAACTAGTGTATAATATATTACGGTTTTTTTGACCGAAACATGCATTTCGAAAAGTTTTGTAGAATCTATTTTTCAGATGATTTTTTGCAGGGACTACCATCATAACCTTTCCTCGTAACCTATATAAAGGATTGAAAAAGTTTTGTATCGTTTCTAACAGTCCTCGATTTAATTTGATTTTTTGACCAAAACTAGTATAAATTAGTGTATAATATATTACGATTTTTTGACCGAAAATTGCATTTCGAAAAGTTTTGTAGAATCTAATTTTCAGATGATTTTTTGCATCGACTTCCATCAAAACCTTCCCTCATAAAATATATAAATGATCTAAAAAGTACAGAATCATCTCGAACAATCCTCGGTTTAATTTTATTTTTTGATCGAAACTAGTATAAACTAGTGTATAATATATTACGATTTTTTGACCGAAACTTGCATTTCGAAAAATTTCATAGATTCTAATTTTCAGATGATTTTTTGCATGGACTACCATCATAACCTTCCCTCGTAACCTATATAAAGGATTCGAAAAGATTTGTATCGTTTCAAACAGTCCTCGGTTTAATTTGATTTTTTGGTCGAAACTAGTATAAACTAGTGTATAATATATTACCATTTTTTTGACCGAAATTTGCATTTCGAAAAGTTTTGTAGAATCTATTTTTCAGATGATTTTTTGCAGGGACTACCATCATAACCTTTCCTCGTAACCTATATAAAGGATTCAAAAAGTTTTGTATCGTTTCTAACAGTCCTCGATTTAATTTGATTTTTTGACCAAAACTAGTATAAATTAGTGTATAATATATTATGATTTTTTGACTGAAATTTGCATTTCGAAAAGTTTTGTAGAATCTAATTTTCAGATGATTTTTTGCCTGGACTTCCATCAAAACCTTCCCTCATAAAATATATAAATGATCTAAAAAGTACAGAATCATCTTGAACAATCCTCGGTTTAATTTTATTTTTTGATCGAAACTAGTATAGACTAGTGTACAATATATTACGATTTTTTGACCGAAACTTGCAATTCGAAAAATTTCATAGATTCTAATTTTCAGATGATTTTTTGCATGGACTACCAGCATAACCTTCCATCGTAACCTATATAAAGGATTCGAAAAGATTTGTATCGTTTCTAACAGTCCTCTGTTTAATTTGATTTTTTGGTCGAAACTAGTATAAACTAGTGTATAATATATTACGATTTTTGGACCGAAAATTGCATTTCGAAAAGTTTTGAAGAATCTAATTTTCAGATGATTTTTTGAATGAACTACCATCATAACCTTCCCTCGTAACCTATATAAAGGATTCAAAAAGTTTTGTATCGTTTCTAACAGTCCTCGATTTAATTTGATTTTTTGACCAAAACTAGTATAAATTAGTGTATAATATATTACGATTTTTTGACCGAAACTTGCATTTCGAAAAGTTTTGTGGAATCTAATTTTCAGATGTTTTTTGCATTGACTTCCATCAAAACCTTCTCGCATAAAATATATAAATGATCTAAAAAGTACAGAATCATCTCGAACAATCCTCGGTTTAATTTTATTTTTTGATCGAAACTAGTATAAACTAGTGTATAATATATTACGATTTTTTGACCAAAACTTGCAATTCGAAAAATTTCATAGATTCTAATTTTCAGATGATTTTTTGCATGGACTACCAGCATAACCTTCCATCGTAACCTATATAAAGGATTCGAAAAGATTTGTATCGTTTCTGACAGTCCTCTGTTTAATTTGAGTTTTTGGTCGAAACTAGTATAAACTAGTGTATAATATATTACGATTTTTGGACCGAAAATTGCATTTCGAAAAGTTTTGAAGAATCTAATTTTCAGATGATTTTTTGAATGAACTACCATCATAACCTTCCCTCGTAACCTATATAAAGGATTCAAAAAGTTTTGTATCGTTTCTAACAGTCCTCGATTTAATTTGATTTTTTGACCAAAACTAGTATAAATTAGTGTATAATATATTACGATTTTTTGACCGAAACTTGCATTTCGAAAAGATTTGTAGAATCTAATTTTCAGATGATTTTTTGCATTGACTTCCATCAAAACCTTCCCTCCAAAAATATATAAATCATCTAAAAAGTACAGAATCATCTCGAATAGTCCTCGGTTTAATTTTATTTCTTGATCGAAACTAGTATAAACTAGTGTATAATTTATTACGATTTTTTGATCGAAACTTGCATTTCGAAAAATTTCATAGATTCTAATTTTCAGATGATTTTTTGCATGGACTACCATCATAACCTTCCCTCGTAACCTATATAAAGGATTCGAAAAGATTTGTATCGTTTCAAACAGTCCTCGGTTTAATTTGATTTTTTGGTCGAAACTAGTATAAACTAGTGTATAATATATTACGGTTTTTTTGACCGAAACATGCATTTCGAAAAGTTTTGTAGAATCTATTTTTCAGATGATTTTTTGCAGGGACTACCATCATAACCTTTCCTCGTAACCTATATAAAGGATTGAAAAAGTTTTGTATCGTTTCTAACAGTCCTCGATTTAATTTGATTTTTTGACCAAAACTAGTATAAATTAGTGTATAATATATTACGATTTTTTGACCGAAAATTGCATTTCGAAAAGTTTTGTAGAATCTAATTTTCAGATGATTTTTTGCATCGACTTCCATCAAAACCTTCCCTCATAAAATATATAAATGATCTAAAAAGTACAGAATCATCTCGAACAATCTTCGGTTTAATTTTATTTTTTGATCGAAACTAGTATAAACTAGTGTATAATATATTACGATTTTTTGACCGAAACTTGCATTTCGAAAAATTTCATAGATTCTAATTTTCAGATGATTTTTTGCATGGACTACCATCATAACCTTCCCTCGTAACCTATATAAAGGATTCGAAAAGATTTGTATCGTTTCAAACAGTCCTCGGTTTAATTTGATTTTTTGGTCGAAACTAGTATAAACTAGTGTATAATATATTACCATTTTTTTGACCGAAATTTGCATTTCGAAAAGTTTTGTAGAATCTATTTTTCAGATGATTTTTTGCAGGGACTACCATCATAACCTTTCCTCGTAACCTATATAAAGGATTCAAAAAGTTTTGTATCGTTTCTAACAGTCCTCGATTTAATTTGATTTTTTGACCAAAACTAGTATAAATTAGTGTATAATATATTACGATTTTTTGACTGAAATTTGCATTTCGAAAAGTTTTGTAGAATCTAATTTTCAGATGATTTTTTGCCTGGACTTCCATCAAAACCTTCCCTCATAAAATATATAAATGATCTAAAAAGTACAGAATCATCTTGAACAATCCTCGGTTTAATTTTATTTTTTGATCGAAACTAGTATAGACTAGTGTACAATATATTACGATTTTTTGACCGAAACTTGCAATTCGAAAAATTTCATAGATTCTAATTTTCAGATGATTTTTTGCATGGACTACCAGCATAACCTTCCATCGTAACCTATATAAAGGATTCGAAAAGATTTGTATCGTTTCTAACAGTCCTCTGTTTAATTTGATTTTTTGGTCGAAACTAGTATAAACTAGTGTATAATATATTACGATTTTTGGACCGAAAATTGCATTTCGAAAAGTTTTGAAGAATCTAATTTTCAGATGATTTTTTGAATGAACTACCATCATAACCTTCCCTCGTAACCTATATAAAGGATTCAAAAAGTTTTGTATCGTTTCTAACAGTCCTCGATTTAATTTGATTTTTTTACCAAAACTAGTATAAATTAGTGTATAATATATTACGATTTTTTGACCGAAACTTGCATTTCGAAAAGTTTTGTAGAATCTAATTTTCAGATGATTTTTTGCATTGACTTCCATCAAAACCTTCCCTCCAAAAATATATAAATCATCTAAAAAGTACAGAATCATCTCGAATAGTCCTCGGTTTAATTTTATTTTTTGATCGAAACTAGTATAAAGTAGTGTATAATTTATTACGATTTTTTAATCGAAACTTGCATTTCGAAAAATTTCATAGATTCTAATTTTCAGATGATATTTTGCATGGACTACCATCATAACCTTCCCTCGTAACCTATATAAAGGATTCGAAAAGATTTGTATCGTTTCAAACAGTCCTCGGTTTAATTTGATTTTTTGGTCGAAACTAGTATAAACTAGTGTATAATATATTACGATTTTTTTGACCGAAACTTGCATTTCGAAAAGTTTTGTAGAATCTATTTTTCAGATGAATTTTTGCAGGGACTACCATCATAACCTTTCCTCGTAACCTATATAAAGGATTGAAAAAGTTTTGTATCGTTTCTAACAGTCCTCGATTTAATTTGATTTTTTGACCAAATCTAGTATAAATTAGTGTATAATATATTACGATTTTTTGACCGAAACTTGCATTTCAAAAAGTTTTGTAGAATCTAATTTTCAGATGATTTTTTGCATGGACTTCCATCAAAAACTTCCCTAATAAAATATATAAATGATCTAAAAAGTACAGAATCTTCTCGAACAATCCTCGGTTTAATTTTATTTTTTGATCGAAACTAGTATAAACTAGTGTATAATATATTACGATTTTTTGACCGAAACTTGCAATTCGAAAAATTTCATAGATTCTAATTTTCAGATGATTTTTTGCATGGACTACCAGCATAACCTTCCATCGTAACCTATATAAAGGATTCGAAAAGATTTGTATCGTTTCTAACAGTCCTCTGTTTAATTTGATTTTTTGGTCGAAACTAGTATAAACTAGTGTATAATATATTACGATTTTTGGACCGAAAATTTCATTTCGAAAAGTTTTGAAGAATCTAATTTTCAGATGATTTTTTGAATGAACTACCATCATAACCTTCCCTCGTAACCTATATAAAGGATTCAAAAAGTTTTGTATCGTTTCTAACAGTCCTCGATTTAATTTGATTTTTTGACCAAAACTAGTATAAATTAGTGTATAATATATTACGATTTTTTGACCGAAACTTGCATTTCGAAAAGTTTTGTAGAATCTAATTTTCAGATGATTTTTTGCATTGACTTCCATCAAAACCTTCCCTCATAAAATATATAAATGATCTAAAAAGTACAGAATCATCTTGAACAATCCTCGGTTTAATTTTATTTTTTGATCGAAACTAGTATAAACTAGTGTATAATATATTACGATTTT
Organism: Lathyrus aphaca; assembly: GCA_963966055.1. NCBI lineage: Eukaryota > Viridiplantae > Streptophyta > Magnoliopsida > Fabales > Fabaceae > Lathyrus > Lathyrus aphaca. Next base: position 642,794,025 of record OZ014520.1, on the reverse strand, counting down.
TTGACCGAAACTTGCAATTCGAAAAATTTCATAGATTCTAATTTTCAGATGATTTTTTGCATGGACTACCAGCATAACCTTCCATCGTAACCTATATAAAGGATTCGAAAAGATTTGTATCGTTTCTAACAGTCCTCTGTTTAATTTGATTTTTTGGTCGAAACTAGTATAAACTAGTGTATAATATATTACGATTTTTGGACCGAAAATTTCATTTCGAAAAGTTTTGAAGAATCTAATTTTCAGATGATTTTTTGAATGAACTACCATCATAACCTTCCCTCGTAACCTATATAAAGGATTCAAAAAGTTTTGTATCGTTTCTAACAGTCCTCGATTTAATTTGATTTTTTGACCAAAACTATTATAATTTAGTGTATAATATATTACGATTTTTTGACCGAAACTTGCATTTCGAAAAGTTTTGTAGAATCTAATTTTCAGATGATTTTTTGCATTGACTTCCATCAAAACCTTCCCGCATAAAATATATAAATGATCTAAAAAGTACAGAATCATCTCGAACAATCCTCGGTTTAATTTTATTTTTTGATCGAAACTAGTATAAACTAGTGTATAATATATTACGATTTTTTGACCGAAACTTGCAATTCGAAAAGTTTCATAGATTCTAATTTTCAGATGATTTTTTGCATGGACTACCAGCATAACCTTCCATCGTAACCTATATAATGGATTCGAAAAGATTTGTATCGTTTCTAACAGTCCTCTGTTTAATTTGATTTTTTGGTCGAAACTAGTATAAACTAGTGTATAATATATTATGATTTTTGGACCGAAAATTGCATTTCGAAAAGTTTTGAAGAATCTAATTTTCAGATGATTTTTTGAATGAACTACCATCATAACCTTCCCTCGTAACCTATATAAAGGATTCAAAAAGTTTTGTATCGTTTCTAACAGTCCTCGATTTAATTTGATTTTTTGACCAAAACTAATATAAATTAGTGTATAATATATTACGATTTTTTGACCGAAACTTGCATTTCGAAAAGATTTGTAGAATCTAATTTTAAGATGATTTTTTGCATTGACTTCCATCAAAACCTTCCCTCCAAAAATATATAAATCATCTAAAAAGTACAGAATCATCTCGAATAGTCCTCGGTTTAATTTTATTTTTTGATCGAAACTAGTATAAATTAGTGTATAATTTATTACGATTTTTTGATCGAAACTTGCATTTCGAAAAATTTCATAGATTCTAATTTTCAGATGATTTTTTGCATGGACTACCATCATAACCTTCCCTCGTAACCTATATAAAGGATTCGAAAAGATTTGTATCGTTTCAAACAGTCCTCGGTTTAATTTGATTTTTTGGTCGAAACTAGTATAAACTAGTGTATAATATATTACGATTTTTTTGACCGAAACTTGCATTTCGAAAAGTTTTGTAGAATCTATTTTTCAGATGATTTTTTGCAGGGACTTCCATCATAACCTTTCCTCGTAACCTATATAAAGGATTGAAAAAGTTTTGTATCGTTTCTAACAGTCCTCGATTTAATTTGATTTTTTGACCAAATCTAGTATAAATTAGTGTATAATATATTACGATTTTTTGACCGAAACTTGCATTTCAAAAAGTTTTGTAGAATCTAATTTTCAGATGATTTTTTGCATGGAGTTCCATCAAAACCTTCCCTCATAAAATATATAAATGATCTAAAAAGTACAGAATCTTCTCGAACAATCCTCGGTTTAATTTTATTTTTTGATCGAAACTAGTATAAACTAGTGTATAATATATTACGATTTTTTGACCGAAACTTGCAATTCGAAAAATTTCATAGATTCTAATTTTCAGATGATTTTTTGCATGGACTACCAGCATAACCTTCCATCGTAACCTATATAAAGGATTCGAAAAGATTTGTATCGTTTCTAACAGTCCTCTGTTTAATTTGATTTTTTGGTCGAAACTAGTATAAACTAGTGTATAATATATTACGATTTTTGGACCGAAAATTGCATTTCGAAAAGTTTTGAAGAATCTAATTTTTAGATGATTTTTTGAATGAACTACCATCATAACCTTCCCTCGTAACCTATATAAAGGATTCAAAAAGTTTTGTATCGTTTCTAATAGTCCTCGATTTAATTTGATTTTTTGACCAAAACTAGTATAAATTAGTGTATAATATATTACGATTTTTTGACCGAAACTTGCATTTCGAAAAGTTTTGTAGAATCTAATTTTCAGATGAGTTTTTGCATAGACTTCCATCATAAACTTCCCTCATAAAATATATAAATGATCTAAAAAGTACAGAATCATCTCGAACAGTCCTCGGTTTAATTTTATTTTTTGATCGAAACTAGTATAAACTAGTGTATAATATATTACGATTTTTTGACCAAAACTTGCATTTCGAAAAATTTCATAGATTCTAATTTTCAGATGATTTTTTGCATGGACAACCATCATAACCTTCCCTCGTAACCTATATAAAGGATTCGAAAAGATTTGTATCGTTTCAAACAATCCTCGGTTTAATTTTATTTTTTGGTCGAAACTAGTATAAACTAGTGTATAATATATTACGATTTATTGACCGAAACTTGCATTTCGAAAAAAGTTTTGTAGAATCTAATTTTCAGATGATTTTTTGCATGGACTACCATCATAACCTTCCCTCGTAACCTATATAAAGGATTCAAAAAGTTTTGTATCGTTTCTAACAGTCCTCGATTTAATTTGATTTTTTGAACAAAACTAGTATAAATTAGTGTATAATATATTACGATTTTTGACCGAAACTTGCATTTCAAAAAGTTTTGTAGAATCTAATTTTCAGATGATTTTTTGCATTGACTTCCATCAAAACCTTCCCTCATAAAATATATAAATGATCAAAAAAGTAGAGAATTATCTCGAATAGTCCTCGGTTTAATTTTATTTTTTGATCGAAACTAGTATAAACTAGTGTATAATATATTACGATTTTTTGACCGAAACTTGCATTTCGAAAAATTTCATAGATTCTAATTTTCAGATGATTTTTTGCATGGACTACCATCATAACCTTCCCTCGTAACCTATATAAAGGATTCGAAAAGATTTGTATCGTTTTAAACAGTCCTCGGTTTAATTTGATTTTTTGGTCGAAACTAGTATAAACTAGTGTATAATATATTACGATTTTTTTGACCGAAACTTGCATTTCGAAAAGTTTTTTAGAATCTATTTTTCAAATGATTTTTTGCATGGACTACCATCATAACCTTTCCTCGTAACCTATATAAAGGATTAAAAAAGTTTTGTATCGTTTCTAACAGTCCTCGATTTAATTTGATTTTTTGACCAAAACTAGTATAAATTAGTGTATAATATATTACGATTTTTTGACCGAAACTTGCATTTCGAAAATTTTAGTCGAATCTAATTTTCAGATGATTTTTTGCATGGACTTCCATCATAAACTTCCCTCATAAAATATATAAGTGATCTAAAAAGTACAAAATCATCTCGAACAGTCCTCGGTTTAATTTTATTTTTGGATCGAAACTAGTATAAACTAGTGTATAATATATTAAAATTTTTTGACCGAAACTTGCATTTCGAAAAATTTCATAGATTCTAATTTTCAGTGTATTTTTTGCATGGACTACCAGCATAACCTTCCCTCGTAACCTATATAAAGGATTCGAAAAGATTTGTATCGTTTCAAACAGTCCTCGGTTTAATTTGATTTTTTGGTCGAAACTAGTATAAACTAGTGTATAATATATTACGATTTTTTTGACCGAAACTTGCATTTCGAAAAGTTTTCTAGAATCTAATTTTCAGATGATTTTTTGCATGGACTACCATCATAACCTTTCCTCGTAACCTATATAAAGGATTCAAAAAGTTTTGTATCGTTTCTAACAGTCCTCGATTTAATTTGATTTTTTGACCAAAACTAGTATAAATTAGTGTATAATATATTACGATTTTTTGACCGAAACTTGCATTTCGAAATGTTTTGTAGAATCTAATTTTCAGATGATTTTTTGCATTGACTTCCATCAAAACCTTCCCTCATAAAATATATAAATGATCTAAAAAGTACAGAATCATCTCGAACAATCCTCGGTTTAATTTTATTTTTTGATCAAAACTAGTATAAACTAGTGTATAATATATTACGATTTTTTGACCGAAACTTGCAATTCGAAAAATTTCATAGATTCTAATTTTCAGATGATTTTTTGCATGGACTACCAGCATAACCTTCCATCGTAACCTATATAAAGGATTCGAAAAGACTTGTATCGTTTCAAACAGTCCTCAGTTTAATATGATTTTTTGGTCGAAACTAGTATAAACTAGTGTATAATATATTACGATTTATTGACCGAAACTTGCATTTCGAAAAAGTTTTGTAGAATCTAATTTTCAGATGATTTTATGCATGGACTACCATCATAACCTTCCCTCGTAACCTATATAAAGGATTCAAAAAGTTTTGTAACGTTTCTAACAGTCCTCGATTTAATTTGATTTTTTGACCAAAACTAGTATAAATTAGTGTATAATATATTACGATTTTTTGACCGAAACTTGCATTTCGAAAAGTTTTGTAGAATCTAATTTTCAGATGATTTTTTGCATTGACTTCCATCAAAACCTTCCCTCCAAAAATATATAAATCATCTAAAAAGTACAGAATCATCTCGAATAGTCCTCGGTTTAATTTTATTTTTTGATCGAAACTAGTATAAACTAGTGTATAATTTATTACGATTTTTTTATCGAAACTTGCATTTCGAAAAATTTCATAGATTCTAATTTTCAGATGATTTTTTGCATGGACTACCATCATAACCTTCCCTCGTAACCTATATAAAGGATTCGAAAAGATTTGTATCGTTTCAAACAGTCCTCGGTTTAATTTTATTTTTTGATCGAAACTAGTATAAACTAGTGTATAATATATTATGATTTTTTGACCGAAAAATGCATTTCGAAAAGTTTTGTAAAATCTAATTTTCAAATGATTTTTTGCATGGACTTCCATCATAACCTTCCCTCATAAAATATATAAATGATCTTAATATTACATTATCATTTCGAACAGTCATCGGTTTAATTTGATTTTTTGATCGAAACTACTATAAACTAGTGTATAATATATTACAATTTTTTGACAGAAACTTGCATTTCGAAAAATTAAATAGATTCTAATTTTCAAATGATTTTTTGCATGGACTACCATCATAACCTTCCCTAGTTACCTATATAAAGGATTCAAAAAGTTTTCTATCGTTTCTAACAGTCCTCGATTTAATTTGATTTTTTGACCAAAACTAGTATAAACTAGTGTATAATATATTATGATTTTTTGACAGAAACATGCATTTCGAAAAGTTTTATAGAATCTAATTTTCAGATGAATTTTTGCATGGACTTCCATCATAACCTTCCCTCATAAAATATATAAATGATCTAAAAAGTACAGAATCATCTTGAACAGTCCTCTGTTTAAATTTATTTTTTGATCGAACTTGTGTATAAAATATTACGATTTTTTGACCGAAACATGCATTTCGGAAAATTTCATAGATTCTAATTTTCAGATGATTTTTTGCATGAACTACCATCATAACCTTCCCTTGTAACCTATATAAAGGATTCGAAAAGATTTGTATCGTTTCTAACAGTCCTCGGTTTAATTTTATTTTTTGATCGAAACTAGTATAAACTAGTGTATAATATATTACGATTTTTTGACCGAAACTTGCTTTTCGAAAAGTTTTGTAGAATCTAATTTTCAGATGATTTTTTGCATGGACTACCATCATAACCCTCCCTCGTAACCTATATAAAGGATTCAAAAAGTTTTGTATCGTTTCTTACAGTCCTCGAATTAATTTGATTTTTTGACCAAAACTAGTATAAACTAGTGTATAATATATTACGATTTTTTGACCGAAACTTGCATTTCGAAAAGTTTTATAGAATCTAATTTTCAGATGATTTTTTTAATGGACTACCATCAGAACCTTCCCTCGTAACCTATATAATGATTCGAAAAGATTTGTATCGTTTCTAACAGTCCTCGGTTTAATTTGATTTTTTGATCGAAACTATTATAAACTAGTGTATAATATATTACGATTTTTTGACCGAAACTTGCATTTCGAAATGTTTTGTAGAATCTAATTTTCATATGATTTTTTGCATGGACTACCATCATAACCTTCCCTCGTAACCTATATAAAGGATTCAAAAAGTTTTGTATTGTTTCTTACAGTCCTCGATTTAATTTGATTTATTGACCAAAACTAGTATAAATTAGTGTATAATATATTACGATTTTTTGACCGAAACTTGCATTTCGAAAAGTTTTGTAGAATCTAATTTTCAGATGAATTTTTGCAAGGACTTCCATCATAACCTTCCCTCATAAAATATATAAATGATCTAAAAAGTACAGAATCATCTTGAACAGTCTTCGGTTTAATTTTATTTTTTGATCGAAACTAGTATAAACTAGTGTATAATATATTACGATATTTTGACCGAAACTTGCATTTCGAAAAATTTCATAGATTCTAATTTTCAAATGATTTTTTGCATGGACTACCATTATAACCTTCCCTCGTAACCTATATAAAGGATTCGAAAAGATTTGTATCGTTTCTAACAGTCCTCGGTTTAATTTTATTTTTTGATCGAAACTAGTATAAACTAGTGTATAATATATTATGATTTTTTGACCGAAACTTGCATTTCGAAAAGTTTTGTAAAATCTAATTTTCAGATGATTTTTTGCATGGACTTCCATCATAACCTTCCCTCATAAAATATATAAATGATCTAAATATTACCTTATCATTTCGAACAGTCCTCGTTTAATTTGATTTTTTGATCGAAACTACTATAAACTAGTGTATAATATATTATGATTTTTTGACCGAAACTTGCAATTCGAAATGTTTTCTAGAATCTAACTTTCTAGATAATTTTTCGCATGAACTTCCATCATAACCTTCCCTCATAAAATATATAAATGATCTAGAAAGTACAGTATCATTTCAAACTGTCCTCTGTTTAAATTGATTTTGTGATCGAAACTAGTATAAACTAGTGTATAATATATTACGATTTTTTGACCGAAACTTGCATTTTGAAAAATTTCATAGATTCTAATTTTCAGATGATTTTTTGCAATGACTACAATCATAACCTTCCCTCGTAACCTATATAAAGGATTCGAAAAGTTTTGTAGCGTTTCTAACAGACCTCAATTTAATTTGATTGTTTGACCAAAACTAGTATAAACTAGTGTATAATATATTATGATTTTTTAACCGAAACTTGCATTTCGAAAAGTTTTGTAGAATCTAATTTTAAGAGTATTTTTTGCATGGACTTCCATCATAACCTTCCTTCATAAAATATATAAATGATCTAAAAAGTACCGTATCATTTCGAACAGTCCTCGGTTTAATTTGATTTTTTACCTAAACTAGTATAAACTATGTATAATATATTACGATTTTTTTACGGAAACTTGCATTTCGAAAATTTCATAGATTCTAATTTTCAGATGATTTTTTGCAATGACTACAATCATAACTTTCCCTCGTAACCTATATAAAGGATTCGAAAAGTTTTGTATCGTTTCTAATAGTCCTCGATTTAATTTGATTGTTTGACCAAAACTAGTATAAACTAGTGTATTATATTATGATTTTTTGACCGAAACTTGCATTTCGAAAAATTTGTAGAATTTAATTTTAAGATGATTTTTTGCATGGACTTCTATCATAACCTTTCTTCATAAAATATATAAATGATCTAAAAAGTACAGTATCATTTCAAACCGTCATCGGTTTAATATGATTTTTTTACCGAAACTAGTAGAAACTATGTATAATATATTATGATTTTTTTACGTAAACTTGCATTTCGAAAAATTTCATAGATTCTAATTTTAAGATGATTTTTTGCAATGACTACAATCATAACCTTCCCTTAACCTATATAAAGGATTTAAAAGTTTTGTATCGTTTCTGACAGTCATCGGTTTAATTTGATTGTTTGACCAAAACTAATATAAACTAGTGTATAATATATTATGATTTTTTGACCAAAACTTGCAATTCGAAAAATTTTCAAGAATCTAATTTTTAGATGATTTTTTGCATGGACTTCCATCATAATCTTCTCTCATAAAATATATAAATGATCTAAAAAGTACAGTATCATTTCAAACCTTCCTCAGTTTAATTTGATTTTTTGATCGAAACTAGTATAAACTACTGTATAATATATTACGATTTTTTGACCGAAACTTGCATTTCGAAAAATTTCATAGATTCTAATTTTCAAATGTTTTTTTTCATGGACTACCATCATAACCTTCCCTGGTAACCTATATAAAGGATTCGAAAAGTTTTGTATCGTTTCTAACAATCCTTGATTTAATTTGATTGTTTGACCAAAACTAGTATAAACAAGTGTATAATATATTATGATTTTTTGATCGAAAGTTGCATTTCGAAAAGTTTTGTAGAATCTAATTTTAAGATGATTTTTTGCATGGACTTCCATCATAACCTTCCTTCATTAAATATATAAATGATCTAAAAAGTATCGTATCATTTCGAACAGTCATCGGTTTAATTTGATTTTTTGATTGAAACTAGTGTAAACTATGTATAATATATTACGATTTTTTGACCGAAACTTGCATTTCGAAAAATTTCATAGATTCTAATTTTCAGATGATTTTTTGCAATGACTACAATCATAACCTTCCCTCGTAACCTATATAAAGGATTCAAAAAGTTTTGTATCGTTTCTAATAGTCCTCGATTTAATTTGATTGTTTGACCAAAACTAGTATAAACTAGTGTATAATATATTATAATTTTTTGACCGAAACTTACATTTCGAAAAGTTTTGTAAAATCTAATTTTAAGATGATTTTTTGCATGGACTTCCATCATAACATTCCTTCATAAAATATATAAATGATATAAAAAGTACCGTATCATTTCGAATAGTCATCGGTTTATTTTTGATTTTTTGACCGAAACAAGTATAAACTATGTATAATATATTATGATTTTTTTAGGAAATTTGCATTTCGAAAAAATTCATAGATTCTAATTTTTAGATGATTTTTTGCAATGACTACAATCATAACCTTCCCTCATAACCTATATAAAGGAATTCGAAAAGTTTTGTATCGTTTCTAACAGACCTCGATTTAATTTGATTGTTTGACCAAAACTAGTATAAACTAGTGTATAATATATTATGATTTTTTGACCGAAACTTGCAATTCCAAAAGTTTTCTAAAATCTAATTTTCAGATGATTTACAGTATAAAAAATTTGCATGGACTACATCATAACTTATATAAAGGATTCGAAAAGTATCGTTTCTAATAGTCCTCAATTTAATTTGATGGCTTGAACAAAGTCGAACTGGGCCGACCGGACGGCGGCGGCACGCTTGTCTAGATTCTCATGGGTGTGTCCTTACTCCTTTTACAAAATTGGGTGTCCCTTGGGGCCCAATCCCAATTGTCAATGTTAGATTATATAAATACTACTAATATTTGTATTCGCTCCTATGTGGGACTAAAATGAATATTTTCAAATTCACTTTCATATTAGTTCTACTTGCATTTATTGCCCATTTAATGTCAATAAATCATTTCAACTCTTACTCCAAATTATCATCATTCCAACAATTCTGAAAATATTGTTTGTAAGTTAACGACTACTAGTATCAATTTCACTGCAAAGTAGAATCTAAATTTTAAATGTTAATACGTTTGTTACACTTATACGTCAAGGCCTGCTATACAGAGCAGCGCTGATGCAAACATCAGAATGGAATAAGAGTCCATAAGAAGTTGCATCAAGCTACCAAACAATTTCATGCTTAGAAAAATTCTAATAAGATTAAATTAAGCAACAAATGGAATGCAAACTCGTGAAATCATATCAGATAAAGCTTTAGAATTCAGTGTCCAGCATGGTCCAACTACCCCCTATTTCAGGCTAAAAACTGACAACATCGTTCTACTAGGTTCCTGCTGCGGATCGTGTTTTTCTAAGTCTTCCCCGTGTAACCCGAATACTTTCTTCCATTATGGTCTCCTTTATAGGAGATTTTCCATTTTCATTTGCTGAAGAGGATGGAGGTGTTGCTGCTGCTTCAATCTTCTTAGGCTCTGCCTCTGTCGATGCAGATTTTATGGTTGTTGAAGATGTAGGATTAGACTTTTGGGTAATTAAACCTGCTACGGAAGACTTTTGAGAATTTAAATTTGCTGCATAAGACTTTTGAGTATTTAAACTTGCTACACAAGACTTTTGGGTAGTTAAACCAGCTACAGGAGGCTTCTGGTTTATTAAACCAGCTACAGAAGACTTCTGGTTATTTAAACCTGCAACAGGGGGGGCTGCAGCTTTAGGAGCTCGTGGAGAACCCAACTCCTCTGCTACTTCCCTCTGGAACTGACTTGAAGATGTGCTAGAGGAAGGAGATGGGGGTTCCTCAACCTGTGGCTCTGTAGCAGCGGCTGGTTGGCCTTTCGCAGGTGCAGGCTTACGGACTCTCACACCCGGTCTTTGCTGCAATTTCAAGAGTGTTTGTTAAGTAAGAGAATACATGAAGGGTGAGATTGTTAAAAGCTACTTAGGTTTTAGGTAGATGTCATTGCTATAATTATAGTGCTATACAGTAGTAAATTGAATGAGTTGTGATTGTGTGATACGTTATTTCCCTTCCTCTTGTCTTCCTCCAATGACAAATACTTTCAAGATGGAAGTGAAAAGAAAGCATACGACGCAGCTAAAAAGACTACCATATCCATAATGATGATAAATCAAATGTTAATCTACAAAATTTCTAATGAACAACAACTTTATGACGCTCAACAAAACACACATGGAAAGCATATTTCCCTTTCTTTATTAAAATGAGTCAATTTACTTGTCGGAGAAAAAATAGTTATTCAGGATTTAGTCAATTGTGTTCTGTTATGCACACCCAAATGTACTTATATAAAGTTAAGTAAAACTAAAAGTAATATATAGTAGACAAAACCAAGGCAAAATTGTAATAAACTACCTGAGCAGGGCGAGGTGCTGGTGTTGATTGTGCTGAAACAAACTTCAAAATGTCATATATTCTAGTCTGACCGTAACCAGCAGCTCTTTGCCAATACAAAACTACATAATCTCCCGCCCTCGTCCTTAGTTCCAACAAGCTCCGATCAATTTCTGGCTCATGTTTTGCAATATATGGTCTAAAGAAGGAATCATATACATATGTCGTTCCCTAACACACACAAAAACTTTTACCATCATATAGAAGAGGAGCAAATACTCAACTTATATTGGATTCTATCATGGTAAATACCTTTGTCTTGGGGTACCATAAAAATATGAAAAATGCCAACTTAGCTTCACTATACATTGGGACCCTTCAAGAAGAAGTCAATTTCCAAAATAAGAATCCATGATAAACTTTTTTTCAATTAAGAGAACAGAAAACTTTCAAGATAGAGTCATCTACCATGATATAAAAGTATCCCCAAATCTCTCACATACTGTTAAAACAGCAACCAAAATCCTGCAACATGGGATAATAAACACTGTCTGCATCATTATTTACAGAAGTTATCAAATGGTACAAGTTTAGCACAGAGGATCAATCTATATTTCATACCAATACTGACACCAAAATCGAAGTTGTTCAATTTCAGGCTTATTCTTTTCAACTACTTTATAGCATTCATAAGCTGGGTAAGCATAGCCAAAAACACTCCTGCCAATACACCAAAGAACCAATAAAATCAATAAATTTCAATTATCACAATTCAAATCATTAACATCAGCATATAGATTTAAAATTTTAGCACGGTGTGAAACATACACAAGCGCCCAGGTAAGAAAGGATCCTATCATTCTGTATCCCTGAAATCCAAACCAAAGATAACCTGTTAATCCAAACAGTATATACTATAACATCCAATCCAACAACTGAAACTGAAGAACAATGACACCATCGCTATAACTAAGATTCTAGAGTCTAATTCTGTAATTCATAACTAAAATAGCTCTAATTCCATCCTCTCTAAACTTTTAAACACGATGCTATCCAATAAATCCCGTGGTTTTCTCTTTCAAATTCAACTACAGCAAATGCACAGTTCAAATAACAAACAATGTTAAGGAGTTTTGCTTTGTATAATGTTCATCCAAAAAAAAAAACTAACAATAATTGAAATTAAGCAGATAAATAACATTGTAGAAGCAAAAAATCATGAAATCCAGAAGGAACTAGGGTGAAAAACGATCAATGTCAAAGATCAAACTCAGCAAAACAAGCGCATGTAATGATAAAATCTAATACATTGAAAGTCAAAAGCATTTGATTTTATTAGATTTACACATCGCAAAATCAAACAGAAAACGAACATCAACACACTAAAAAAGAAAGCGAAAAATAAATCACATTATACCTGAAGTTAAAGTGAATCTGGCGGTGGAGGAGGCAGAAGATCGGCGACGGCGCCGGAAACGGTTACGGTGAACCGTTACGTTGTCGGTGAGAAAAAGTAACAGAAAATAGAGAAAAAATGAGACGAAAAAGAAGGCTGAAGGTTTTGGAGTGAGTTTGTTAGAAGAGCCGTTAAATGGTTGCTTTTCAACTTGGAAATGTCATTTTCTTCCCTTTCAGAAGATTGAAGTGTGGTGTAGTAAACAAGTTTAGTAGAACTCTACTAGTGAGAAATTATTCTGTGTTTCTCGTTCATTTTGATGTGTTGGTGTTTCTCGTTCATCATTCATCGTTAATTACTCATCATACGGTTCGCCTTTCTCTGTTTTATTTTTTTTTTCAATTATTATTATTACTTTATTTACAGCGCTGAATTACTTAAAAGGCTTGTCTAAATTAGACAATTCAGTTTAAAAAATAAAATAATAATTTCAACAATTAATAAAAAATTCAATAATTACTGTTGAGATTAAAGTTGAAATTCAAATGGTCATTTTTTATATTTTTATATTCAAAATATTTAAATGAGATATTTTATTAAGACAATTATATTGATAGTTCGTGCAGAAGTATTTATGATAGAGGTGCGAGTTCCAATATCTCATTTATCTAATTTTATGAGTTTGAAATTTAATGGAGGTTACTGAAATATTTAATGACCCAAAAAACTCAACTATATTGAATTTTAATATTAGTTTGGTAAAAAATGAAAAATTGAAAACTTTAAATTCTAAATAGTTATAGTTTGGTGGCGAAGGTACATATGATGTATGAATAACCACAAACAAAATTGCTTTTGATGAAAATCAGAGATGAATTGGTTGTAACTGGACCCCAAACCTTTGTTCACTTCACAGAATAATTAAGTTTAGATAATTTCAAATTAAAATGCTGATCTTGTAAGTCGTGATCAGATGAATTCTTTATAAGTTAATCATCTACTGGTATTAATATATACCATTATTGAAAATGTATGATGTTTGGTTGTATATCTAATTCTCAACCATATAGATATGTATATATGTCCTTGATAATATATTGGGCATGTTTTGGCATTGTCCCTTTAAGGAAATTGCAAAGAGAAGCAATTAGATTAGGATTTAGTTGGTGGAGTGGAGTGGGTGTTGGCAGTTTTTGTCAACCATAACATTATTGGCATCAAAAGCAAAAGGTAAGAGGAAGTAATTACTTATCATGTAATAAAGTCTCAAGGCTCAACCTATATTAATTCCAGAAAGGTAAAGGTACCTAATAAAATGATACTATATAGTAACTATAATAAAAGGTTTACATTTAAAGGTAATGAATTGGAGAAATTGATATTTTCCTCTTAACTAGAGAGGTAAAAGAGGAAAAGAAAGAAAAATATGTTATGGGGCATGGGAATATGTCCAACATAGATATCATGTACCATATGATGCTAATGGCCAAATCTCAAATCAATATTGTTGGATTCTCATTTCATCATGTGCCTCTTAATCATTTTAGTTGTTAGCATGTCACTCTCATCTACATTTTAGTTTTTCTCCCTATGAAAAAAAAAAAGGGAAAATATTGCCTCCCTTTACTTAATGTATTTACACTATAATGTTAGTTATATATCAGCTCCATTAATCACTTGATGCCAACTGCCTCAACTAACTGAACTAATAGAAACAAACTTAATTTGCATTAATAGAAATAGTTAAATATACAACCATAACATTCAATTAGATTACATCACATACACATTACACCTCTTTAATCTAATAATTTTATTGACACAATGTTTAGTGATTTCCTCAACTCTTGCACCTTTCAATCTTTCATTTTCATATGTGAAGTTTAACTTTTTACATGTTCGATTTTTTAGGTCAGATTCTGAAATGAATCAGAATTAATTCAGACTCAATAAAACTCATTTATTTAAATAATTTATCTAAAATGTGATCAATCTAAAATAACTAATATAATAGATTGACCGTAGAAATAGATTTTGATTCAAATCCAATGTATAAATACTAATACCTTTATAAAGGATTTTAAATCTTTAATATTCCCTTTTATTATCAATTATCTTGAATTCTAATCTGACTTGAACGTTGGAGTGTTAATCATACAAGTACCCTCCTTATGTCAATTGTATGGAGATCACAAACATCAGTTATTGGCAGTATAACAAGTCTGATACCTTTGATTCAAGAATAAAATTGATCGCAACCTATTACCCACAATGTCACATCAACGTAGTGTATTAGCTCTGCTCCACCATAGTTTTTTGCAATTGATGACTTGTAAATATATTATATTTCTTACTCGATTTGCATGCATTTTTGTGTCATTTTTATATTCTTTTTTTAGTATTACGTCGGTAGTGTGTGTATGTTTTTGATACTAAGTGATTGTGTCGTACTTTTTCTACCAAATTTTAGTTATAACTACCAAGTTTCGGGAGAGATAAAAAATGAGAGAATAATATATGGCATTACCAAAATATGTGGGGTTGCGAGGAATAATTGTTGGTGCTAGCTAAAATTCTCATCTTATTAAACATCCATTAAAGAGAGAGATCCAAGAAGTCTTATTTGATCATTCATGATCTATGATTTTCAAAGTTCTAGACTTTGAAAAGAGAATTTAATGTGATACTCTCCTAATTGGTCTGACACCTCCAACATAACTCTTGATTTGACCATATTAGTCTTTAATTTGAAGAATTTATCAGGTTTTTCAAATATCTAGTAATATATGTGGGAGGGGATGTACTGAATTTTAAAAAAAAAAAAATCGGTAAAAATGATTTCTTATTAATATTTTATTTTCTTTATTTAAGAAATTTGTTACTACCTTTTTTTCTTTAGTCAAATTTAGTCAAATTCAAAGCAACTCATCAGAAATTATAATTGAAAAAAGAAATTTGTCCTCGTCCTTTAACTCGGACTCCTTTCTTCCCCTAGAAGTACCATGGGATCCAAACTAGGAACAATCCCTAATTGTTAAATTTCATATCGAAAGATCGGGTTAAGGATCATCATATGGTTTATCGCTCCTTTTGAGAATCACATAAGTCTTTCACATACATTAAAGTTTCTTCCCAACCCTTATTCAACTATCTCATCTTTGTCAATCTTTCGAATGTTCAGGCATACCTGGACCGATAGAAAACGAAAATCTTGCATTAGGAGTTGTTTAAAAATACGTTATTTGTAGATTTTCCTATAAGTTATAAATTATATGTATTTTATATATTTTTACTAAATTTAAACAAAAACTTGATTAAAATACAAATCTTTAATCTTAACTACTAGATTTTGAAAGAATTAAAAAATAAAGACAAATTTTTAAATACCCTTGATAAGTAGTTGGATATCGGTATCTTTAATGTAAAATATTAAAATATTAATTTATTTTAAATAAAATATATGTAAAATATGATATGGTATTAATATAATTATATTATCAGATAACAGTATTTATACTCAATTAAATTTAAGGACATCAGAGTGTTAAAAGAAGAAAAAAATAGAGTAATTTTGACCTTATGTAGGAGTACGAAGAACAACTAGAGGGTGTTACCTAAAATTCTCCTTTAAAATAGATGTCCTTTGGATTAGTCCTAACTCTTAAGTCCTATAACAACCAAAAGGCTCTTGACCCAACAAACAAAAAGAAAACTAATAAGAAATCGAAAGAAGAAGAAAAAAAACACAATGGTGCCACGTGGAAGATGAAAGCATGACAATGTGGTTGTGACATCTCCAGAACACCACTGAATGGATGATGTTTGGAGTTTCATTCCATTCCCTCATCACAACATCTCTAACATTCATTCATCACTTAGTTGAAGTTGAAAGCATTCTAAAATGACTGTTTCTTCTTCTCTTTCTCTCCCTCACTTCCGTTCCACCTTTCTTTCTTCCCCTCTTAAATCTTTCTCTCCCACTCCATTATCTAGAAATATCATAATTCAACCAAAACATACACGTTATCCACGTATTAGAGCTATTGAACTTGATCAAAACACGGTTTTTCATTCCCTCCTTTTCCTTCTTCATTATCTTTCATTCTTTCTTATAATTATTCATTATTTTATGAATGTTTTTTCTTCTTCCATTTCAGGTTATAGCTATAACTGTTGGTCTTTTGAGTGTAGCTGTTGGTATTGGCATTCCAGTGTTCTATGAAACACAAATTGATAATGCAGTCAAGTGTTTTTTTACCTTTTACTTTTTATATTACCATCATATGTTAATTTGTTTTTGGATTAATATCAGTATCTTATTGATTTATTTATCTCTTTGTTGCAGGCTAAGAGAGATAACACACAACCATGCTTCCCATGCAATGGATCTGGAGCTCGTAAGTAAAACATTGTTCATATGTAGTGTTTATGGATAACTGTTTGTTGAATGTTATGATACGTTGTTGCAATTTTGTTTTTATTGAAACTTTTTGTGATGATTATGAATATGTCTGGTTAAATCTTTTTGCTTGGTGCTAGTTACTAGACATTAGGCTGTGAATGTATTCTGTTCGATTCCGCATTAGGTTGATAATTATTTTTATTTTACCAATCTTATGAAATTGTTACGTTTTTGTCAGAGAAATGCAGATTTTGTTTGGGAACTGGCAATGTGACAGTTGAACTTGGTGGAGCTGAGACGGAGGTTTCTCGTTGTATAAACTGTGATGGTGCTGGTTCACTCACATGCACAACTTGTCAAGGTTCAGGAATTCAACCTCGTTACCTTGACCGTAGGTACGTATAGGGTTCTGCAGTTCAGTTTTTCTCCTCATTATGCATACTGTGATGGTTTTTGTCATTCGACGCACGCTTTACGGAATAGGCGTGATAATTGTTAACACTGTTTTGTGTTTAATATTTGATCAGAGAGTTCAAAGACGATGACTGAGACAAGCTAAGATTGAGAGGCGCTGATTTTGGATTTAATCGCCATGTTATTGTACTCATTCAATTTCTTTGATCTCTGTACACACCGGATACAACTGAAAGAATTATGTTGATGTTTTCATTTGGTTTGCATTTTAACCAGTGATATTATATTAGGCCACTCCCTTCCATGACCTATTATCTTTGTAAAATTTTGGTAATTGTAAACATTATATATTAAATATCCATTTGTAAAGAATGGCCCCAAGATACTATGCTTAATTTTAGTTTCATTGATGTTAGTTCTGTTTTTGTTTATTACTTCTTTAGCAATATTAGAAGGATGATAAGCTTTGGTAGTGTGGATAGGGTGATAGGTTTCACTAATTGCTCAAGGTTATGGTTCCAATTTTGTATAGTTATTGTAACAACAATACTAGAAGCATAATCGGTCTCTTAAGTGAGAAGTAATCTCTATGCTGTAGTATAACCTGATATTGCTAGAAGCCATACCACTTTTGCTTATGATTGCTGCAAAACTGATGGCGAGCACAGACCCTTAGTCTGTGATGAATCTTGCTTCTGTAGTGTTGATATGGTTTTCCACTTTTACTTTATTGACGAAAGATATTAAAATGAGTTTTCTTGTGCATTCGCTCACAAAGAGAAGATGCGCTAATGTGGCTGATATCCATGCAACTGTAGAGACTAATCCCTCTAATTTAGTGAAATCTTTTTTAAATGTTCACTTATTTTAATACATTTTGTCTATACATACACATTGGCCAATCTATTTCAAATATTCACTTCTCTTAATGTATATTTTTCTATACTTACACATTGGACAATGATCGAACTTTGGACTAATTGATTGAAAGATCTAAGCATCTATCAGTTGTTTCACACCATGTTGGTGAAAAGTGAAAACTATGCCTCTATTAGTAAACAAAAGATACCTTAATATGCAAGTAACTAAACTAAAAGAATCTGGATACCCTTTCCTTTTCATTTTATCAGAAGAATGAACTAGGCATAAATCTTTTTTTTGCCAACATCTTTGTCATTACAGACCAAATATTTCTGAAAGAAAATTCTTTTGCCTTATGTTCAGAAGGTTATAGAATTAAAAAGTATACAAAGTTAAATCTACAGATTCGATATAAAATTCAGAGTCATAAATCATAAACATATCATTAAAATTTGCAAGATACCACTTGTTTACATTTAGATAAAATGGATCCTCAACACCATAACTGGAGAAATAACTATAAGAATCATGTTAAGAAGAAATGGCTCTTGTAAGGAGTTGACAAAATTTGTAGAAACTAAAACAAAATTACTTACAGCAAAACAAAAAGAAGGGTATACTAAGTCTATATAGCCTAAGTAAATGAACTTCAAAACGGCTTAAATGTAAACTAACGGAAGGAACTTTTACTGCATTTTCCTTGTAACCATGCCAACCTTATCTTGACACTTTTCAATGAAATGAATGTCTCTCTTAAACTGGGATCCTCAAAGAGATCCAGTGCAGAAAAGTAAAGATGTTGATCAATGCCTTGTATTTCATCCAGAGCCCTTATGCAATTTGTTATGGAAAATTTATCATCAACTGCACTTGAAACAACTGCCCTTAACCTCGAAACGGAAACCATCTGTAACAAGGCTTTTGCCATAGCATTGCATGCGTCTTGATCCAAACTAGTAGTTTGCGTCTCATTAGGACGTTTTCTTTTCCTATCAAGTGAATTCTTCGTCACTTTCTCAACATTTGAGATATTCCCTGGAATGGATTTTGACGATGATGGATTCTCATAATGTGAGACACCATTTTCTGGACATGAAGTTAAGCCAGCAGCATCGATACCAACGGTTTTATCTAACTCTTCATAGTGACTAGATTGAGCGTATTTCCCATCAGCAGGCGAGTCTGTGAAAATTGAACAGAGCTGCTCATATATCGGACATTCCTTTCCTTTAACTGTTTCATTCCTCGGCTGTGTCTGCACAGGAAGCTTAACAGACTTGTATTAAAATTGGATTTGAGTCTTCTAAAGTAAAGAAATCAATTTAGAGTATAAAGGAATCACAACGGTCCATGAGAAAATAAACGGCTGACATTACATGCATAAGGAAAATATTATCATAAAGGAACTTTACTTACCCCAATATCTTCCCACTGATCAAAGCCAATGTAAAGGGGATCATCTATTACAAAGCCATTCTTTTGATCACTAGTAGGTTTCAAATTATTGAAGCGTGTCCGAAGAACATCTAGATGTTTTCTCAATTGATTATTATTGAAATTAAGGTTTGTTTGCTTATTAAACTCATCACGAATGTGATTCCACGTTTTCTTGTCAAAAACATCGTTTTGTCTGTTCCCGAGTTGAATCTGCTTGACAACCAAGTCTGCAAATATCTTGTCAAGAGATGCTGTCCATCTTGTCCTCGAACGCTCTTGCTTGGGTTGATTACTGGGTTCAAGTTCCATCTACACCACCTGCATGATGCTTAAAATTCAATAATATGTTAATCTCTTGAAAACACTTTTTGCATTATTACACTAAAAGTTAAGAAAAAATGCCGGCTAAAAAGGTTATACTACCTTACCAAAGTAAAGATCAATAATTTCATTTTCACAGTAGATTCATAACTATCTCATAGGACAACAAGACTAAAGAGGCATCAAAAGTAACCAAAACAAAAGTTGTCACCAAATTTTATTTAACATGAGAAATTGACAAGCTCTATTTTTTTAAGAAAAAAGAGAAATAATAAAGACTGATATAAGCAGACAGGGAGGATTCAGGAGTCCAATTATATGCAAATAGGAATGAGAACTTAACACCCACAAATTAGCATCATAAATAATCTGTTTTCAAGAACAATAGTGAGACTCAAGTTAACTATGCAGGAGAGGAAAGAAAAATAAAGAGATTATAACCTTCAAATCCACATTTTTTTTTTATTCTTTATGATTTTTCTTTAACCTCTTTGCTTGTATTTTATTTTCTATCTTTTTCTTCGTATCATAAAATTGCTATACTATATGAAGAGAAAGAGGAAAGAGAAAGAGACATCTGACAACATAAAAAGACCTCCAGCATTTGATTCATTTGGTAAAAAGAAATAAAATCTTAAAAAAATAAATACGATCACCATAGGCAAACATAGGCAAACAGGGAAGCATCAAACCAGGGGTGTAGAGGAGGGGGAAAAACCCTGCTTCAGTACTACATATCTATCAACTAAACTCATGATAATCATCTTTGTTTATAACAAGGAACTCATTTTATTCTGCAAATGGCTCAAATTAAGTAAATAAATAAAAATACACAAGTAAACATGCTCCAATATTAATGCATTAGATGAAGAAGAAAAGAAGAAGAAAAAAAAGATCGATTGGCACAGTCGGTATACAGAAATCATTGAATGAAGATTGGATTTTTCAACAAGTATGACTCAAAACACGAACACATAATGTTATGTCATCCGATTTCCCGATCAAATTTACTCAATTTACTAGCTTCATTTTTAACTACAACAAATGCAGTTCGGATACACACGCAATCAGATACTCTTCTGATTTCAAAAAACTAGTTAGATATTCATCAATCAGTTACTCAATTCAATTGACAATGGAAGTTACATAAACCCTACCTATTGTGAAATTCCGGATAAGAATCCAATTCACAAAATCTCTAACCATTTGTGCCAACTGCAATTGGTAATTCCTACACTAACATTACTAACTAGTATCAACATTTGCAACCAAATGAAACATAAAAATTGAAACAAAAGCTACTTAACATTGAACTGGAATTAAATTTTCATGCAAACAATAAAATTATGATGGCGTTAAACATTAGAAAGCTAAAATCCTAATAATGGAGGTTTTGAAATTGGATACCTCGCTCCAACTGTTTGGAGTTGAAGATTGAAATGACGAATCGTATGAAGAATGTATTGTGGAAAGAAATTCAGCGAAACTCAGGAGAGACGAAGATGAAAGGAAGAGTGAGTGTCGAATTATGATATTATTATTATCATTTGTTATGCTTTTATATACTAAAAGCATAACAAATGTAATATTAATTTAAATAAATTTTAGGGTTAAATAAATTTTTGACCCACTAAATATTGTGATTTTGTTTTTAGTCCCTTCAAAATCTTGTGTATGAATAATTGATCTTTAACATCAAATACAATTAACAGTTGCTTATGTGGCATGACAGGTGTAAAATTACATGACTAAACTTGATAAAAAAAAAACCTAATCAGAAGAAAATCCCTAATTTTGTTTCACTTTCATTCAATTCCCTTTAAAAGATGTAAGAAGACGCATTGGCGAAGTTTGTGGTCCCTCTCTCCAAAACCTCATTTGTATTTCCTAACTTGTGGTCCCAACATTGACGAAGCTTGCATTGGTTGTTGCGGTCTCAACATTCAAGTTAGTCTCACACATGCTTTTGAATATTTTATGTATGTTTTGTTTCTCACTTGTTATTGTTTATTGCCTTCGAATATTGCATGTATGTTTTGTGCCCCACTTGTCTTGAAAATCATACATGTTTATTTTTTTTTGTTGACTGAAAACATCTAGGGATTTTGCTTGGACTCTGATGGTAATGTCTGATTTACCATTGTTTACTCTTGTAATGTGAAGAATATGAGGTTATTTAAGGTTCTATTTCATACCAAATGGTCATTTGTAAATGATGTAAGGTTAAGATATGAAGGGGTGTTTATGCAATAAGTGGGTAAGACTCTGATTTTTTTGTCATACTTTGAAATTGTGACTTAATTAAGGGGATGAAATCTTCCTTTTACATTGAAGATGTGAAAATGTGGTGGAAGGTTGAACATGGTTGTCTTGAAAATGATCTAAAATCATTTGTTAATGATGAGGATGCAACAATGTTAGCTTTGTGTGTTGAAATAGTAAGTGTCGTGTTGATATATATATATATATATATATATATATATATATATATATATATATATATATATCAACACGACACTTACTATTCTCAACACACAAATATATATATATATATATATATATATATATATATATATATATATATATATATATATATATATATATATAAAGTGGTGAGAAGACTTATATTCAAATAGAAAAACAAAAAGGGCATGAATATGTTGAGGAAAATGAAGGTGCAGAAGACAATGAATCATTTGTAGACTATTTGGATGATATACACGTTGAAGATAATAAAGAAAACAGAATGCTCGTTCATCATAAAAGTCAAATAAGAAAAAGTTCATGTTGACTCAGGAGATAAAGTCGGTCAACAACCTCCCTTAAAGATGGGGAGCAGACGAGACCACGTCTAGGGAGCCATAAACCTTGGGAATCATGAATCCTTATAAATACTCTCATCCCTCAAGGTATAGAGGAGTCAAGTGATACAAACTTACTATGATCCAATGTTACTCAAAGAACATTTCACTCCGAGTAACCCTAATAACATCACTCTAACTGTCTGCCTGCAACCTAACAACATCAATCGTCAGTAAGACCTCTCACCTCACGTGAACGCATCCCTTAAATAGTCTCAAAAACCATCGTACATGGCTACTTGTCATCTTGAACTAGCCCTCATCTCATTCGTATAATATATCTATCAGGACCTCTGAGTCTCTTTACCCTTGTAGGGTGAACAGACACCTGTACCTTTTTGGACATTATTTTGTTAAGTATTTATCTCATTTTATGTTGTTTTATATAAATGAAGTTTAAAATTTTTTATTATGATTATAATTATTGGCTAATTATAGATTTTTTTAACTTATATTTATTGGTCAATGATTGTGTTTTATTTAGAGGTAGAACAAAAAATATGTGTGATGAAGGAATGAGCTCTTTCGATTTGGCTTTGGGAGTTTTTAATACGACGAGCGAAAAGAATATGTAAAGTTAACGCTTTAAAACCCAACTAAGTGAAGTTCGGAAATATACTTTGAGGGTGAAAGTGAGATAATGTATGTCATTAACGTGTGGCGAGGTTTATATATGTCATGTGGTTGAAATTGTCCTCGTCTAAGAGACATTTAAGAGGTTAAGATTAGGTATCCCACATTTTAAGGAAGCTTCATTTGTCCATCCTTCCTACTTGATGAAGTTCTAGATTTGACATTCGTAATTGTGTTTGCGACTCCAGACCATTGATTGATCCTAAATAGTTGTCTCCTAAGTCTTTGTTGTTACGTGGTAGCGCAATGATTAAGGTTGTCAGATTGCCCTCTAAGTCTTTGTTGTTACGTGGTAGCACAATGATTAAGGATGTCAGATTGCCCTCTAAGTCTCCTAAGTCTATTGTTGTCTTGTGCTCATTGAACAAGCATTTGCTTTGCAGAGGTGGAAGTGAAAAAGTTTGGCGAATGTAAGTGGGTAGCCTTAAAAACATGTGAATTAAATTCCAGCCACATCATCGAAACATTTCGTAATGTTATGTTGATGCATGACTTTAGGCCCATAAAGTATTTAGTTGCAATACCGTTTAGAGCACTCGAGTGTCGTTACGATTTTGAAATTGAATTTCCACTATTGATTTCATATTCTAATCCTTCCTTCATTATGGGTCATAAACTTGTCCATTTTGTCTTCTTATATAATGATGACCTATTACTTCGAACAATTTTTTCACCTTCCTACTCAAGCATTCTATTTCGCATAAGTTTCTCTATGATTTTACTTAGATTCAAGCGATATTGTTTGATCTGTTCATCCGCCTCTACTTCCTCAATTTAACATTCCTTTGTAGTTTCCAAGCTTCTAGGTGGTTTATTCTTGTCTTATTTGCTTTAACCTTTGAAGTTTGTTTGAGTTAATATTTCTCCCTCATTATCTCTTCATCCATTGTTGTTGTTCTTATTCTTTCTTTAACCCTAAATCACCCGAAACCAAACAATTCATTAGGGCGCCAAAAGTTGGTTGATGTCGCTCAAAATGCGCACAAAGTCGTTGTAATGGACCTAGGGTTACCTGCCCAAATCGAACCATGTTTCCCTCCTAATATGGCTGATGGGGTACATGACATATGGAATTTGTCAAACGAAGGGAAAACGACATCCTTAACGATTTTAGGAAAAACCTAGACTTCTCACTTCCGCGTCTTTGACCAAAAGAAAGAAAAATCGTTCATCTAAATCCTAAGGTGGAAGGAGATCTCCAATTCTAAATAAAAAAAAAACAGGACTTATCACAATAATTAGCAAACTAAAATACCTTATAAGATCCTATAAATTCTTTAATCGCAATATAAAAAATTTACATTGTTACAATTAAATAACTTAAAAAAACATACATATTGTTTACGTGCCTTGATTTCTTGCAAGTTTTCCACACTCGACAACTATATTACTATAAACCAACCCAAAATCTGACCCAACTCTAATCATACAACCTTCAAGGAGAGTCTCCGATTTGAAGATGGACATGGACCTCGATCAAACTTCCCACCACAACAAAGGTTTCTTATTCTATCTACAACCTTCGTTACCCTCTCTCTCTATGTTTATATATCAAAATGAATCATGGAAATTAATTTATTAAACCCTCTTTTTTTCTCAATGACAACGCAGATGGAAAACCCGTTTTGGTAATCTTGGTTGGAGCGCCTGGGAGTGGGAAATCCACCTTCTGTGAAGATGTTATGCGTTCCTCTTCTCGCTCTTGGGTTCGCGTTTGTCAGGTTTTTTTTTTCTTTACTTTCTCTTTTACCTGTTTGATTAATTGCCTCAATGGGTTTCACTTTCACAACTCATACTTATTGCTTCTTTTTTTTTTTTTTTCAATGGTGGTAAGTAACTAATAACCATTAATTGAAAACTATGAGACATAGACTCTGACATATAGTAATCATTTGAAAAGAGAAAAAAAAGTGATTTAATTGAATGTAACATCATGCACCTTCTTCGATTTGAAGTGTATGTGCTACATAGGTTGAAAACAAGTGAGGAAATAAACTGTGGTGTACTCTTTGGTTTCAGTTTTTCATTGGAATCAAAATGTACTACTTTTTCTTACTTCATGTTCCAGTTGGGAAAGTAATGCTTCAGTTACAAGGAAAAAAAACAAGTGCTGCATTATTTTCTGAATGTAACAAAATGTACTACTTTTTCTTGCATTATTATTACACTACTTTAGTTTGTTTGATAACCCTGAATTGAATCAGGGTGTGTTATACCTGTGCAATTCGATCTTCATCCTGATCTTGGATATTTTCATGTACACTTATATTTAAAACATCATAAGAAATTGATCGGTGTTTATTTTTAGTTCTAGTCTGCTCGAGGGCTTCCAGGGGTGTTTGGATGGAGAATTAGAAAAACCTTCTTCCCTGTTTTTAAGTTTGAATTAGGAATGAATGAAAGTGAGGGATTTTCACTGAAACACCCTAAACTCAATTTTTGTGAGTTTTGTTAGGTAGCATAAATAATCCCTAGGAATATCGCTTGATAAGTCTATCAATACGGAGACTGTTTCTTGTTTGTCTGTGCTTTGAGAGGGAGTGGGGGTCACATGAGGTGATTCTGAATCTTGACTAACATTGGTTGTACTTTTCTTCTTTTGCTTTAGGACACTATTGGAAATGGTAAAGCAGGAAATAAAGCTCAATGTCTTAGTAGTGCAGCCAGGGCATTGAAGGATGGGAAGAGTGTATTCATTGACAGGTGCAATCTTAACAGAGAACAGCGATCAGATTTTGTAAAGCTTCAGGGTGAAACCCAAATAGATATGCATGCAGTTGTACTTGATCTTCCTGCTAAGCTTTGTATTTCTCGATCTGTTAAAAGATCTGGGCATGAAGGAAATCTGCAGGGTGGAAAAGCTGCTGCAGTTGTGAATAGAATGCTTCAAAATAAAGAGCTGCCCAAATTAAGTGAAGGCTTTAACAGAATAACATTTTGTCAGAGCGAGAGTAATGTCAAAGATGCTATTGATACATACCAAAAACTCGGGCCACTGGATAACCTTTCGCATGGCTGCTTTGGTCAGAAAAATCCAGATTCCAAAATCCAATCTAGTATAATGAAATTCCTGAAAAAGGTAGATGTCCCAGTTGATACTGCATCTAAAGAAAATGTCATTAGAGATTCTACCGCCAAGACTCCTGGGAAAAGTGATCCCCTCTGCAAAGATATGGAAAAAATTCCATCAGCACTTGACAATTCCAAGTTAGGGTCAGAGAAAATTGAAGGCCAGGCTGATAAATCTTCCAGTTCCAGTCACAATCAAGTTTCTCTAGATGATACTCCAACTCTGGCATTTCCATCTATTTCAACTTCTGATTTCCATTTCAACCATGACAAGGCAGCTGATATTATTGTTGAGAAGGTCGCAGAGTACTCAACTAAGGTGGGGAAAGCCAAACTTGTTCTAGTTGACTTGACACACAAGTCAAAGATTTTATCCTTAGTTAAATCCAAAGCAGTAGAAAAGAACATTGACACCCAAAAGTTCTTTACCCATGTTGGAGACATCACTTGCCTTTATTCCAAAGGAGGTTTGCGCTGTAATGTCATAGCTAATGCTGCCAACTGGTAAGATTATATGATTTTAGTGTATGCAAATAATGTAATTCCAAGCTGAAATGGAAATTTTAACACATAAGAAAGTAGGCCTCATAGAGGTTCATATGTGTGGCAATTATGAGTTTTATATGGTAGCCCTACTCTATGTGCTGGGGTTTCCTCAGTCTCTAGCGATCTGATACCAAATTTGGAAATTTCTCACTAACTGTAATTTTATGATCAAGTTCTCAATTAAAGCTCATCACTTTTTCTTCTTTGATGCTTCTGCTTCCACCAATGCATCAACTCAACTACCTTTATTTTGGTCACCCCTTTCTAATTATTTCAGTTGATACAAAAGCATTGCTTATTGATGTAAATCTCATTAGTTTTGACTTATTTCCCACGGATAAAATATATTTTCAGTCAATTAAACCTGTCATTCATTTTTCACATGTTCACTTGGTTTAATGAAAAAACCTTTGCAGGAGGCTAAAACCTGGTGGTGGAGGTGTTAATGCATCAATTTTTGATGCCGCAGGTCCTGAACTGGAGTCTGCAACCAAAGAGAAAGTAAAGACTCTTTCACCTGGCAATGCTGTTGTTGTCCCTCTACCTTCATCTTCTCCTTTGTTCACAAGAGAAGGTGTGACCCATGTAATACATGTCCTTGGACCTAATATGAATCCACAAAGACCAAATTGTCTGAACAATGATTATGAAAAAGGCTGCAAAGTTCTCCAAGATGCTTATGCATCCCTATTTGAAGGTTTTGCATCAATTGTTAAGAACCAGGTACAGCAAAATGAAAACCTTGGAAAAAAGTCTCTGGAATTGCAGGATCAGACTGAACAGCGTTCGAGAAATCATTCCCCAAACACTGATCAAAAGAGTAAGAGAGATGCTGATCATGGATTGGAAAAAAGCAAGAAATACAAGGGAAGTCAAGATGGTTTTGACACAACCTTTACAGGTTCTAGGGATGAAAAGATAGATTCAGAGCATAAAAGAAGCGACGGGAGCACGAGGAAGGCATGGGGATCATGGGCTCAAGCTCTTCACCAAATAGCTATGCATCCTGAAAAGCACAAGGATGACTTGCTTGAAATTTCAGAAGACATTGTTGTTTTGAATGATATGTATCCTAAGGTGAATTCTTCCTTTTTGATTATTTTTTCTTCATTATTGACATGCTCGACTCTGTAAATGTATCATACTGAATTTCCTTCTGCTTTGCAGGCACAGAAGCATGTTCTGGTCTTGGCACGGACTAGAGGTCTTGATTGCCTGTCAGACGTCCAAAATGAGCACCTCTCGGTATTGAAAAGGTTGCATGCAGTGGGTTTAAAATGGGCTGAGAATTTCTTGCGCGAGAATGCTTCACTGGTATTTCGCCTTGGATATCACTCGGTAAGCAGAGTTTATATTCAATATCTTTTTTTTTTTCCACTTCCGCTGCCCAGAAAAAGAAAAGAAAATGAGGATATGTTTTTTGGCAAATGAGTGACTTTGCCATGAGTCTAAAACACATTTAGATTAGTTGGTGGCTAAATTGGTTTCAAATTCGATTTCTTCTGTGGCTGGGCATATTACCTTCTGCATGTTTTAGAAAAATCAGTATAAAAAAATTAATCACATTATTCTTGTGTTGATAAGGTGTATATACAAGTAAGGATCTTTAAAAAGGATTATTCTGTGTGTGCAGAGGGCTTATAAAAAGGATTATTCTAGTGTGTGCAAAGTACCTTGCATTGCATACACAAGTTATTTTTTTCCTTCTATTTTTGTGTCCGTGCTTTAAGGTTTCATTTGTAAACTAAAATTTTCAGGGGCTTGTAAACTCTCTTATTTTCACCCTTTTCTATGCTACTTTATATGCATATATGCTAAACTTTTTTGAATGTCTACATTCTGCAGGTTCCATCAATGCGACAACTACATTTACATGTTATTAGCCAGGACTTTGAATCAAAACATTTGAAGAATAAGAAGCATTGGAACTCGTTTAACACTGCTTTCTTTCGTGACTCGGTGGATATAATTGATGAGGTATCTAATCATGGAAAAGCAACATTGAAAGATGACGACAAGCTACTGTCTATCGAGTTGAGGTGCCACAGATGTAAAAGTGCGCATCCAAACATACCCCGCTTAAAATCACATATTAGTAGCTGCCACGCACCCTTTCCTGCTCACCTACTCGAAAATGGCCGTATGGTTGGTGCATGAACCTGGTAAGCCCTTTCTCCATAAAATGAAAAGAAAGATAAATATATAAGTAGATTTTGATTTGGTCAAAAAGAGAAATATCTAATGTTACAGTGCTAACTGATTACAAACTTCTGGTCAATCTCTCAACTTTGCTTTGGGGCCACACCAGTGCTTGGGGACATATTCCTGGTAAAAAATTAGCAAGGAGTTAACAAATGAATGGTTATTATGTATGTATAGAATCTTAATTTGTTTTTTTTTCTCTTTCTATTCTAAATATCTAGTGTTCATCAGGGGGTTTAGACTAATTATTTGTTTTGGTTATGGATTAAATTTTGGTACTAGCAGAACAATTGATTTTAACTTGAGTATATTAACCACTTGCATCTAATCACACGGTTAATTTATCTTATATTTGAATGTATTATGAGCATGTGTTGGATACATAAGATTTCTTATGTAAGAAATATATTCTATTCCATGTATTCTATAATTGTTTATGCATATCTTCAAATAATCAAAACTTATCGCCCATTGCTAATTGTCCACAAATTTATCATTACTCAAAAAAAAATTATCCCGTACTCCTATAATTATACCTTTATGATTTTTCACACCTAAACAAAATTATTTTCTGATTAATTTCGGAAATTTACTTGTGACTTTTTTGTGAATAAATATAAAATTGGTAACCTAAAAAATTTAAATAAAATTTTTCAAAACTTTATCTGGTGGATAACTCTATGTATACATAAAATTATGACCAATTATGATACTTTTAAATTTAATAGGATATCGATATCCTCATCCAATACAACATTTATATTCAATATTATGTTTTTTTTTATATATATTTTATTTATAAATTAATTAATATTCATTTATATTCAATATTATGTTATTTTTTTATATATATTTTATTTATAAATTAATTAATATTTTAAATTAATTTTCCCGGTACCCAATTACTTAGTTGGTACCTAAGAATTTATCTGATAATTTAAAACTAGCCTAGGGTAAATATACGCAACGGTATAATTGTAAATATATAGGATATAATCTTCCTCTAATCAATATCATAAATCAATATCACAATTCATTTAAAGTTTCAATACGTAAATAAATTATTTTATTTATTTTATTTTCTCAAATATTAATAAAGAACTGAACTCTGCTTGCAACCTAAGTTAAAACATTATGGGAGTTTGATCATATATATTAAGAAATATATTAAAATATTTTTAGAATAAATCCCAATGTAAAACAATTAATCAGCACATTTAGACAAATGTCTTAATTTTCAAAAACAAGACATTGCCTTGATTAATACCGTGTAGAATATATTTTAAATTAGTAATTTCTTTTTCAGACCTTGGTGTAACTAATTAGTAATCAATAATCCTTCATGATTTTCTAAAATCTATTAAACCCATGGAAGGGATAGGAAATGGACCCCTTGTGAACTAGAAAATAAACCCATACAAGGGAACCACAAGAGATAAATAACAAATAAAAGGTCTATCAAATTGAATAATGTGATATCAAATTGAAGTCCTACGAATATGTCTATCCAAATGGTAAAAATATTGACTCCATTATCTTAAGTGGACGGTGAAAAGAAATTAGTCGTACAACTTTCAAACCAAAACTAAAAAAATGGCTTAAAATATTATGTTACAAGAATGCTAACATTAGGGTAAAATTACTCCCTAGAAATTATGATTTATTTGCCACGATTATGACCAGGTGGTGGCATTGGCTTCCTACCTGCTCCTCTATCTAGTAGAGAATAATGGTTGGCTGACTGTTGACCATAATCTCTATACCCACTAGGGTTACCCCGTGGAGTCCAATGCTGGTCAGAACCTCCTCTATATGGTTGGAAGTTTTGGCTGTGACGCCCAGAATCATGATGACTTTGACGGGGATATGAACCTTGTGTATTTGTAAAGCGAGGATTCTGATTGTCTCCAGTTGAATGCCTTGCATTTCCACCATTAACATGGTAGTTATTTCTTTCATAATGATGTGATCTAGGGTTTTGATAGTCACCTCTTGGAAAGGAATTTGATTGACGATGAGGACTGTGAATAACCGGAGGAGTGTATGGTTGGTTGTAACCATACTGGGCAGTAGGGGCAGCATAAGGTATATACTGCGGAGGAGCTGATAAAGGCGGTTGAAGTCCAGCAGCATAGCCGGGGTGTGACTCGTAGTTATAGCCAGGGCGTGATTCATAGTTATGGCCAGGGCGCGATTCATAGTTATTGCGATGGTGTTGGTGTCTATGACCCCTTGGGCCATTATAAGGCATTGTTGATCCATTAGGATGATGGTATCTATTTGCATCTGACCTGACCTGTAAGGAATTGGCAACGAGTCTATGTGCTGCCTCTCCAAGCTCTCGGCCAGAAATGGACCCCGGTGGGTTTTTCCTGAGATAGAAAATCAGAGCACCATCAACAGCTATGATCAGCTGGACGACAAGATATTGCATGCCATACAACATTAAGTAACAAATTTAACTTCAAGTCTTTTAGCCAAATATATTAAACCCAAGCCTTACCTTCCACTTTCGTTATATCTCCTACCATTATCTTCATGCCAGGGAACAGGTTCAGGTTGTATATCACCAAGCGTCACAGTCTGTAGAAAAGTTTTTTTCAGCAATATGAAGTAAACCACTGAAATTGAGCAGAAAACCCGAGAAGAGAACCCAGGGAGTTAGAGCACTACAATAAGCAGCAGGTAGCAATTTTAATACCTTCTTTGGAAATATTACTCCATGTGGTGGTCGGGTTATATGTTCATGCACATCTGGAAGTCTATAGATTGCACATCTGAGCGCCAGTCCAGCAAATAAGAAACATAACATCATTTTCATGTTAAAAAAAATAATATGAAGCAAAACATCAAGGCTTTGTTGAAGTGCGATCTCATCAGATCCATAATCATAAATAGTGCTTTAATTAGATTGATTATACTTGGCATTTATAAACTTACATGACATGATTATCCATGATGTCTTCCATGCCTGCAATAGGGGACCTGAATATGGGAGGGCAAGGTTCTCCGCCACATAAGGATATGTATCCATTCATTCCACCACTGCATGTATACCTAAACAACATCAGAGAGTAGTCGAGCAAAATCTTAAATTTGCCATAATAAATAGATAAATAGAATATATGGTGCAAACTAAATAATTTGATGCATACAACCTGTCACTTTGCTTGTCCTAAAAGTTTGAAAATAGAAAAACACACCATCAGAGGGTTCAAAACAATTGCTTTTTTATTCATCAATTGACAGAATTCTCACCAAAAGCTTGCAATGAAGTATATGCACATCCCATAATGTAGCAAATCTAACTATTTAATGCTTGGCAATGAAGTATATGCTCATCCCATGATGTAGCAAACCTAACTATTAAATTCCAGTAAAGAACTGAAAAATGACACAGATTGCTTAAAAGGTTAGTGATAGTTCCTATGGCTACTTCAAAATCAGCCAACAGGTGCAAGTGGTTAACCCCAATCCCTGGACTTCGATGACTTAACAATGACCTAAATTTGAACATGCTTTACTATCAGTATCTACATTGTAGTCGGTGAATCCTATATTGTACACTAGTTATATTTTAGCTTTTTCAATGATCCCCGTTTATGTGGTAACTGAATTTAACTTGATATTATTAGGCACAAACCTAGCAATTATGTGGTAATTGAGCCTTCTATAAAAATAAAAACATAATTTATTCAAATGAAACGATAATCAATTTAAAATTTCCTTAAGAGCATAATAATTTCATAAAGAAAAAATCAATTTAAAATTTCCTTAAGAGCATAATATAGTGCATAATCCTGGAAATAACTGCACAACTCATTACCTTAAACAATGTTCTACAATATAACAACGCATTTACCATTATGTTTAGAAGCAAATCAATTTAAATATTTTCTCGACCAAAAAGTATGTTCAAAAAATTGCAAGGCTTAGTGGACTGACCTTTCATTGGGATCTATTTTTTCCTTGACATCAGCACGTTCATTGTTGGACATGTTTCTACATTTGTTGTCGAGTGTACTAATGCACGCAGAGAGAGGATGACACAAATTCACAAAAATCATCTCGAACATTATTGCATTCCGTCTCTTTTCCTCTGGCTTTTATTTTTTTAAATACAAAATATGCAACAAAATAGAACTAAAATCAGTATATGATAAAAAGGGTCAGTCTAGAAACAAGAGGGGAGGGATCGGGGAGAACAATAGAACAATGAACAAAATAAATGTGCATTGATAGAACTTTATGAGGGATAGAGCAATACCGTTAATAAGTTCTCTACTTTCCGAACTTCCTGAAGAAGTCGCACTTCGTCAATAAAAGGCAACTTTGCAATACCCTAAAAAAGGAAAAAATTTATTACAAACCATGTCGTTATGTTAGAAAATCAAAGATAGGTGTAAAGGTGACGAGGTAAACCTGCCAAGCATAGCGTTTTCCATTCATGTCCACATCAAAATCTGACACAAGACATCAAATATTACATGGGGGGCAAAGCAGATAGATAATTCAGTGAATCTTCTAAAGCTTTGAGAGTATATTGATGTTATAGACATACCTATTGGATAAAAGTCAATAATTGGAGAGTTTGGATCAGTCATAAGTTTCCTATATGGCTCGGGCAGAGCATGAGAGCTGCAGATGAATTATATTTTCCATGTTAAAAAACTAAGTTTAGTTTAATTTACAACTTCTATTTAAAATAATGGGATAGAAAGTAAACCTTGCAGCGGGAAAAACTCCAAGAAGCTGATCAAATGGTTTGAATGGAGTACCCAACTCAAAGTTAATATTAAGCCCACCAAGGTCCTTGAGATCAGACGCAAAAGGGGCATAATGATAGGGATAAAACCTGATTTATAAACAAATAAGAAAAACAAGAACAATTAAACAAGCAAATTATTGGGTAATGGCTATGCACTATTAATCAATTATATATTGAATATCAAAGGCAAGTAAAAATGAAAAACACTCTTCTTATCTCTCATTTTTCCCATTAATTTA
The DNA here is from genome assembly GCA_963966055.1 of Lathyrus aphaca. NCBI lineage: Eukaryota > Viridiplantae > Streptophyta > Magnoliopsida > Fabales > Fabaceae > Lathyrus > Lathyrus aphaca. Next base: position 642,759,790 of record OZ014520.1, on the reverse strand, counting down.
GACCGCTTGCAAAGGAAAAGAAGGATAATAAATCCTCCTAAACAAAGAACAAAAAATGAAACAACCAATAAAAAGAGAAAATTGATGGTAGAAACAAAGATTCCCAGTCTCTCAACATATTTGTTAGTCAAAATATGATTGAGAAGGCTAGAATCTTCATACAATTCTAGTCTTAAATTAAGTTATTGCTAGAGAAACCTCTGTAAGAGAAATATGAACTAACCAAACACATCAAATTGTAGCTAAGTGTAGACATTTCTTAATTTTATTTTTTGCACATTCTTCAATTCTTATTCAAATTATCAGAAGGGAAGTTATAAATAGTTTCCATCAATTCATTTAACAGAGATATTTGACTCTTGAATTTCATCAATATAAAGAGAGGTTATATAATCTTGCTTTTAAAAATTTAAACCTAAATCATAGATTGCCTGTTGCCAAGTAAACATGCTTTGTATACCAAAACAATGAAAGTAATCATCAATAATTGGTTCAGCGACAGTGCTATATCACACACCCAAATTCAATTAGAATACCATATAAGATCTTAATAGAAATATCAGTAGAACAATCAAAAAACAAGTTAGGAATATGTTCAGAGCATATGCACCACTTATCACATGATAAATTTCTATCTAACAAAACCCAAATTCAATTAGAATACCACATAAGATCTTTATAGAAATATAAGGAGAACAATCAAAAAACAAGTTAGGAATATGTTCTTCGAACGCACCACTTATCACATGATAAATTTCTATCTAACAGGATAATTTAGTAATCATAAGTTTCTCAACAATGTGAGGAAGTTGGAAAATACAGCGAATACTATATAATGGGAAAAGTAAAGTCAACACAACTTCATACTCATACAGCATTCCAGAGAAAAAAACTCACCATTGCCAAGAACAAACACCTTCATAATAATAATGCATCACCCAACATAGACCTTCTGTGTATTTCAAGACCTAAACGATAAATAAATTGCAATAAGAAATCTCATATCTTCACATATGAATCTAAACCAATAAAATTCAATTTCTCAACTTACAACATCTTTTCGTATGGCATCAAGTTCCTCCGGAGTTTGAGCAGAAAATTTTTCCTCATAATACCTCTCCTTCCAGCCAGGTTCTCCCAACTTAATCTGTAAAACAAAATATATTAGCTACAAGTCTGCAGTGCCCTAAATTAACTAAACATAAAGGAAACCAGTTTTAAAAAATGCAATATAGATATGAAGAACAAGTGCAAGTATTACATTATAACACATCATACTTCTCAAATTACCATGATATTCTCATAAACAATTAAACTTCAAAATTAATGTGGTAATCCCAGTCATTGTAGGCTTGTAGCATGTGCCCAAGACAAATAAAGCTCTGGGTCGTTAACCATAACTCACAATATGCATATACTAAAAACATGCATCAAATCAAACACCCAACATGCATCAAAATGAACACCCAATATGGGAATAGCCGGACCCATTTTGTGGCCAATAGATTGATTGCACCACTTGTACTTTTATCTTGGGGCTACTAAGACTAGGACCGCATTGATTTATAATGGAAAAATTAAAATACATGTATATATTAGATAATCAAAGTACAAATGAATAATCCTTCAAAGCATATGCTTCAAATTCAAAAACTTTGATTAGGATTAAAAGATTTTGATTTAATGCTTTCTACAATGAATGATCAATACTAACCAGAAAATGTTTTTGATGTTGGTTGAGATTAAAAGAGTTTGATTTAATGTTTTTATAATAGAAAGGAAATATTTTGGGAAAAGACTAGGAATATTTTCATTTAATACCCAGCTTCAACTATTAATGAAGTTCAAAATCTCAAGACAAAATTATCTGTGTCCTATGCTTTACCTTGTCCTCGTGACCATCTTTTGAGTTGAACACATCATTTTTGTCACGAAGTACCCCCTTCAGCTTTATTTTCAAGTCGTCTTTATTATCTTGAGCCTGAAAAGCAGAATACTTAACTACAAGAAAAGGTACAGAGAAATCTCTAGCTCAATATAGAACTCTTTGGAAAAATACTTTTAAACAATGTATTAAATGTCTTTTTAAATCTTACAGGCTCATAACCAGTAAAAGGTTAGCCCATATATTAGTTCTAAAGAATGCCTCTCCTGAAGCAGGAAAACATACATCCATTTCAAGACTGGTCTCAGCTTCAACAATTGCAGCAGCAACAGTTGCTCCTGAAGATGACCTAGACACTTTACTGGGCCTCTCAAAGACTTCTTTATTGCCTTTACTAATTGAAGTGGGCCCAGATTGTTGAAACGGTGAAGGCGTTGGAGCTGAAGCAAGACGAGAACCATGGAATTTTGAAATGGCAACGAGAGATTCGGGTTGAACTTGAGGCCCAGCATCGTCGCCTCTTCTTGCTTGTGACTTCTGACGCTTTATTCTTTCAACTTGTCGCTAAAGAGAGGTCAAATAACAATTAAAACACAGCAGAAGAATTATTTCAAAGCAAGCAATCAAACATATACTACAATGAACATGAAAAACTAAACAGCAATATGAACTCTTTGTTGACCACTCTGTTCTGATAATGTTCCCTTCATTTCATATACAAAATACATGGATAGAAATTGAGAAAAGATATACAAGTAGCAACCGTTTTCCTGCACATAGGTACAGCATAAATACAGCATATATATTGGGCATAGACTGATGATTTCTATCTACCTTGTTTTCGTAGAGGAAAAGATGCAACTAGATACAGTGGTGAAAGGAAATAACAAAATAATAAATCCAATGTTGATCATGATTACAGTTACAACACAAAATGTGAATTAAAAACATCTGATAATCTGAATAATTTAATCTTCCATAATCACAAATCCAGACACGTAACAAATGAGTATGCTAGCATACCGAATACTCTGTTATTTCCTATAACTGTTTTAAGATCAGACAGGACATATAATAAATACATCATAAGTCATATTTACAGTTATTGGCCGTCAACCAAAGCTAAACGTGGGCTAATATACAGATATAGTTATCCAAGATCAACAGACCTGATGCAACCGTGCTCTTTTCAAGAATATACTATCTTCATATGACCCAACAGCCTGAATAAAATGCTCCACTCTGCTTAAATTTGGCTGAGAAAAGAGGAAAAGGGGAGATTAGGCACAGGCTTGATATAGATGGATAAGACAAAGATATATTTCAATCATCACCCTTGTTATTATCAAGTACCTTACTACCATTTGTTAAATAACCACCCAATTCCCTAAATTCCTTCTTGTATACGGCCATCAGCAAGTTAATTGCACCCTATAAAAAACACAGAAATTTCAAACAATTGTACAAGTTAAACAAAACAAAAATTGTGCACTTCAGATGATAAAGGACCAGTATCATAATTATTAAGTATCATAAACCACCACTCTTGTATACTTAGTTAAAAGACCACGCATAATCAGTAAGGACAAAATTCCCACATTAATTCTTATATATATAACCCTTACCTCGCGAATCTCTAACGTAGGCATGTGTGGTAGGAAATCATTTCCAACAAAAAAGCATATGAAGATAAAATCATCCAATATGCATTCAAAATCAATCTCAAAAGGAGGATTAGGTATTCTCATTTCATACTCCAGATATTCCCTCAGAGTCCAAATGTTCAGAAACTACAAAAGAAAATGCAAAAGTAAGAATTAAATCCCATTGCATTGACCATATTTCATTGTTAATTTAAAATTTTATCTCAAACCCTGACCTGGAAGGGCTTTTTAGCAACAATTGCGTCTCCTTTTTCATCAAATTCTCCTGCCTTCCTTTTAGCCTTTCCTTGACAATCTGCCGCCATATGACCCATCTGACCACACACAAAGCATTTGTCTTGTCCAGGAGTAAATACAACCTACAATAACCCGTAATTTACTAATCTGTCAATCCCTATGAAAGTATGACCAAAGGAAGCCAATAATGTTATGCACTAACTCAGACTCTGAAAATTGCAGTACACACACCTCTCTAAGAATTGAAAAATGGATTTCATGGGTAGCCAAACCCAACATGATCAAATCAGCATCCTGTCATAAGAAACCAAAATTATATGAACAAGTTCATCAAATCCGGGATAAGAAGTGCATAGAAGATATTGAGTGTCAGTCAAAAAGAAGTTGCTTTCCAAGAATAACAAAAAATTGGAGGATATATACCAAACCATACAGGCAATGTCGTGTATTCGGATCATATCCTTCAAGATTTCTTTGAAGGCGGATATAGGACATAATCTTATGCTCCCCTTCACCGGGAACATTTGCATCAGAGAGAATAACCTTCATATATACACATAAATTGAAGTATTAATAACCAACACTCCACCGAAACACACATGATACAGCCATAACAATTTAAATCATAATACAATGAACTTACCTTGATATTTGTCCAACCAGGATCATTGTTCAGCCTAAGATGAATATAGTACTGAAGTGCAACTGACAAAACAGCCATGAATTCGGTTCCAGGCGTGATTACATTTGAATCGAAAGTCTGTGACTCTTCTTTAGGAGGAAGTTTTCTTCCCTCCCTCTCAAATTCCTCCCTTAACCTTGCTTCTTCAGCAGCCTACCCACAAGATAATTGCGGTTAAAAAATAACGAGTCAAATGTACCCTTCTTTTCAAATATTTCATCGCTGTACCGAGAGATTAAAGTTGAACAAGTATCGGTAATATAAAATGAACAGACAACATACAGAAATCCCAAAGGAGAGTATGCAAGCACTGCTATACCAGCTATATATTACACCACTGGCCTCAAGCAAGAAGACGATTAAATCGACATAAATTTCCAGACAAATACCGAATAACAGAATACTCAAGGTTACAATAAACTCGCAAGTGATCGGACCCATGTGCAGTTCAAGCTTCCAAATACAAACTAGAACGGCAAGAAATTCAATTTATAATAAACAACGCCAAAGTTCAAGTTTATAATATAGTTCCCTGAAACTGCTCCACAGTCCACATCAATAAGAAGCATGATAAATTAAAATCAGCAATAAATCACAGTATAAATAAAGAAAAAAAAAACACATCACAACATACCGCATCAGATGAGTCTTTAGCCGACCTAAACCGCCTAGAGCGTTGCTGGTTCATTTTAGCCCTCGGCGCAACACCGTCTATACAATTTAATACCCAAAAATCAAAATTAAGCTTCACGAGCAACCAATAAAACCATGTAAACCAAAATACCAAAATTTTCATAGCAAAGAAATAGCACAAACCAATAGCCATAAAGAGCAATTTCCTAGGCCGCACCATGTTAAACAGCCTATCAATGTAATCGAACATACACTCAAACACCTCCTCGAAAGAAGTTGGAGATGGCTGCAATCACATAACAAAAAATTATTAGCATTACTCCAAATCCAATAACAACAACAGCAAAAATAATATAATCAAATAGCTTAAAATCATTCACAATACTCTGAATTCAACATCAACAACAGCAAAAATAATAATAACGGATTTCATAATCATAATGAGAAAGGTAAAGGTTACTAACCCTATCCTCAGGATGAAAACAAGGATGAATGATACCGTTCATATCAAGATAAAGATTGTCATATTCGATGTTGTTAGGGTTTGGCTTACTCGTATCGATAGGGATTTGAACGCCCTCGATAACAACCGCTTCTTCCTCGACGGAGTCGACAATCACCATCGGATATTTCTCGGCAAGCCACCTATAGAACGCTGGGACTCCCATCGTTCACTCTCTCAAACTCAGATCGAAGCTATTCGATTCAAACAACCAAGAATTGTGCGAAGAGAAAGTTGCCGCCGATTAACGTGAATTATGGCTGTTGCCTCTTGATAGTGTCTAGGGCGAGATGTTGATGTTATTGGACGATATTACCCTTAACAAAATATTGAGAGTGATTTTATTTTGTACAATAATGATGAGTGTTTAGGTCTTTTGCGTGATTGGAGTCGGTTAGGTTAATACCGGAACCGGAATATCTGTTTGCGGCGCAGCAGTGAAACAAGATATTTCAGATGTGTCATAGAATTATTATTATTTATTTATTATTAATTTGGTTGAATTTAATACAATAACAAATATCTGTGGACGTCAGATGGTATTTTTTATTAAAAATATTTATACAATGATTTAATTTTATAATATTAACATAAATAAATACATTTTAGTCCAATATTATTAGAAATATCAATTTTGTGGGTTCGTCCGGACAGTGATGTGTATTTCAGATAATTGAATCAAAACAAAGCAAATTAATTTAATTTATATTTAATTGCTACAAAAAAAGTATACTTCCCCTTTAAAAACTCGGCTAAAATATGTTTAATTACAACTCGTTCTTAAATTTAAAATAATTTTAAATATATGCAATTATTTAGTTGTATAAATATCAACTAATAACATATTATTTGAAAATATTATTTTAATTGTATAAATAAATATTAGTAAGAAAAATAAATAAAATATTAAAATCAATCGTAAAGTTGTTCCCATTATTATTTAATACTTAAATCATTAGCTTAATATCATTACGATATGCATGTACCATATCAGTACCCATGTCTTAGTACGCATATTTTTATTTTTAAAATGTACTAAAAATATAAATAGACATAGTTTTTAAGCAAATATTTTTGTTCTCTAAATTTGTCCAATCCAAACAAATCCATATATTTTTGTTGGAATTAACCCAATAACTTTTGAACTCCTGATGTTTCTTGATGAACAAGATTCAATTAACCGATTGAATTATTTTTCTATTCTTCATTATTCTCTTGAGAGAATCAATCACACCTTGATTGCAAGAAAGATTTTGAGCATCAATTATTTAAAGAAAAAAGAAAGAAGATTGAAAAGGAGAAAAGATTAGGGTTTTAAGAAGAATGGAGAAAATGGTGAATTTTCTGCAGAGTTTCTCTCTGCCCACAAACTGTGAAAAAATTATTTATTCACTTGCAACTGCAAATTCTGTGAATACAATATGTATTGTGTTACAAAAAGAGGGGTTACTCCCTCTATTTATAATTGAGATAACTTGATCCTTAAACTAAAGCCCAAAATATACAAAATCCCAAAATATCTATTTTGGTCTAAGTCGAAATCATGTATAAAGCAACATGTTTCGATATTTCGACACGCACACGCTAGGCTAATTTTGACACATACTTGTTCAGATACACCGACTACGACACAAGGAATTACATTCTTAACACACCGCCTAATTTATTGTTACTAAGTTATCTGCATTGATCACAACTCTTAGTATTTTGAACACTTCGACATGCTCTCATTTCGTCATGATACCTGCAATCTGATTCTCAGTTCTACAGTGTTTCAAGTCCATCTTCCCTTCTGCTACTTGCTCTCTAAGATAATGGAACCTCATTTCGATGTGCTTGCTTCGTCCATATGCTATTAGATTCTTCTATAGATTGATAGTTGACATGTTGTCGATCTTCATGGTAATTGTTCCATGACTCTTCCATGTATTATCTTCGACCAGGTTCACCATTCACTTTGTTTGACCTTTGAATTCTGCATTAATTTACTCACCATACCTACAATGTATGTTAAGTCAGGTCTTGTGTGACAAATGTACCTTAATGGCCTAATAAGTCTTCTATATTGGGTTGGGTCGACATCATCTTCATCTGATTCTTTCGATAATTACAATATATGCTCAATTGGAGTCGAAGTTGGGTTGCAATCTTGCATCTAAATCTCTTGAGTATTTCGCCTGCATATCTTTTTTGGTGCATCATCAAACCTCTACCACTCTTGTAGAATTCTATGTCAAGGAAATATTAGAGATTTCCCAAGTCTGACATTTCAAACTCCTCACTTAGGTCATATTTTAATTCTTCGATCTCCTTCTTGCAACTTCACAAATTCTTTCTCCCTTAAAAAGTTATCAATATTCTTATTCCAAGCTCTTGGAGTTTTCTTAAGTCCATACAAGGCTTTATGCAGTTTGTACACTTTTTTTCTCCGCCTTGTTTCACAAACCCAACAGATTGTGCAACATAAACTTCTTCAACTAAGGGACCATTTAGGAATGAACATTTCACATCCATCTGACGCATCTGTCAGTTGTTCATGAACCTGATTGTTTCGATCCTAGCAACAGGTGCAAAAAATTCGTCGAAGTCGATTCCTTCCTTCTGAAGAAATCCTTTTGCCACAAGTTTTGCCTTGTGTTGAGTCACTTCTCCTTTGGGATTCAACTTCACCTTGTATATCCACTTCACATCGATTGCCTTATCACCTTGAGGCAGTTTAACAAGTGACTAAGTGTTGTTGACTTCGAAGGACTTCATGTCCTCATTTATTGCTTTCACCCACTTCAAATCCTTCAATGTCTCAACTGCATTGACTGGTTCATCATCTTCATAGAAAGCATAGTGTACCAGCTCACCTTCATCATCGACCACATCATATGATGTATTCACACATCCTTGTGACCCTGTAGGCATGTGTCTTGTTCTTTGAGATCATCTTGGGCTTCCTTCACCTCTGACTTATTCTTTTCAAACATCTCTTTCGACTTCACTAGTTGGTTCTTCACATAAGATTCTAATTGAATCTTTCTTGATACCTGTAGTCCAATATCAGTCTTTAAGCTCGTAAATGATCTTGTTCCTACTGATTACAACTTGATTGTTCACTGGGTTGAACAACTTGTAACCTCCGGTCGAATGATATCTTATCAGAATCATTTGAATCAACTTGTCATCAAGTTTTCTTCTTAACTATTATGGTACATGTCTATGTGTTATAGATCCAAATACCTTCAAATGACTAAAGTTAGGCTTGACACCAGACCAACATTCTTCTAGTGTGATTCCTTCTAGCTTATTCGTCGGACATCGGTTCAAAATATATATTGCAGACTTGCAGTCGACATAGTTTCTCCCCATTATTCTTTGGGTAGATGCTTGCCTTTCAACATACTTCTCACCATGTTCATGATGGTTACATTCTTCCTATCTGCAGTTCAATTCCGCCATGGAGTGTAGGACGGCACCACCTCATTCACAATCCTTCTTTCTCACATAATTTGTTAGTCTTTCGACACATATTTTCCACCACCATCAATCCTCGGAATCTTGAACTTTCTACCACTTTGTCTTTTGACCATAAATTTAAACTTGGAAAATACCTCGATCACTTCGCTTTTTTATTGATCAGGTAAGTCCATAATTTTCAATTGAAATCATTTTTTTACATGACAAAGTATATGTTACCTCCAACCGAATCCACCTGGATAGGACCACACACATAAGAGTATATGACTTCAAGAGCTTCCTTCGACCTACTTCCTGTATCCTTGCTAAAGTTGTTCTTATGTTGCTTCGCATGCACACATTATTCACAGATTTCGCATAGGATGTCGATTTCTGGTAATCCTAAAATCATTTTTCTTCCCTTCAGATCCCTAATGTCTTTGAAATTTAGATGGGCAAGCCTATAATGCCATGTTCATTCATCTCCGCTGGATGCAGTTGCAAGACACTCATGCTTCATCAAATTGAGTTCAATCTTGAAGATTCTATTATGTGACGTTGGAGACTTCAAGATCAACCTACCACATGCATCGAGAACTCTCATCATATTTTCTTCAATCGATATCTTGTAGTTCTTCTCGACCAACTGCTCTACACTGAGCAAATTACTCTTCATGCTTGGTATGTATAGTACAATGGAAATTACAGACCTCTTTCCATCTTTCATCATAATCAGAACATCCCCAATACCTTCAGCTGCTAAATTATTGTCATTTTCAAATTTCACCATGTTCTTCGTCGAGGGCTTTATGTTGATAAAACAATTTTTCCTTCCAGATAATTGTGACGAACATCCTGAGTCCAAGTACCATTGGTCCTGGAATTTTTCTTCATCTCTGGTTGTGACCATCAGAAACATCTCTTCTTCTTCATGTTTCGCCAACTTTGCATCAGTTTCTTGATTCTTCTGCTTTTCAGGACAATCACTAGAATATTGACCATACGTCTGACAATTATAACACTGAATGTGACTTTTATCAGGTTTTTTACCACCACGTATTCTTTACCTGCAACACCTCCTCTTTGGTTTTCTTGGTTCCAACGTTTTCTCTGATTCGACCAATTTCCTTCTTGTTGATTTCGACTAGTTGAATTGTTGTAGGCTCATCCACCTTTGCTACCATTCCAACTTCATATGTCTTTCTTTTCTTTTGTTGATTGCGCCTGCAAGGTCACATCACTCTTCGACTTTCCTGCAACTCTTTCAGCCATTCATTTGTGCATGAGATTCAAGTGTCCCTTAAAGTTTTTCCCTTGTCAATATTGACAACTGTTTCGACTCTTCTATGACTATTGTCACGTGATCGATCTTTAAAGCCAATGACCTCAAGATCTTTCCAACAACTGATATTTATGTCAACACTTCTCCACATACCATGATTTGATTCAACAATTTTGTAACCCTGGTGAAGAAATCTATTATGCTTTAATCTTCTTCCATCTAAACCAATTCATAAGTCCGTTTGTGAGTTTGTAACTTCACATCTTTCACCTTTTCTGCGCCTCTAAATGATTTTTTCAAATTTTCTCATATTTTTTCGTTGATTCTTCATCACTAACCTTTTCAAAATTATTTGGATCAACTCATTGATGAATTATAAAGAGTACTTTATAATCTTTCTTATTCAATTCTTTGCATTCAACATTTTCTTGATTTGACGCGTTTTCTGCAAGTGGTGTTACTCCTTCCTTCACAAGATCCCAAAGATCTTGATAACAAAAAAATAACTTTTATTTGTTTGCACAAATTCTCATAATTATTGTTCTTGAACCGGAAGATTCGTCGAAAAAAATGCATGTTTGGATGATTCATCGTCATCACGTTTTGCTTCCTTGAATCACAATCGGAGCTATAGATATCAAATGTTGGAATTAACCCAAGAACTTTGAAATTCTGAATCTTTCTTGATGAACAAGATTCAATCAATCGATTAAGTTCTTCTCTTGTTCTTCACTTGAGTGAATCAATCACGACTTGATCGCAAGAAAGATTATGCGCAACAATTGTTAAAAGGAAAAAGAAAGAAGATTGAAAAGTAGAAATATTAGGGTTTTAAGAAGAATGGAGAAAATGATGAATTTTCTGCAGAGTTTCTCTCTACTCACAAATTGTAAAAAACTTCTTTATTCACCTGAAACGACAAATTCTATGAGTATAATATGTGTTGTGTGTTACAAAAATAGGGGTTACTTCCTCTATTTATAATTGAGCTAGCTTGCTTCTAAGCTAAAACCATAAATATACAAAAACCCAAAATACCTATTTTGGTCTAAGTCTAAGTCGAAATCTTGTGTGAAACAAAATATTTCGACACTTTAACACACATGCTAGACTAATTTCGCCACATCCTTGTCGATCTATGATCTATACCTGCTACGACACAAGAAATTACATTCTCAACAATTTTTAATCGATTTGGACATCAGAATCCAACCCTAGTGTTAGCAAAAGTTCACAAACCAATATACTTTACTTGTGTATAAATATAATAATGACAAACGATCAACTTTAATACTAGTTACTAGAGATAATTTAGTCATGTTCATTAATTATATAATCATTTTTATTCATGGTAAGAAACCTTACAAAGTATGGATGGGTTCACTATAAATATCAATCCATGAAACAACAAACACCATACATCTAGTTTTATTGGATGAAATCTGTCATTTAAGACACTGGTTATCACTTTAAAAAATCCATGATCAGTTGTTGAAGGTAAACATAAATTCTGTAATGCAACATATCCAGTAATATTTCAGAGACTATGTCAATGTTTACAAAACCTGGGGAAACAATAAAAAGGAAAAAGAATATAACATATAGTTACCATGTACAACCCATTAGATACAAGAATACCATTACCAGGCATTCATGGCATCCTCTCCTTTAACTACGCAAACCACCCGTAAACTCAATTTCATTGAATCATGAAGGAGTTTGCAACCTCGCGCAGTCCAAGTGTCATTACTATATAGCTTCAAATCATGAATTCCACGGGTCCTGTATGCTGCAAACGCTTAATGGCCAACTTTTGCTTTTGATGAAAAGAATCTACTAAAACCCCGACCATGTTTCTCTGGTGTGGGAGTCGAAGAAGCCGAGGAAGAGGTTGATTTTGTAGGCTTGTGAGTTGGATGCGGTAAAGGAGATATGGCTTGAAAGTTTGAGTCATTATCTGATGGACTATATAAACTGTTAGTAAAATGCAAAGGGGACTCTGCACCCTGTCTTTGCATAAAAGCAAAACTAGCACCGTCCATCTCAACTTGATCCAGATCCTGCAAATTTGGGCTCTGAACTTCATGCTCTGCGAAACCTTCAACCTTCGAAAGCCTCTCACCGTACGGAGATCCCATTGGTTCGGTTTGAGGAGGATGCATGGCTTTTAGCTGCTTGCCAAGAAGATATATTGTTTCTTGACACTCAGCTAGTTTTTCAGCAGCAGACGCCAAGTCTCTCTCCTATGATAAAGAAAATAATTCAATCTTAGATTTTCTACCTATAAAAACAATTCATCGAGTATGATACAGATTATGATATTTTAACTATGACCAGATCATAAACGGAATTAAATCCAGCATGGCTTATCTATCTGAATGGAATTAGAGCTTTACCTTTTTTGTCTTAAGTTCATTATCAGCAGCTGAGCTCTCATTCCTAATAGACAAAGCAACAGAAATTAGAAATAGAACCAGTAGTAAGTTACTGTTAGCAGGCAATTAAATGCAACATAATGATGCTATTAATCCTATAATTTCTTACACAAACCAAATTATGAATACCACTGCTACGAACAGGTCTGCAAGTAGGAATGGACTATGCAGAATATGTGTAACTATAGTACTTACAAACTATATGATATTGAATGGATGTCTAACCTTTGCAATTGTTCTTCTAGCTCCTTGCACTTCAACAAAGTTGCTTCATGAGATTTCTTTTCATCTTTAAGTTCGTTCTCAAGAGTTTCTATCTTCTTTCTCAGATGGTTGAGCTCAGTCTCAAACTCCTGTGCACGTATTTCAAGTGATCTGTATGACTCTGCCATGCATTTTAGTTGAGTCTCACCTAAGCTGTTTGACCTTTGAGCAGAAGCCAGTTGTGATTTAGCTTCAGCTAGAAGTTGTTCTGTTTCTTGCAACTGAGACTTGGTCATTTCAAGATTTTCTGAATATTTCGACAGATCCACAATTGCCTTCTCTTTCTCTAATTTCAATTCCTCAAATTCCTCCATGGAGAACTTTTGTGATGTGGCATTTGATTCATAGCTTGAGGTCAAATTTCCATCATCTGGAACCTCGGGATTAGAACAGGGATTAAGAATACGGGAATCACCATTTTCATATCTCTCTTCCGACGAATTGTCTTGAATTAACTTATTTTCAGGCAGAGCAATCTTATCTATGCAATCAGGACTGTTAGTTTCAATTTCCATACCTTTATAACCAAGGATATTAAATCTGAATTCACTTGTTTTAGCCAATACATGAGACAGATCAAGAACAAACTGCAGCAAACTTGCTTCATGGCATTTAACTTTATTGTAAGTAACAGAGAACTCCTCCAACTTTTGGCTTATCCCATCTCCACCAGAAGATATATCATGAACTGTCATTGCTTCTCTGTCTAGGAACAATACGAAGTCATGAATTTGAGAAATCGCAGCTTCTATATCAGAAGTTATCTGTATATATTGAGTAGGTTCTTGGGATGAAATGAGGTCTTTTTCTGCGACTGAACCAGCATCTTCAGAATTATCCTTTTTATCACATGGAATATCAGAAGGTGGGGCATCGAGGGGAATGACAGCCGCAGACTCTTGGATGGATGTATCATGCGCGTCATCAAGAACACGTTTAATATCCTTCAGGATCTGACCCACATTAGCATCCTTGGACATGGACTCAAAAACTGATTGTATTCTTGATTGAAGTTCTGCTGGTGATAAGCCATCAATCCCACCGGAACTGGGTGATACTGCAGCAGGGAACACTTGAATTGCCAATGGATTCAAATCATTGTTCTTTTCAGACTCGGATGGATCATCTTTGCTAGTACAAACTTCGGATACCTCATTGGTCATGATTTCATCCGTGTTATTGTTTGAAGTAAATGATGCAGAAGCATCTTCAATAGAATCGTTCGATAATCCAGCAAATTTCTCAACCTCTAGAAAGTCATCCATCAGCTCCAACTTCTCGGTCGCTTCAGATTTGCCCAATTCATCAGCATTCTTTTCCTTTGTGAATTGGGATAGCTCAGAGATTAATGCTGTAGACCAAGACTCAGCACAACTTCTTGCATCATCGTTGCCATCTTCCGATATGGAGATCATGCTTGGTGCATAACCTGTATTTTGGCTGTAAATGCTTTCATGGTTCATATGAGTGGTAGATTTTGGAGATCCCTTCTGATGAGTACTTGGTTGAACTTGTGCCTCCAAAATTTGAAGTTTGCTAAGTGTTTTAGCACACATACTCCTTGAAGCCTGCAATTCACTGTTACGTTTTGCTAAGGCTTCTTTCAGCATCTTTGTTTCTTCTTCCATTGTCAATAAGCGCTCTGTAAGAAACTCATTATCTTTCTGGAATTTCTGTATATTATCCAGGGAGAAATCAGGCACCGGAGAGAAATGAGAACTAGCAGGTTTGACAGGAGACTTCCTTAATCGAGTTTCTCCATAATCTCGGCCAAGACTTTCAACTTCCAGCTTCATTTGTGCAAGCGCAGCAGGACCAGGTAACTTTTTCCGTACGAGACCACGTAACCTTTGGCACTCTGCCTCTAACTTAGCAATTTTTTTTACACCCTCTGCATGCTGCTTGTTAGCAGCTTCTGCAGACCTCATACTCATGTTCTTTTCTTCGTTGCGAATTTCAAGCTCTTTGGAAATAACATGAAGCTCATATTTAAGTGAATTGATTTCTCTTTCACATGATTCTACATTGCTCTTATGATGCTCAATTTCAGCCTCAGCATGAGCTTTTTCTTCACTTAGTTTGACTAGCATGTTAGAACGTTCCTGCAAGGACCTTGACAGAGCTGCATTATCAGCAGCAGACCTGAGGAGTTCCTGTTCAAAGTTCCGTATCCTAGCCTCAAACTCACCCTTAATCTTATCCAATTGCTTGGTTTTCGCAAGGGTGACTTCCTGTACTTTCAGTTCATGTTCTTCTTTCAGGTTTCTTATCTGTCGCATACACTCCTTAAGAGCACCATCTAACTGCGATGCCTGATCCTCAGCGGTAAGTTTTGAAAGAGTGACAGTTTCTAGATGGTTCTTCAACGCCAAAGCTTCTGCTTCTGCCTTTTCCCAGCCTGCAGAATTTGAATAGAATTTTAGCTCTAAGGAGAAAAGGGAAGCCCTTTATACAGCAAGAAGCTTTTTTTACATTAAAGAACCATACCTGAGACAGCATCTTCAGCTACTTTAGCATGTTGTTTTACCAAACCTTCCTTGGTATTTATCTCTGTGTTCGCTGCTGATAGTTTTTCATTTAATTCGGTGATCTCATCCTCAAGCGTCTCTACCTTTTCTTCGTATGTCTTCACTTGATTTTCCAAACCCGTCAGATGTGAATATGACTCTACAGAGATTTGGACATAGTTCGGCTTCTTATAAACATCCTGCTTGCATAAGCAAGAACAACAGCATAAAAAAAATTAGAAAAAAAAAAACATAATCATATTGTTGAATCAATAAAACCAAGACTACGGAAAATATTAGTCGGGTAGTATTTGGCTCCTCTAAAGTGAGAAAATCAATAGTTATCTTTACTACAGATGATTTGTTATGCATGTGTGTATAATATCAACATTGATTTGTTTATCAATAGTTGATATCACTCGCTGTACTCTCTAAAGTGAGTTGCGCACTTTAGAGCAGCCTGATCCAACCAAGTAAAGTTTTCAAACCAACTATCCAAGTTAAAATTCTACACACAGACATGTAAAGACAAGGAGGGGAAGGAGAGAATCATGTCTAGTGTGCTTCATAATGTGCCAACCAAAAACTGGCCATAGCAGAAAAATAAGAAACTTGCATATGAAATGTAAACAAAAACACCAGAAATTTTTCAAAACGTGAAACTTACACATGCATAAAATTAAGCCGAACTTAACATCCAAATGAAAAACACTTCAATTCAAACCATTCTTATGCTTAAATAAAATGCCAATAAACACATACCTGATTTTCCTGATTAGAGGCACCAGCAGAATCCAATTCAGCAGCTACTTTATCAAGCACAGTCTTATCAGATGATTTTTTCTTCCAAGGCCACCTTCGGTCCATTTCAAATCACAAACACCTTGTAGAACAAATCAAACTTACATAAATAAATAAAATCAAAAAAGTCAAAACAAAAAACAACAAATACATTATTCTTCTTCACCAATTAACTCATCCAAATTCACACACATGCTATACTCATTACTACTACACAAAAGAAAACAATTCAAGCGTGATAATAATCAATCATCTTCCATATTTTTCAACAGAAATGATTACATGCATTTACAATATTCCACTCCAATGGTAAGTGTCGGTGGTGGAAGAAAAAGTAAACAACACTCACACAAAAAGAAAATAGTGAAATGCAACAGAGAAGGCCCAGATTGTGGAATTGCCTATATTTTGGTAACCATATATTATTATTGGGTCCCTTTCTTACTATATTTGTACCAATGCATTCAAAGTGTGAGCCACAGTATTAAACATTAATTATATTCTACACTAATTGCAATCTTCAAGATCTAACCACTTCACTTCACCCTGTTCATATCATCCAAAAACACAACCAAAAATTATAAAACCATTATTAAATAAATTATTCATTAATTAAAAATATTATATTAATTAAAACGCGTAAAATGAAATTTAGATCCAAATTAGATAATATTAACGACGAAATTAGTATTATATTTTTTCTAAAACAAAAACGAAAGAAATGAATAAAAAAATTATGAGAGGTTGAAAATAAAATATAATGATATATAATGAAAAAATCGGTATCGATTATTTCAGGAATGAATGAATGAATGAAGTGAAATTGAAGATTCTATATGAATTCGTTGATTCTAAATTAGGAAGAAAAAAAAGTGATATAGTGATACAGATAGGTGAAACAATCGGATTGAAATTGTGAATGATGAAGAAAATCGAAACAAAAACTTCGGAAGTTGATAACAGCATTCAGCGATTGAGTAGAGAAGAGAAGAGAAGAGAAGAAGAATGAGAAGAACGGAGAGTGAAATGAACTTACCGGAGGAAAAATAAATAATAAATAAGTAATAAATGGAAGAGGTTGTTTGGCGGTGGAAGAACGGAATGAGAGATCTGGATTGAGATTTGACGGTGGTTGGACGGAGAAAAAGAGTGTTTGGTGGCAGTGGTGGTGGTGGTAGTGTGGTGGTTTGGGAGGCTAAGATTTTTTGGAATTAGATGCTTCTTTAAAAAGTAATGGTTTCTATAAAACTCCAAATACCATCAACTTTTCTCACTTTACTTATTGTTTTCTTCCTCTTCTAAGTCTTTATTTTCGTTTTCATTTTCGTATCCGTTTGTCCGTTTTTTTATTTCAAAATATAAATAAATGAATATTTATTTATTAATTTAAATTTAAATTATAGGTTTAAATGTTCAATTAATTTTATTTCATTTATGCTAAATTATTTATCTGACATACCTAATTAATTACTCCATGGACAAAAAAACAACTTTGTTGACTAAGGCACTCAATAAATAAACCATGTACAAATTTTTGTAGAAAAAAATAAATGCAAGGAATGAAAATAAATTTCCTTTGGTGAAATCTTGTGGCTGAATTTATGTATGAGCTGTAATCTATAATGAAAAAGAAAAGACATCATTTTCCTTCCACTTTGCATTAATAAATAATATTAACTTGAAGTAAAATTGTGTTATAAAGACTTTTGATTGGACCACCGTCACTCACTACCACTAGCATATTAATATTTAAATTATTATTTTATAATATAGTCTATAGTCTAGAAAATTAAATTAAATACAGCTCATAAGTATTTGTTACCTAGCTTGCATAAACATGGAGACATTAGACATATATGAGTTGGCAGCTTACCACTACATGACATTACATCAATGTCAATTTACATAATTAATTTTATTTAATTTCATCAGGTTACTCTACTTATACACTACATTCCTTTTTTTGTAATACTTCCAAAGTTAAAACTATAGAGTTACGTATTTAAATTTAAATGTGTTTTTTAGGGTTCCAATTATTATTATTTGATGTGTATAAAGTATAATAATATGATTTTATTGGTTAAGATAAAAGTGTATCTGATTTTAGAAAGGTGTACTACTATATAAAAGTATTTTGTGTGAATTGTCTTTAGAAGGGAAAGTGACTTGGAAGGTTCATAAAATTCTACCAATAGTTAAAGTGTAAATTAACACATGAAAAGACGTGTATTATGTTTTATAAACACAGATTAAATATTAAAAAACTGTTGAAATATTTGATATGTTATAAGGCATATATTCAGATTTTAAAATTTTTGCACTTAATATTTTTAAATTTTGTTGATAAATTTTAATCTATGACGTATATTTTCATCACTGTTCAGTAAATGACAATTTTTAATAGGTTTTTCACTCGTTTATGATAGTTCATTCAGTAATACCTACAACATTCGTGGCTGAAAAACCGACGAGTGATTGAAATACCTGAAATCGAAGAGGGTGGAGAGTGATTGCTCGAATTCATATCGGAATGAGAAAATTATGAGGTTGTACAAAAATGAGATTATATGGTTGAATGAATGCTTATATGAATTAATTGGTACTATATGTATCAATAACATATATCTTCTTTTCGATAACCTAACAAATAAAAACAAATAAAAACTGCACAATTAAACATGTTTGACTTGAAATAGTATTTGGATGAGTGATCTTCTAGAAAGTTTTTCGAGAAATGTGTGACTAAGACATAGAATACTGAAAAGACTTGTGTTAATTTATAGGATCAGTCACTAATATTGAAAATAGTCTGAGATATTACAATTAGGGGTGACAAACAAGCATGTTTGTCCCACAAAAGTCCACAAAAAACGGGATGGAACGGACCATGTATAGTGTAGGATGTTGGTCTAAAACCTACGTTCGTCCCGCAAAAAAGTGAGGACGGAGTGGAGAAGGCCCACGAACACTGCATCTTTTAAATCTAAAACATAAAAATTTAATTAAATTCTCACGCCCGTGAAAATAACGGTTCGAGACGAGACAATTACATTAGAAGGTTATGACATAAATCCTTACCTCATTCTGCATTAAAATGTGGAAAGAATGGATATACTCAGACCAGACCGGATCCATTTTATCATTTTTAATTATAATGTCAAAACACATGCCTTTAAAAATTCAAGAAGAACCTCTACTTGAATCCGAATTACCCATACCTTAATTCAAGATCCTCACTGAAAATGAGGATGTTATTTACTCATTGTTAGTATTACCATGAATGTCTTTAAGATCGATACTCTTGTGAGTAACATTTGTTTTATGTTTCATTTGAAGTGTCTAGGGTAGGGGGGTCCAAACTAGAACACTATCAGGGTATGGGAACAGGACCACACCAGCATTCATTTTCAAGTCTTGCAGGGTGTACACATGTGTGTAATGTACATGCATGTGTCTATATTTAATAATTAACCAAAGACTAAATACATAAATTTTTTCTCACATATTTTAAAATTACCATAAATATAAATATAGGTTGAAGCAAGCACAAAATTTAAATTGATATTAACATACAAATCCAATCCAATGCTGGATGCATTCAACATTGTTCGGTAAGACAAATGATCCACAAAATCCAACAGATAATTTTAAAATTCAATTAAAAATTATAAAAAAGGTTTGTACCTACTTGACTTGGCCCAGTTTTACGTTAATATTATTTTGCAAATAATACATGAAAACGAGAGTTTATCAAATCACAAAAAAACTATCCATGAGTATATATAATAATGTTATAGAAGCAAATAATAAAACTGTAGGGTCATTCAATGGCCATTGTATTAGCTTAGATGTCAATGTATCAAATTGTTTTCTCTAATTACATCTTATTAATCATATTGTTGCGATAACAATTAATTAATGGTACATAAATTATTAGACATTGTGTTTATCCACTTGTGATTTGGATTCTAGTTCATAATGATATTAATATTTAATTATAAAGAATGAAATTCAGTTATTTCTTTGCCAAACCTAAGTCTGATATGCCAAAAATACTAAAATCTGAGTTTGGTCTGTAGTCTGTCATAGACTTTTTTTTAGATCCGAGTCTGACATTTTCTAAGGTCTGGTTAGTCTGTTAGCATATATAAAAACCTATTATTTTAGACATATCTAAATAAACAATTAAAATAATGTTTAGTTAAATTTGTTTGCATTGACTTATTTTAACTTATCTATTAACCTAAGTTTTTTGTGTGACAATATTATTAAGATAATTTATGAAAATAACTTATAATATTGTTTATAAAGTGTTTTCATTTTATTTTCATAAATTCTCAAAGATAAGCAATTTGTATTTATGTATTTTAGTTCAAAGTACAAAACATAACATAATGATAATAAGAAAATTATTTATATTTACTTAGATAAGCCGACTTGTTAGGCTTATAAGACTTTTTTAATGGTCTGAGATCTGACTTTTTAATTAAATAGACTTATAAAAAAAACCTAGACCTTTTCTATTTAAGAAAAAAACTTGACCTGACCTGAGTTTGTATAGGTCTAGACCGCAGGCCCCTGTTATCGGTCTGACCTGCTTCCACTCTAGTATTAAGAGACACAAGTTGTCTTAAAAAATTTTAAGCTACAATTTAACAAAATAATAATAATAAATTAATCATATATATATATATATATATATATATATATATATATATATATATATATATATATATATATATATTAAAAATATTCATATTCTTATTTTTTTTAAATGGTACAATAAATACAGATATTCTAGTTGTACCTATAAAATATACTAATATTCTGTAAGTATCTATTTTCTAGTTAAGTATTGTTGGCATATTTTAATTGATTAAATTTTAAAGCATGCTACGTTACAAAAGAAAATTCATTTAGTTTTCCAAAACGTCAAATACTTATTCCAAAAAAAAAAAAGAATAGGTCAAAGAAATATAGAAAAACAGGAAACTATGAGTTGTATTTTACATAGAAAGTTCATTTTCCCACTGTATCACATTATTATTTTTTATTTCTTTGGTATATTATTATATATTAGTAACGTATGTTTGAAGTTACTTTTTACAAGTAATAGATAATCGCTTTCTGGAAAGAAAGAATTTAACAAGTATACAAAAAAAAAAAATTTGATAATGACTATAGAGAAAAGAAATGGTTAATGAACGGTATAGATGAATGAATAATTTAGCAAGGTTGTGGTGAGGTGATGGAGTAAAGTACAAGGGTTAGGGTATCCCTGTCTGTCATACGAGACTTTCCATGAGTAGCCAAACAATCAACATTGAAAACTCTGCTTTTTTATCTTTGGATTCTACATTTGTGTCGACTAAATTATTAAGATGCCTTTTATTGGTAACTCATAAAAGTTTAGGTTCTGCCTACAATCCATACATTTATTTATTTTTTCTATAAAATCTCAAGTTTTTTTTTATGACCGTGTGATCTGTTTTTATTTTTCTTTCTTGTTATATAACCAAAAAAATCTTAGTCTTGGATCGTAATTAGTGTAATCAATATGTAAATAAATTGTCGGTCAAAAACGGTAAACAATCGATAGAATATATGGTTAGTCAAAGTTATAAAGCATATAGTCTAAGTTCTTGGAGGTTGCTCATTACTAGTTTTTCTAAAATTTATTGAGTTTTTGGAGGTTTTGGGAATAGTATTATAATTACTTAAAATCAAAGTGATGAAAATCAGTATGGACTTGTTCGTTGAACGAAAACAGTTGAGAATGTAATTACTTGTATCGAAGTAAGTGTAGTTCGACAGAAATAAGGATGAGTCGAAATTAACCTAGTGTGCGTTAAAATGTCGAAGTATGTTGCTCGATTGAATTTGACTTAGGTTTATTTTAGTAGTGTTAGTTAAAATAAATATTTTTGGGCTTTTGGGTTTTGACTAAGGGAGGTAGTTGACCTAAAACTATAAATAGATTGAGTAACCCCGATTCTTGTAATAACTTGATTTCACAGAATTTTGAATAAGATCTTTACGGTTTGTGGACAAAGAATTACTCTAGAGAAATCACCATATTCTTCTATATTTTGCCAAACCCTAAATCTCTTTCTTCTACAATTTTTCTTCCTTTCATTGTTATTGTGTATCAATAATAATCTTGTTCATCAAGATTGATAGAAATTCTTCATACATTGTGGTGGATTTCCAACAGAAACCACATACATAATCTTGCATTTTTCACGAGTTAAATAAAAAATCTTCATAATCTTGTTCATCAAGATTGATAGAAATTCTTCATACAAAAATTTGATAGAAATTCTTCATTCACAAAACTAAGTGATGCGAGACTTCTTCAACATGTATATTTTCAATCAATCGTAACAGTCTAGTCTAATAAGCATCTTTAACCAGCTTGTGAAGGAATTTGAGTTGAAACAAAAAAATAAAATAAAAATTAGCAAAACCAGAAAATCGAATAAATATCAACAAAATTTGTAATTCCACCAATCACATAGCTTGAACTAGATTTTTAACTTTTTTTTTCCATTTTTTTAATTTATTTTAAAAAAATATTATAAACACATGAAAAAAAAATATCAATTTGCTACTACTGAATCAGATGAGTCTCACTCTAACCTATTTAGAATGTTGACTTTCTTGATAATAAGATAAACTTCTATTTATAACAAACACTCTTCACTTTATTTATTTTTCAGCAAGTCCATTATGTTGAGGTGTATATGGAGTTGTTACTTCGTGTACAATACCTTGATTGACATAAAAACTTCAAATTCTTTTGAGGTGTATTCCCTTCCACAATCAATTCTCAAGATCTTAATAGATTTGCCACTTTCCTTTTCTATTAAGATTTTAAATTTCCTGAATACCTTTAAGGCCTCACTCTTACACTTGATTGTATACAACCATATCATTCTAGTAAATTCATCAACAAATGTGATTAAGTATATGTTTCCTCCCAATGAAGATACTTCAAAAGGATTACATATATCAGAGTGAACTAGTTGCAGTGCTACACTAGCTCTTTTTTGTGCTTCAGAAACAAATGAGAGCCTAGTTTGCTTACTTTTCACACACACACACACACACATACATAAATACGCACACACACACTTCTCAAATGGATTTTCTGAAATTCAATTTTGGCAAGCCATACACTAGTTCTTTAGAATTCAAATCACCGAGACTTCTAAAATTTAGATGACCATACCTCATGTGCCATAAGTCATCAACATCTTCACTCATTGCTACAGATAATACATCATCTTTTCACTTGAGATGTTAAATCAATATGTTCTATTCTTTGACATGTTTGATTTGAGCACTAAATTCTTATTTGCATTAAACAACTTCAAAGAGCCACCATCCATAGTCATTGAGAATCCTTTCTCCACCAATTGACCAATGCACATGAGATTACACTCCATCTCAGGAACATACATCACATCTTTAATAATGATTCTTTTCTGACATCATTTCTTCTGATCATTATATTTCCACTACCTTCAGTTACAATGTTTCTACTATCAGCCAATTTGATGCTTGTTTTCTTTGTAGTATTAAAGCCTGTCAACCACTTTCTATGTGATGTCATGTGGTTTGTACATCCAGAGTCAAGAAACCATTATTCATTATTAATCTCTTCATCGTTGGTATTAGCCATCATCAACACTCTATTGAAATCATCTCCATGAGCCAAATTTGCTTCTTCACCAGTCTTTTGATCTCTCTTGAACCAACATTCATCATCAAAGTGCTCATACTTCTCACAGTTGAAACATTACACCTTACTTTTTTCAAAACCCTTCTTCTTGTTCTGACTTCTACCAAAGCCTTCTCTCTTTGAAGATTCAACCTTGTCTTCACTCTTGTTCTTTTCCTTCTTGGAAAATTTTTCTTTACTTTTTCCCTTCTTCTTGAAATTCTTTAGATTTCCCTCATTATTGGAAGTTTGAACTTGAAATGCTTGTTGAACTGGTCTCTCTGAACTTCTATCAAACTCCAGACGCTCATGTACTTCCAATGTATTTTGCAGCTCTTCAATTTTCATAGTTTTCACATCCTTTTAGGGATGTCAATGGGGCGGGGGTGGGGGATACATTCTCATCTCAATCCCCGCCTTCGAATTTACTCTTCATCCCTATCTTGATTCCCCGCCACGGGGGCATTTTGTCCCACATACATGTCCCCACGAATCCCCGCGGATCCCCATGGTTTCTGCGGATATATATAAACATAAATTTTTATATATTAATTTTAACTAAATCAATAGAAAAAATTCAAAAGCTAACCACAATAAATTAATAAATTAATCATCTACAATAAATATATTATTTTAACAAGATTTAATCCTGAGATTCATGAACACCAAATTTACAAACTTAAAAAATTTAAAATAATCATTTAGAATCTCTCTCTTTTATGAACATTACATATGTATTTTACATTTGTTTATAAAACAAGTTACTTGAAAAGACAAATAAACCTACATAGAAATGTTAAATTATATATTAATTACGATATTATGGTATTCTAGTGCGGGACGGAGACTCCACGGGACGAGGGATATGTTCACCATCCCCATCCCCAAAGTGCCTTCGGGGGGATTTTGTTCCCCATCCCCGTCCCCACGGGGGAAAATTCCCCATCTCTGGGCCCTAAATGGGGAATCTCCTCGGGAATCCCCAGTAATGGGGAAAGTTGACATCCCTACATCCTTTGTCTCCAGGATAGCTAAAACTATGAAATCGAACCTTGGACTCAAGGATCTTAGTACTTTTTCTACTATATCTGATATGTGATTTTTTTCACCACAAGTTTGCATGTGATTAACAATGGTTGTTAATTTTGAGAAGTAATCACTCACTTTCTGATCTTCTTCCATTTGCATCTCATACTTTCTTCTATTGGATTGTAGCTTCACTTGCTTCACCTTTTCTGCACCAGTGTGATAGTTTTCTAAAATGTCTCATGCTTCTTTGTATCTTGTTGCCTTAGAAATCTTCTCAAAGTGCTAATTGTCAATATTTTGTTGAATGTAGAACAAAACTTTGCAGTTTTTCTTCTGGACTTCCTATAATGCAGTTCTCTACGCATGAGTTGGATTCACCACCAGGTCTTCATAGTCATTTTGCACAATTTCACTCACTTCTTTTGCTCCGAATAAAGACTTCATAAAAGCACTTCAACGATCCTTGCTCTTACCATCAAGAACCAAAATTTTTGATAAAAAAAAACCATTGCTATTCATCTTGCCTATCAAGACTCTATCACTCAGTGTTTCCCTTGGATTGAACCCCTCACTTTTCACTTGTGTTTCCCTTAGATCGAACCAGACATTGGATGCAAATTGTTAGAACTAAAGCATTGAGATGAACACAATTAATGGGTAACAAATTGTAATTGAAAGACGAAGAATAAATGGCACACATACACACTAATTGATTAGAAAACTCGGGAAAAAAAGAAAGAGGAGGAATAGAGATAATTCTCATTGATTGTGTTTACATTACAAAATGTTATTTATATGTATACACAATTGCTTGCTAAGCAAGTTATCCATACAAAGCTAACTAACTAACAACACACTTAATAACTAAATGGTAAAATGCAATTATGAATTAAATCTCAACATTATTTCCATTCACATGCCTCAGTCAATCTACCTTTCCTCTTTGTCTAAACACTTGTTCTTCAATTTCATTTCACTTGATGAACTCATTGTACACTCTTTAACTTTTTCAATATCATAAGTATTCATTTTGTCTTATAAGAGGACTTGCTATGCTTACAAAAGATCTACTATAGCCTTCTCCGGTTTGTTCACGCTTTTCAAGATTGGTTGCAATCTTTGTAATTTTTTCCATAGCACATACTTTACACATGAATTCTTACAATTATCTATTTTACATTCATTGATTGAATCTACGGAAAAAAATCACATAAGTAATGCATAGAAATTAATCTCAACATTTAATATATTTAATTTATATACAACAACAATAGATTACTCTTACATATTTATATTTTTAGTCAAGTACATATATATTCTATCAAAACAAGATATATAATTATTTATGTATATATTATTAGAAGTTAACAAATAAAAGTGATAAATAAATAAATTTTGATTGGAAAAATGTGTAAAAAAATATTATGGATGCATTTTGATTAATCTAGTACTTAAGATTGCATTTGATTTACTAAAAAAAACAGAGAATTGAACAACACAACTATAATTGTCCTGTATTGATATATTTGATTTAAAATTCGTTTATGAGATAGAACATAAATAGAAATAAAGACCGAACAAAAACTCAAATTTTTGTCTTTCACTAAATCATGTGACAACTTTTTATCCATGATACAAATTATTTAAAATATGAAAATACCTTTTTATATTCTATTAAAAATATTTATTTTCTCTCTCATTCTCCTCTATTAATATTTATAAAATAATAATACTCTTTTTTCTCTAGTACAAGTTATTTAAAAGATAAAAATACTCTTTTTTCTACTGACATAAATAATTTAAAATATAGAAATAGCTTTTTATTTTCTATTAAAATATATATTCTCTCTTATTTTCTTCTATTAATATTTACAATGTGAAAATACTCTTTTGTCCCTAGTATAATTTTTTTTAATAAATGGGCATTAGTCCTGAAATATATTAAAAGAAGAAAATAGGTACAAAAATGAGGGGGACATAGACCGAAACCTCAATCCTATTTGAGTCTAAAAGTAGGTAAACCTAATCTGTTTCTAATGTAACCCGATCTAACCGTCGAATGAGTTACATTCCACCAAGAAGAGTGGGTGATCTATAAATCTAAGTTAGCCAACTTATCTGCACAATGGTTCCATTCCCTATATATATGAGAAGCCAAAAAATTAAACCTATCAAGAATATGCATCAAGTGGTCTCATCTATTCCTAATAATCCAAGGGATAATAGATGATTTATTGAATGCCAAAACAACCAATTTCGAATCTGATTTCAACCAAAGATTATATCCCTTACAAATTATTAAAAGACAAATTTTTTTTCTACTGACCCAAATTATTTAAAATATAGAAATACTCTTTTATTTAAAATATAGAAATACTCTTTTATTTTCAATTAAAAAATATATTTTCTCTCATTCCCCTCTATTAATATTTACAATATATATATATATATATATATATATATATATATATATATATATATATATATATATATATATATATATATATATATATATATATATATATATATATATATATATATATATATATATATATATATATATATTTGTCATATCCATTTCCCATCAAATATCATGACAAAAAATTATTTAATATTTTAAAGGTCTATATAATACTGTATAGTACTTTAAAGATATACATGTTATATTGTTTTGTCAACACTTACCCTTACAATTATTTGCTCAAAAGATTTTCCTACATCTATATTGTATTATATTGTATTTACTGTTCACCAATACAGTGAACAATAAAATATAATAATTTTTTAATTTTTTTTATGAACAGTAACATTTTTCAAAAAAAATAAATATTAATAGAAACTGACGTTTATTAACCAACTTTATTATTACATTAACCAAATTTTCACACTGCATTAATTAACTTTTGTGACTGTTCAAAAATATTTTTTAGCAATCACCAAAATTAATGCAGTGTAAAAATTTGGTTATACAGTGTAAAAATTGGTTAATCTATCTTCAGGTGTTAAAATATTTTTTCATTAATAAAAAATATAAAAATAAATTACTATTCACAAAAAAAATTAAAAAAAAAGTTCATAGGAAATAGTGTATGCACATACCTGTTTACTTAAATATGGTTTACAAATTACAAGATAGTCACAAATTTGTTTTAGTTATTGACATTGTGACTTAAAAACAATTACATATAAATATGTTTTATAAAGAAATAAAAAAATGTTAAAAAAATAAAGTCCTAAAAGGTAGATTAAGTGGGTCAGATAAAAGTTTGATTCACCGATGAGAGTGACATAGGTAAGAAAGAAAGGATCCAATGAGGAAAAAGGCAAAACAATAGGCACCCACACGCACTCTATTCATTTTTTGGATAAGCCTTTCAGAATGTGGGGACTATGCTAATTAACTCACTCTGCCACACGCGTTTTCAAAACATCACCAAATTTGCTTCTCACTATAGGATTTTCTTTTCTATAATTAACTTTTTATAAAAAAGAAAATTCAATATCAAATCATTTTGTAACTCAAAACGTCTAAAAGCTTGTACTTAATTATCTAAGTCACTATTATGTTTGGCATATGGATTTATGTTCAAGAAAGAGCCATCATCATCAATATTCTAAGAGGTCGGGTTAATATATTATAGGGGAGTCCGAAAAAGTCGAAAACACTGATAAGACTAATGTTCCATGATCATAACAGAGAGACACCACATTTCAACTCATAATCTTTGTCATCATTCTTCACATAACATCAATAATTTTGTTAAGATTTTTCAGTGTGATTTTTAGTGAAAATCAATTTCCTTTATTTTGAATGTTTAAAGTCTTTCAACGAAATTCTTACATCTTCAACTTCAATTGAGTTCAAATATTGATAACGAGAGTTCTGAGATTGATTGAAGGAGACATGTACTTGAAACTAATCATTCTTGGAGATCTTGTTTAGTGCTTTAGGTTGTTAGTAAGATAGAGAGATTGTCAATGGTGGTGACAAATTTCATTGAAAATAAGTAGGTGTGATCTCTCCAGCATTGCCTTAGTAGTATCTATGTGGAAGGATACTGATAACACAGAGTTCTTCTCGGATCTTCAGATAATTTCACCGCTAAAGGAATCAGTAAGATCAAGGGGTTGATAGCTACACACGAAGGCTTGGAGTAAAATTGGTGTCATTGAAAGATTCAAGAAGCGTATTCAAGTAAAGATTAAGTAGAAGAGTTTGACAAGTTTGTTGAATACAAGTCAAAATCCAAATTAGGATATTTACTTTCTCAACTCTATTATGGATTGGTGATTTTCTGAACTCTTGGAAATATTTGTCAAATAATAAGAAACTATGTAGGTTCCAATAGGAAACCATTGAAGAGTGCACGTAGGCAAAACGAGGATAAACATTAAAGCACTATAAATCTTGGAGCCCCCTTTTACTCTTTCATTTAAATTCGTAATGATTGCATACTTAGATTTTTCAATTCCTTCGTATTACGCTGAAGCACTGTAAATCTTGGAGTCCCCTTTTACTCTTTCATTTAAATTCGTAATGATTACATACTTAGATTTTTCAATTCTTTCGTATTATATCATTTTGTTATTAATAGCGATTTATTACATCAAGCTTTAGTTTTTGTTGGAATTGGACAACTAGCTAGTCAAACTAGTATTGCGATTGGTAAATCTAGAAACAAATTTAATATTAGGATTTGTGATTATACAAATTGAGTTAATTCATACCAAGCGTTTCATTATTATAATCTTGGATATTTGTGAAACGAACTATATTAGTTTTATCATATTCAACTGTATAATTTTCATTTTCACATAAAAGCTTCCGCTACCAGGCCTAGCAATATTGACTAATGCATGTTAGAACAACTTCGACTACAACACAC
Source organism: Lathyrus aphaca (assembly GCA_963966055.1). Classification (NCBI taxonomy): domain Eukaryota; kingdom Viridiplantae; phylum Streptophyta; class Magnoliopsida; order Fabales; family Fabaceae; genus Lathyrus; species Lathyrus aphaca. The sequence continues at coordinate 642,729,816 of OZ014520.1, read as the reverse complement.
ACACTACTTCGACACTAGCATGCAAAAAAGCTTTTGAACTCATGCTTAATTTCTATCGAACCAGAAACTATCCTTCGACCATACTAGAGTTCGATCAAATATCTCACAATACAGTACTAAAAAGGGTATTAAACCTTCTTTTTACAAGATTAAGATCTTATCAATTAATATTTGAGTCAAAGATAACAATTTATCTACCTCCGAGAAGAATAAGTAATTGTTACTTGGATAATGGGTTAATTTCTTCCACAATATTCGTCCCTTGTTATGAATTGAGTTGAGATCAAAGTCTTTAAGTAAATATTCAGGAAAATAGAAATAAAACCAAAGTATGAGGAACCAAATGGGTCCAATCACACTTTTTATATGTAAACCTTTCTTTAGTTGTTCAAAATTAGCATGTGTGGAATAATATTAGGAAGAAAGAAACAAGGAATGACATATTATGTTCATATTAATTCAGAATAAGGCATCTTACAAATAAACCTTTTGATCAACCACCACATAATCGATATAAACAAAAAAAATTGATGAACTAATACAACGATAGAACATTGTGTTCTACATCCATGACACTGCTTGGAGTTTGAACATTATGTTATGCAAAATGCAATATAGCAAGAAATTACTTTAAAAATGTTAAAACCCAGCGGTGGGATGATGGTATAATGAATAACATGATATTTAAATCCTACGATCATAAAGCCAAATATGACAACCACATTAAGGAGGACACAAATCATCATACTCCAAGGACAGGTGAATACATTAAAATTCATTGACCAATATATGAGGAGATCATTCTAAAAAATAATGTTTTGTAAGAGGAAAACAATGTTCAAGAAGAAAGAATTCAGTAAGGGTGAGAGTGAACAAATAAAGGAAAATTAAGAAATAAATAGTCATTGAGAATTCACAAATATTCAACTAAAGTTATTCATAAAACACCATCCAATAATTAGGAAGACTCATTACTCAATTAGGTGAAAGGATCAAGATTATTGTTGGAATAATCATATCAACAAAAACTAATGAACTTCTTTCTGCTCTAAGCTAGGAAGAAGTTTTTAATTGTCACCTTATCCCTTAGATGGGGCAAAGGCAATATTGTTTATACACAACTATTAATGTTTACGCCAAGTCATCTCACAATTCAAGATCAACCGATAATACAACATAAGAAGCACTTGCCTACACTTAAAAATAAACAACTTATTAGCCGATATCGAAAGATATTAGAATTTAGGATCAAACAACTTTACCTTCAATTGAAAACATGTTAGATAATTATAAAGAGAGTCAAATACAACTTAGTCTGATCTCTTAAAAGTTTAACAAGATTTAAAAAGATCTCAGAGATATTAGACACAACCAAAACATTGAAAAATGAATAATGTAACATTTTGCACTTGTTCCTTATTTGTAGCACCATTAACAATCATTATTACAGATGAAAAGACTCATTCTAGGATAACATAAAACTAAAAAAATGTCTTGAAAAATGGAATAATCAAAATCTTGACAAATATTACTCATGATTACTTATAATATTGTATTTAACACTTTTATGATGAATTAACAAACGCATACCTAAAGAATAAGAGTATTCCTTCTTTTCTTCCACGTAATCATTTAAAGAGAAATAATTACATTAAAGAACTTTCAATCAACATCTCACTTAATTTTTTAAGATTGACATAATCAATATAAGTGACAAAATTAACCCCCAAAAAAACTATAAACCATCTTAATTTTATCAAAAAAAAAAAAAAACTACACTTCAAAAATTTACAAACATACCTAAATTTCAACAAAATTACAACACCTCTCTTAAAATTCATCCAAATAAAAATGCATAGAATCCTATGAACAAACCTCATAGCCATAAATTAGGCCTTAATACTAGAAACAAACACACTTCTCCTTCACTCTGTCGGCAAGAAACAATAGTACCATATTTAAAAAATTGAATAAAACAAAAGTTGTTAAAACCAAAAACAGTAAATAAACAAATTGAAAAACAGAAGTGATAGTGTCTGTCACTCTCTGCTTATGTACTATTAAAAATGTCACTCTCTCAATATCTCGTAAAAATTGGATGAGATAATACGAGTCTCTTACATTTAATTAGAGGTTTTGAATTTGATCACAGTCTTGATGCAGTAGTGTTAAACTTTTTGAGGAAAAACTTTTACATCTATACGATTTTATATGAATCGAGAGATTAGTCTTTACAGTTACACGCAGAGAATATTTTATTTATAAATAAAAAGAAAAAAAATTGTCACTCTCTCCTAATAAGATGTCATCACACTGTCACACTACTTTTCTTACCACAAACTAACTTAAATATGAAAACAAAATCTGACAAATAACCCTACCAACTACAAATCAACATTTAATATTTTTCTTCACAATTATTCTTTTTCATACTATTATTTTATACCTACACAACCTAGGATCTAACACTTTGACAAATTTCACATTCATAATTCTTTGGTTACCTTCTATTCTAACCCTATTTGAGTGTCTTTACTTTTAAATTAAGTTAGAATTTTAATTTAGTATAAACAACATATCAAGACAAGAAGTTAACATATTTTGATTCCTTAAAAAATGTTTCATTATTTTCATCTACGTGTCTTATTATTATTGTTCAATTAGTGATTAGATGAAAGGTATAAACATTGAATATGAAGCTAGAAATGGTATCACCATACATTTATAAACAAGTGATAAGGTGAAACAAACATGCTAACAACCGGATTAGAAGTGTATTATTAATTTAATGTTCCATTAATTAACCTAACACAAATCCTAATCAAGTGACATTGTCATATTCAAAATAACAAGACTTTTGTGCATTATGATAGTTTCAATCTTATCATGGTCGTACATTTGTCTACATGTATTAAATCATAGACCCACTTATTATATGGATTGGTCCCAAATTTAAGCATCGTCACAATGAGACAAATGTGATATTCTTGGTCAATATTTTTACTATTTTTCTTCATGTTACTTTAGATTTTTATTAACCTCTAATGATTGTGATTAGTATTCAATTAGACATGCAAATTAACAATAGAGGACAGAGAGTGAGGTAATTCCAAGATATCAAGATCATGTATTGACAATCATTAGGATTGTGACTATGATAATAACAAGATAGTGATTGTTCAATTAGCAATTTCAACTTATATATATATATATATATATATATATATATATATATATATATATATATATATATATATATATATATATATATATATATATATATATATAATTATAATATTAGATTTAGAAATCCAAAGAGTATTAGATTTAGAATATATATATATATATATATATATATATATATATATATATATATATATATATATATATATATATATATATATATATATATATATATATATATATTCTAAATCTAATACTCTTTGGATTTCTAAATCTAATATTATAATTATATATATATATATATATATATATATATATATATATATATATATATATATATATATATATATATATATATATATTCTAAATCTAATACTCTTTGGATTTCTATTCTAATAAAAGCTCAACCTTTTAGATTATATAGGCCAAATATATTTTAAATGTTTAATGAATTGTTTGAAAACTTTTTGTTAATAAGAAATGTAAAAAGTAATATTGAGTTAATTTTACAACAATAATTAAATTGTGACGTATTTATAAAAAGAAATTTCAGAAGAGAGAAAAAGTCAATTCATATTTATCATGTCATTGTTTGTAATGGAAAGGGAAAAAGAAAAAAAGTTTGAGAAAAGGCTAAAGAAAAAAAAAGGTTAAAGAAGAAAAGAAAGATGAAGAAAAAGACGAGAAGAAGAGAAAGAAACATTTCAATAAAAAACATGACAAGATGAGAAAGTGCAAAAACATTTTGAACATGAGAGAGAATGTTTATATGTAAGATGCTTGTTGAGTAGACCGATAAAAAAATAAAACGAATAACAATAACAATTAAATTAAATAATAATTCGAATGAAGATTTAACAAATAAGTTTATAACCATTGTGAAAACAAAAATCTAAATAAGTAAACCAAAAACAAAGAAAAAGAAAGTAATACTACAATATTTTAGACTCTCCAATAACAATTGAAAAACGTTGTCAAAACTCTAAAAAACTTTGACTAAAAGAATAGAGGATGTTTTCTAGGCGTCTTCTGTGCGATCGTTGCCTATTGTATAAGGCGACGTTTTTTCATGATCTTTGAGCACGATTTTTAAAAACATCGCCTAAATAAAAGGAATATGAGACGATTATTCGTCGCATATGAGACGACACTTTTTAAGTGTTGTCACAAAAAGAATAGGGAACGATTGTTCGTGGCTTCTGAGACTACTATTTTTAAGTGTTGCTAAATGCGGCTACAATTAGTAAGGGTTACCTTAAATTGGAATCAGGAGGATTATTTTTAAAGTGCCCCCCGCCTTGTGGATCAGGGAGATTAATTTTACTGTGTTGACTTAACGATGTTGTTACTTATAAGGAACGACATTGTTGTTTGACAAAAAAGGATGCATATATTTGTGAGAGAAAATAATTCTCCAACTCATTATCAATGAGTCTGTATAGGAGATACAAAGAGATCACATGAAACTACCTCTGATTGTTTAAAAAGAAATAATACATATCATTTGTCTCTCAATTTACAATGAATTTCACTATAGGATTAAGTGGAGAAATATTGAATATTCTCCATAATAATTCCTAACTACCCAATTTGTTTCTCAAACCTAAAATGCTCTAAAACCCTAAAAACCTTTAACTTTCGTTTTCATTATGTTAATTTTTTTGTTGAAAATTTTGTTTTAAAATCAACTAATAATTCAAATCACTATTAAGTTTATTTCAAATTAACCAACTCAAACAATCTAGATCATATAATTCTCAAAATATTGTTCGAATCCACCCATCTAGGGAAAAAATAGGAATGATGTTGACAAACATGATTCTAATTACCCTTAATTCCAATTCTAATCACCAACACTAAAAAGTTCACATAACCATGTTTGGTGGCATATTCATTGTAAGTACCTACCTTGAATCCATACTAGCAGTGATAATAAGCTCTTACCCCATCAATCAATTGTTGCTCTCTCTAACCTAAAATTACTCTTCAACAAAAAATTGACCAACTCAGAGCAATGCTTGAACTTTGATCGAGGTAATGACTAGGTGAACATATTCGTCGAGTTGTCTTTCGAATCAAAATTTTCAACTATGATTATTTATATTATTGATCTTACCTGATCAGGAGGGCCTTCCAAGGACTTGAAGAATGAGCCAGAGAATGGGATGAGAGAGGGGGTGTACCTGCAAAGTACTCTGATGCTTAAGTCAGAAAAGGTACAGAGTTAAGGTTATTTCAGAGTGAGTTAGAATACCTGACCCTTTGCCATGAAAGGGTATTTATATTGAGCCCCCAGCGCTGGGCCAAGGCTCCTAATGGGCTTGATTTAGCTAGGCCCAAGGAGGAGCTGCCAAGGAACGCGTAAGAAGCGTGAAGACCTAGACCAAAGGTCTGCTCCCTGGTCCAACTGCCCCTATCTCTTAGGAGATAATGAAGGGCAGTTGGGTGACGTGGCAGATGAGTTGGCAGACATGGTCTCTGCCCGACATCGTGCGTATGCCTGTAGTGTGGACAGGTGATGTGTGAAGGAGGGTCGGCTGGTGGGATGCATGTGTCTCTGCCCGACATGTAGTGGGGTGTCGAGGCAGAGTGTCATCAGCTCGGATGTGTGGGCCTTTGCCCGACATGTTCATCAGCTCGGATGTATGGGCCTATGCCCGACGTGTATTGGGCCGTGTCGTGCATGTCATCATGGTCCAGTCCAGAACAATTATATACCATCTCTAATGAAATGTAAACGAATGTTTATGAGCTATGTCCTTTCAAGACACACTTGATGAATTGCCAAATGAATTCTAATTTTTTTACCACATTGTACTTTCACACATCTTTGACTAATTATCAACTCATAAATCATACCCTTCATCCATTCAACAAGGGTAATGTACTCCATTTTATTAGTAGATAACGCAACAACAAAATGTGGAGTTCCCTTCTAACTAATAGATATTCCAAAGAAAACTAAACAAAAAATACAATATAGATTTGTGAATGTCTACATTTACAACATAATATGCATCTATAAAAACCTTCAAAGAGTCTCCATCATAAGCTGTTCTTGAGTACTCAAAACTAATTTTCATTAACCAATTCAAGTATCGCAAAAATCTACTTTAAAGCTTCTTAATGCACTTGACCTTATTTGCCACAAATTGACTCATTATTCTAATCGTATATTCTAAATTCGACCTACTACAAACCATGTCATATTCAATGCTTCCTACCCTAACAACATATGAAATAAGGTCCATTTCCCTTCTTTCTTCTTTGAATAAAGGAGCTTGCATAACTGAAAACTTTGTGTGATGACCTAAAAGAGTATTAATCAGTATAGCTTCATACACCCTAACCGCAACACCACTTTCTCTAAGTAACAAGATTGAGATAAGAACATTTTACTTTGTTCTTAATCCTTAAGATATCCATTCCAAGTATCTTCTTCTCACTCTAAAGATTATTCTTCTCAAATTCTAAGTTTATTTTTCCTTTGAGCTCATTGATGTTCTCATTTATAAAACATGTAATTAGGATATTGTCTACATATATAATTATGTAGAAAATGACCTTATCTATAATATGTAAACACATATATCATACCAACTTCTTAATTACCAGTATTCTTGAGAAACTTATCAAACCATAAATACCATTGCATTAATCTTTATTTCAACTCGTACAAATATTTCTGGAAAACACTCATGTTAATTATATGTGTCTTCTACAAAGACCTCAATTCTTTTGCATGTAGATTGTCTTTAAAAAATCCCTATGTGAGAATGTAGTGTTCATGCCTATTTTCTCTAATTCAGGATTAAACTTATTAACAATCGCTATAGGTTCCCTTATGGAACAATAATTTACTAGCAATGAGAAAATATCATTGTAATCATATCCCTTAACTTGAGTAAAACACTAGGACACAAGTCTTGTTTTATACATTGTTTCTTCAATTCTAACAAATTCTTCCAACCACGAATTGCTTCCATTTCCATCCAACTAAAATTTGCTTCCTAAGTAGCTCCACAAGTTCCCATGAATGGCTTAATATATAGTAAACTCATTTCTCCAATTATGAATCTTTCATATCTTGAGATGCCCTTAGAAAAATAATTAAGATCAAAATAGTCGTACAATTTTGGTGCTAATGACCCGTTTCTTTTCAAAACTTACTCTTGCTTATTTTACATATTATTGATCATAAAGACTAAAAACTTAAATGCAAGATCTACCAAGCTTTCACATCTTCAACTGGTTGTAGGCATAATAAGAAAGGTATATGTTATGCGGCCTTTGTCTATCATCTCCAACTGCTTGTTGTGCCTCCCTTTCTGACCCAAATTGGGAGGGAAATTCTAACCATTCCTTTTATCTAGGATAGTCTGGGCTCTCTAAGGTGACAAAATTCTCTTTCCAGGTTTTGCAAGATAAGTTCCCACCTAGAGAAAATATTTTTAAGAGGAAGTTCTTAGTTAATCTACATCCCACCTCTTGTATTTTGTGTGGAGTTTTACTTGAGTAAAATTCTCACCTGTTTGTTATATGTAGTTTAGCTTTTAGTGTTTGATATATGTTTTTTAGATGGTTGAGCTTCAACTTAGTTCTTCCTAAGAAACCAAGTTGTCTTTTAAAGCTCATTCGTTCTATAAGGGACAAGGCTAATGTTAGGGGGTGTTCCATGATTTGACATGCAGTGGTTTGGACCATTTCATATATGCGCAAAGATAAGCTTTTTTACAGCGTTTCAACAAATGTGAAAGAGGTGGATGATAAGAGTATTTTTTTAGCTTGGAGTTAGTTTACTTGCAGCTTACCAGTGAACTTTTTCTTCTTCTCGAATTGGCTTAAGAACCTTATCTCGTGTCTAAATTAATAATGGTTGGTCCATCTCCCGAGGTGTGCCTTGGTTCCTGTCTTTTCCTGCTAATCTTTGTTCTCTTGGGTGATTTTTTATCTCAATTGTTTTTCGCTATGTTTTTTAAATTGTTATATATATATATATATATATATATATATATATATATATATATATATATATATATATATATATATATATATATATATATATATATATATATATATATATATATATCAAATTTATATTATAAATTAATATAGAAATAATAAATTATATTAAATGACTTAATGATTTTTATATAAGATTTATATATAAGATAGTAAAACAAATGTCCAAATTAAAAAATCACTAACCCACTAACAAAATAATAAACTAACTTAAAAACCACTAACCCACTACTAAAATAAACTAACTTAAGAGACCACTAACCCAGTACCAAAATAAAACTAACTAATCACTATATATTTTATTTTAGATTATAGACTTTACCTCCCTTCGCAATTCATTTCTCTTTTTCTGATTTCAATTCATTTGTTATAGTTAAGTATATTATATAATAGAGCAATGCTATTTAGTAAGAATGAATTCGAAGAAAAAATGTAAGAATACACACATGTCACTATTTTAGAGGTTAATTTTAAATTGATTTTAAATTTAACTTCCTTTTTAGTAGGGATCATGGGGTAGTGGTGATAATGAATAGTTGAGATTTATTCTTGTATTTCTTGTTTTCACTTTTTCTTACTATCCATATAATATAATTCTTGATGATATTTTGTGTTTAGGTTTTTATAACTACATATCAAGTTGACAAATGATACAATGATTAAAGCTCATGAGTTGTCTTCATCTTTCAAAAATTTATAATCCATAATAAATATGCTTTTTAATTTTATCCATTTTTTATAGTTAAATAAATTGTATAATATAATTCTAGAAGAAAATTAAAAGATGATGTTTTATGTGTAGGTTTTTGTGACTATATATTAAGTTTACAGATGAGGAAGTGATTAGAACTCATGAATTATTTTCATCTTTCAAAAGTTTATAATCCATAATAAATTCATTTCTTTCTCTGTTATTTACATTTTTATTAATCTTAATTTTCTTTTATAAAATTTAAATGTGTAACCTCTCATAACACTTATAAATAAACTAATTTTCAAAACTTTTTATCATTAATAATAATTCAATAGCATATTATCATGCATGAACAACTTCATCAAGTTTGGTGTGATACAATGATTACCGATCGAAGAGCCTACTTTTAATAATTGTATAGCCATGCATTTTCATCCTTTGGTGTCTCAATTTTCAACCTTATGCTTTCTTGGTACGAAATATATTTTGATAATGCATGGCTCAATGTAGTAAAGAAATGAGTGTGGTATCATGCTACACAACATTTTCCTCGTGCAAAACATTTCCCTAAAACAATATTTTCTCATTTATTTATTTTTAGAAAATAGAAAAATGCATAAAAAATTTTCAATTGGTTATTAAAAATATTAATACAAAAGATCGTGTTTGTTTTAGCTATTGCCTTATTAGCCAATATATACTTAAATAAACACTTTCAAGAAGAAGAAATTATAATGACTCGGCTTAGATTTCAAAATTTCACATTAAAATATACTTACAACTAAATTACTGTAATAACGAAAATAAACAATTATGTAATCCTTTCAACAACAACAAAAAATCATATTTTGCATTTTAATAATATTCAAAGCTATTTTTTTTAGTTCAGCTTTTCATTTTTTGGCCTCGACGGTATTTTTTTGTTTATTGTCAATATTTTGGTGTCTAAAAACTTCAAAAGAAAAGTCTAAAATATTTCGTTGAATTAATTAATATTTTAAATCTTAACTTCTTAAATTTGAAACGTTTAATAGCTTTTTAAAATTATCACATGAATACCTCTTGAGCTAGAAGAAAAAATGTACCAATTTGGTTCCAGGTCAATTGTATCTCTAACTTTGTATATTTTTTTCTAACTTATAGTATGTTTGGATTAGCGGTGGAAACATGTTAGATGCGTTTGAATGAGAAGCTATATTTTGTAGTTTCTCTTTTTCACGGTGAAACTAGATTCATAACATATGTAAAAATGTATTCAAAGATAGACTTAAATATTATAGTGAGTTAGTATATACAACCTCATCAACAAACACAAAGACGATTGTCTTCATCACATTATCTTGTCAATTCTGTCCAAATAAAGTATCACACATATGTTCAACATAATTAATTTTGTAACATTAAGTATCACACATATGTTCAGAATTAATTTTGTAACATTTTTCCTGCATCCTGAGTCATAATTAAAAAGAAGACATTTATGCCTCTTGGGTTGAACTTGTCTCTTTGTCAATCGTCTATATTTTGTTTTGAGAATGAGGTCTTGATAGAGTCTTTCTAGACGTAGGTCCATATTTGGTTTGTGGTGTATTGACCCCTAATGAAGATAAGAGAAGATGTTGTGAGTATAACGAATGTGCCCTTTCTATGAATGTACCTTATCGATCCTAGGTGTTCGGTTGCCTTTAAAATACTCTGAAATATAAATTTTGAATCAATTGATGGTTGACTCTTCGCAGCTACATCTTGCAAGTTAGACGCATGTCAAAGTTTTTCAACACTGATGTGAATATCAAAATGGAAAACCCTTTATACCTGCACAATATATATTTATATATTATAATATATATTATTATACAAAATAAATGTCTATCAATTTTTAAAAAATATATAATTGTTGAAGTATTACGCATTTTAATGTAAATATTTGTTTATTATATAATTCAACAATAAATCTTTGAATTTTTTTTAATGTTGTAAAAAACATAAAATGATATGATATTTTATATTTAATCAACTTATTTTTACTAAAAAAGCAGATAACATTTACAAGTATGAGTATTTAGGTACCCAAAGAGTATGGGTATGAGGACAAATAATGATACCCATACACTGCTGGTACTTTGAGTGAGTAACTACTTCTTCTGAATTGTGACGATGACCCTTCTGATCGATTCAAAAAGTGTTTGCATCCATGTTTAATTCATAAAAGAAAAAATTCACATAATAGAACACAATATGACATTCCTATTTGAGATTGAATTCTAATTTTTTCTTAAGAGTGAGTACGATTAAGAAGTTGAATTCTAATTTTCATGTATAAAATACTTCTCCATTTTTCTTCTTAAGAAATAGACAAAATATTCTTTTTGGTCCCTTAACTATACCATTGAGTTCATATTAATCTCTTAATTTTTTTTCGTGTCAGATTGATCCCTTAACTTTTAAAATGTGTCATGTTAGTCATTTTTATCTAATTAGTGACAAATTTAGCGATCAATTTTTGAATTTTTCCGTCGCTAATTAGATAAAAAGGACTAACATGACACATTTTAAAAGTTAAGGACTAATTTAACACGAAAAAAAATTAAGGGACATGGAAATAGGTTAGGCTAGTATATGCTTTATAAGACCTTAGTCTGACCTACGATAAATTTAAAAGGTCTGAGTCTGACTATGATCTATTATAGACTCTTATTTTTTTCTGCTTTGACCTTTTTAAAAGTTTGACCTGGCTTGTAAATTTATTTACAAATCTTTTTCTCATTAAATTTTTTAATTATTATTTCATATTACTTAAGAAGTTTTAGAGATTGTCCTATATATGCATATATAGACCGACCTATTTAACTTTTGTTCTAATATATATATATATATATATATATATATATATATATATATATATATATATATATATATGTGAAAATATAGATCGATCTATAAGGTTTCATAAGTTTTTTTAATAATATAAGTTTAATCTATTTAATTAAATAGGCTTTAAAAAAAATTAAAAGTCTGATTTTTTAATTAAAAAAATCCGATCTGATCTATTATCACTCCTATCTAAACCTCAAGGGTATAATTAAGTGGAAAATAAAATAGTTTTTTTATGTCTAAAAAATAACAGTAATGAAACTTACAGTCTAGTATATTTGAAGAGAGATATTCCGAGTTGGAGGTCACACGCTTAGAAGAATGAGACATAACGTATAGCAAAGGCACCACATTTTACCTGGATGATTAATAGTGCTGGGGACACCTATGACTCATACATACAGCTGATGGTTTTAATGGCGAATAGTGCAACGATCCTTTATGACACCAACAGTTACCTCAACAACCCTTTTTCTCACTAAGCCCGATCCTATGCATGCATACTAAGGGACTGTTCCATTTCCATCCAATTCACATGTCCCTAACGCTTGCAATTCCATGCATATATGTCCTTTCCCTATCCTAACCCCTCTTTCACTATTTAATTCTTCAGATAACTAACCAAGTGTGCCTCATCATCAATCTTAATCCTTGGCATCTGAGTGTTATCATAATGTTAGTACAGTGAAATGATTGAGATCATGCTCACTTACTTGCCACAGTCCACCAAAATTTTGGACATGACACTCTAAGCAATGAGCATACATTTTCTAGGTCGTCACATGGTTCTCCTATGTAAATATCTCACATCACATGCATACCGCTACACCTTGTTTTTAACAATTATATATAGTTTTTATTTTTTTAGATGTTTTAAAAACAAAAAATCAATTTTCGCAAGTTCAATTATTATATCACTTCTAATACAAATACATAATATTTTATATAACTTTAGTTTTTTTTAATGATTATTCTTTACAATTTTTGTTTTCTTATGTTTAATTATTGTATCACTTCTAAAACAAATACACAAATCAATTTTTTATATATATAAAGGTCAATATATTAAAAAGAAAAACCGATACAAGAAAGGGAACCCGTTAATCCCGAGATCAAGAGAATCTAAAGAAATGTATTCTTAACTTATTATTTATAAAATTATTCATAATTCCAAGAGGAATAAAATCAAACAAAATGAGGGTATTAGTGTCGAGCACATAGTTCTCTAAAAAATCTGACACAAGAGTTGTCTTCTCTAAAAATGTGAGTGAAAGAGATGAATATATATATATATATATATATATATATATATATATATATATATATATATATAAAAGAAAACTTCATTAAAAAAAGTGTCAGGCTAAAAAGAATGAGATTTATAAATGAAAATCAATGTGTTATGTGATGAGGATGAATCACAAACTCATCTGTTTTTTTTGGTTGCACTATCATGAAAAATGTTTGGAACCACATTCTGCATTGACGACAAATTCAACACCAACCTATTGTTTGGGAGAATGAAATGCACTGGTTGTTGCAGAATACTAAGTCCAAAAGTCATATGAGTAGTATTTTGAAGTGTGTGTTTTTTGAGAAACTGTACATGTTTTGGAGATATAGAAACGTGAAATGCTTTGATCAGGATTGCCACATTGATGGAATTGAAGAACAGATAATGGTTGTAATAGTCAATAGATGCTGGACATATAACAAGCTGAGGAAGCACACAGGGAGACTCCTTATGGAGTGATGGTTTATTGCTTCTAGTGGTGTCTTTTTGTTATTTAGTTAGTTGGACCAAGTTTGGTCGCTTGATGTAATTGGTTTTTGGTAATAAAAGTAATTTTTATCCAAAAAAAAGTGAAAGAAATAAGTATATATAAAAGAAAACTTCATCAAAATTCCAAAAAAGAAGAGTACATTGATAATCATATATTTTTTTTAAAACGGAGAAAATTTTAAATCATTATTATACTTGGGATGAACATTTCTCTCATCGAGAAGAGCAAAGGTTGTAAAATTACAACGGTTTCTCATTATAACCGTTGTGATATATTATGTAAAATGGAAAAAATGTTGTTACCATGAATTGAACCTTGTACTAAATAAAAGGGGTATCGCTACGATTCATATGATTAACTGTTGTGATATATATTTATAATAAATATATACTTATCATTACGGTTATTTTCGATAATTGTTGTGAAATATTACCCATATAAGTGAATTAACTTTCCCTTATTTACCCTAGCGTCGTTTCCTTCACAGCGAAACCCTAACACCCATTTTTTCTCTCCTTCTTCAACATTAGTCGTGAATCTTGTACTTCATACATTAAGATATTCTTCTTCTTCCATATATTGTTAGATATTTCTCACTAGCACCTATTTTGTTTAAGCTTCTTCCTCCTTGTAAGCGTAATGTACACGGTGATGATGTTGTTGGTAGCAAGCGTAATATACATATTGTTTGTGTAGCTATGAAAATAAGGTATTCTTATACTTCAATCATCTTGTTAGATATTTCTCATCATCTCGTTTGCTTCATGTTGTTTTTATTGATTGTTCTCATTTTTGCAGATTCGTATTCAATGCATTAGCAAAGATCATACTTTGGATATGAGACATATTGTTTGTGTAACAATGAAAAAAAGTATAAGAAATATGAAGCTATATATGATGGAAATTTCATCCACCTTGTACTTTTTCTTCATTGCTTCATGAACAAGATATTTTTCATACTTAGGATGCTTCACAAGCTAGGTAAACTTCATTGTAGTGGTACATATGACAACAATATATCTTGTTTTGTTATAGTCCCACTTAGGTTACAATCTCACTTTTTAGGATTTTGTTTCAACTTTTGCTGGTTTTGTTTTGAATACTAACTAATTTTCTTTTATTTGAAATAGTTGAAGTTGTATAGTTGATGATACACGAGGACGATGATGATGGTAGCAAACGTATATTATGAGTTGATAAGGTACATATATATGAAGTCCTTTTGATATTGTATATGAAATTTAGTTTATTATATACTATGTATATTGTTTGTTTCATTATCCTTTTATTGAAAATGCAATCATTTAAATTGACATAGAAACTTATAATATGAAAATTAAGACGTATTTGAAAACTAACCTATATCAATCAATGTTTTCCGGATTGTTTGCATCTCATTCTGCACATTTTATGTTCCTTAGCATACAATATATGATATTCAATGGTCTGTTTGCTTCAACTCATCGATATTTACAATTTTACTTTACCTAATCGTCGCCACTTATTACTGTGATTGTTATGATGATAAGTCATTATAACAATCGCGATGATAAACGACAGTGATGAGGTAAACTATAATAAAATATATCGATGTATTGAAGAAAACTGTCAATTGAACCATATTTATGCCAAGGAACTTAAAAAGTGCACAATGAGACACGTGCAATTCGAAAAACATTAGTGTGTTTAAGTTGATTTTCAAGAACAATTTAATTTTTAGATTATATAGTTATTTATCAATTTTAATGGTTTTATTTCCTTAACGTATATGGTAAAACAAACAATATACATTGATATATAATAAATTAAGGGTACGTTACACAACAATTAAAATTCATAACCGTTGTGATACTCAATATATATTACAACAGTTGTTATACATAATCGTTGTAATATAATGTGCGTTTTTCAGAATACAATAACGGTCACAGATTCATGATTATAAGTAACGTACTTACGATAATACTCTACATAATAATATCTGTACACGCATTATTATATATTTTTTCCAACCGTTATTAAATATCTTTTCCGTAGTAATGAATACACAAATCAATTACTATCAAATAAAATGTAAGATTTTAACTTTTATATATCATTGATGGTGACACATCTTATTATCCATTTGCATGCTCGTTTGATATAATCTTGATTGTATTAATGGGAAATATGTTTTTTCATAAAAAATTGCGAAAATATTAAAAGCAAATTAATCTAACACTAATACAGATAACTATTTAATATCATTGTCAACATAAATATATTAAAATCAAATTGAATGAATTAGTCTAACCCCAACAACGAGAAAGCTACAAAAATTATATAAAAACACATTATGACGAGCATATTTATATAGTCTACAGACCATTCATGAAACTTTTTACTCAATTATATTTAACTTGTTTATAGTTTAAAAAAAAATTGAGATCCTAAACCTTTAGATCCTTGTATTGAAAGTATTTTGGAGCAGTGCATGTTCATGTGTGAGAGTCGTTTTCATAACGATATGAACTGAAATTGATAAAATGTACATGTGGTAAATGGTACACAATTAATATTCATGAAGTGGCATAGAAAGTGTGGCACACCATCAATGTTACTTGTTGGCATACGAGTGAGTGGGTTGGCAATGTTAGTACAATGAAAATATTAAAATCACGCCCACTTATTTGTGAGGCCTCCAGCTCTAAACGCACATTTTCAAGGTGGTCACATATTATGTTCTCACATCACATGCATACTATACCTTGTTATAACCTATAATAGATCCTCATTTTGGCCACTTTGTCCAGCTACTTTGAGCTTTTTACATGCCACACCTATGGTTTGGTTTACCTACCAGCTTGTTTTACATTTGTATCAAAAATATTGGGAACAATAGTAACCTAACATGTAAGGTCAGGGTCGTTGACTTCATGTGTCTAGCTAATTTTGTGTGTGAAATTGACTCTAGTTCGTAAAGAATTGATTGTTGCTGATTGTTAATTTTGATTGTTGATTGTTAATTTTGAATGAATGATGTTGTTGATTGTTGTTGATGATGTCACTGCCACAACCACCTTTGTTATAATAACAAATTAAAACTTGTGTTTTTATTGTTATAACTTATAACAATAAATTTGTCAAAAAAAAAAAACTCAAAACAATAAGTTTTATTACGATTGAATTTCTGTTTTCAAATCATTTATGTTCGAGACTAAATTATGTTCTTATAAAGTTAAAGAAATAGAGATGAAACAAAATGAAAAAAATAATCATTTTTTAAGAAGAAAGTTTATGAGAATGCTTCTACATCCGAATCTGTTAAAGTTTCAAGAATCGAAAAAGTTATAACTTTTATTCTCCAACTAGTTGAAGTTCCACCAATTAAAGAAGTAACAATCGCTACCCCTCAACGAGTTGAAGTTATGAATTCAAGAAGTAACAAAAATTATCCCTCAACGAGTTGAAGTTTCAGATGATATTTTTAATTCTTTAGAATGTGATCCTGGAAAGCGTCCTCCAATATGAAAATATTCACCAAATCAAGTCGATTAAATACAAAAAGCTTATATGAAACGAGGTCCATATCAAATCCGTTTTAAAGAATATCCTTGGTCCGACAAAGAGGATCATCCAAGACGGTTTCAAGAAACTTAGTTTGAAATCTTTAATTCATGTACTTGTAATATATCATTTTATGTTGAAATCATTTATGTAATGCTGATTTTACATTATGAATGGTAATTTTATTTTCTCGAGTTACAATTTTTTTGTTTTTGCCTCTGATACTGCTTCACATACGTTAAAAAAACATCTACAGACAGATTTCGAAGACGCACCTATGAGTTTAAAAAACCCAACTTCTAGGGCATTAGTAAGAATGTCCTAGGTTGTGTGTGTATTGAGTACGTTCGGAGATGCATCTCCGGAATCTATGACCATTTTAGTATTTTTCACGTTATGTGTTAGTAATATATAAAGTGCATTAAGAAATTCCATAAATATAAAAGTGGAAAGAGTAAAACCATTTATTAATGCACCCTATATGTTTCTACCGCACCATGCGAATTTCCACAATTGTCCTGTATTTTCGGAGATGCATCTTCGAACTTACCTCTTACACACTCAACAAAGGCCATTCTGAGAGGCACCCCATAAGTTGGGTTATTTTTATTCCCGAGATGCATCTCTTGAATATTTTAAGAAAGACCTTAATTATTTACCAGTTCAGTGAAAATACTAGAGTTACATCTCCAGAATTATGGGCGGGATTTTGAAATTTTTTGTCGCCTTTGCATGTCATGTATTTCCGGAGATGTATCTCCGGAAATATATGATAAAAGCAGTAACTGCATGATCACACAACCATTGTTTCCATAGTTGGTTTTAAACTAAACCCTTCACCAAAAAAACCTACCCTCAATCCATTTGTCACTCTAAATCTCCATTCTTTTGGTTCATCATATCATAAGGTGCGATTTCAGAGATATATCTTCGAGATCAATATTCCAGTTAATGAGTGATCCATATTCATCTATGTATTCTATAAATTAAGGTGTTCTAATTTTATATTTCACACAAACTGAAAATCTCTCAAATGTCACAAATAATCATATATTTGTATGTAGGAAAGATCTCCTTCTCCCGCTCTACACCCGGGTGAACGTTTAAACTCACAAATTTCACCTCCCTAGAAGATATCAAAGACATAATCCACAATCTTTTACCTAACGTAGATAATCGAAGGATTGTGAAGCTCGAGTACCTTTCACAATCAATTGACCACATAGGGAATACTGACTTCAAAAAATTTGAGATCAAGATGCAAGCAAATGTAAGGACTATGTGGAATACATATTTTTGTTTTTAAACAAAAATTTCGCTCGAGTTGGAAGCAACCGTTTCAAGATCGCTCGAAGATATTGAAGCGTCCACCTGGATATGAAAGTGTAATATTGCATTTTATGTTGAAATCAATTGTGTAATGCTTATTTTATGTTATGAATGTTAATTTCATTTTAGAAAATTGCTCGATGTTGAATCTGCTACTGGTGTGTCTCTGGAAATGTAACTACACAAATATTATGGAGATGTATTTCCGGAATAAAATAAAAAAAATGCGTAACTCAGAAATGACCTTACTTTTTTTTTTTGAAAATCAATTGGCATTAAGATGAATACAACTGGTATTCTCCCATTTACAACAACCCAACAAATTCAAAAGAAAAATTCACCTCCAACTCAAGAGATTAATGATACAAAAGATTCAACAAGAAAACAATAAAATCAGAGTTGGAAAAGTGAATTTGACTAAAACAAACTCATTTCCAAATTATAAATTTGACTTCCCAACATAAATTATTTACTGATATAATAACATTTATGTTATTCCATAAAGACCAAATCACCCCACCAGATCCAATATAGCCTTCTCTTTCCTTTGCTATCTGAAATGACCTTACTTAAATGTGTGTTTTGGTGTTTCCGGAAGTACATCTTAAAAAACATGGAGACATTTATGAAAATTCGTGTGGTACTATAGAAACATATATTAGAAACATATAGGGTGCCTTAAGAAATTCTCAAGAGTAATGCCCTAAAATTTTGGAAACTTTTTATCAAAAGAACCAAACAAAGCCCAAATAATTAAAGACATGGGTAGGCCCATTTGGCAAAACAGTCTGCAACTGTAACATTTGGGAATGTTTCTACCTTCTTCTTCTTAGCTCTGTTTCTCAAATGCTCTAAAACCCCATAAACTCTACTATTTCCGACCACCGCAATGGCTTCGTCGCTAATCATCTACCGTCGCAGCTTGAGACTACTCTCCGCCCTCCACCATTCCTTTTCATCTACTTTGACACTTCCAATCACCGGCCACATTTCATCATCTTCATCATCATCATCATGTTCACGTTCACCGAATATCGTTGGCATTCAATCCCGTACATTCATGTCGACGTCAATATCTCTTCTTTCATCTCGTTATTCAGAGACTCCTGACGTGATTGGTCCTGATACCATTCTCTTCGAGGGTTGCGACTACAACCACTGGCTCTTCGTCATGGATTTTCCCAAAGACAACAAACCTTCACCCGAAGAAATGATTCGTACCTATGAAGAGACTTGTGCCAAGGGTCTCAACATCAGGTTTTTCATTATTATCAATACTGACAAAACATAGTTAAGATTTTGGAAATATTGTTTAATTTTGAATGTTTGATTTTAGTGTGGAAGAGGCAAAGAAGAAAATTTACGCTTGCAGCACAACCACTTACACAGGCTTTCAAGCTGTTGTCACTGAAGAAGAATCCAAGAATTTTGAAGGTATTTCTTCTTCTTATTCTGTATACTATACACATCTTTCATTCAATGACCTACGTTTACTTGAATTCATAGGCTTTTATGCTTTTCGATGACAGGTCTTCCTGGAGTCATCTTTGTGCTACCAGATTCCTATATTGACCCTGTCAACAAGCAATATGGAGGTAACAATTTGTTTATTCATCATCATAATTCTAGATATGTTTACTTGATTGGAGTACCTATTCATTGCTTACTAGTTCAATTTCATTGTAAGCTATTTTATTCTAAGCTTTCTGTGAACCACTTTTAATGTATGATACAGGAGACCAGTACATTGATGGAACAATCATCCCTCGACCTCCACCCATACAATACGGGAGAAATCAAGGAGGAAGACGAGACTTTAATCGACAAGGACAAGGGAATCCCTCTTACAATAATCAGGGTGGAAGAAGCTTCGGGCCTTCACAAGGATATTCACCCCAACAAGGATCACAAGGATATTCACCCCCACAGAGCCATGGTCAAACATCGCAAGGATATCCACCCCAACAAAACTATTCACCCCCGCGTAACATTGATCAAGTACCACAGAGTTACTCCCAACAGCAAACCTTTGGTTCTGCTCCACCACAACAGAGCTTTGGGTCACCTGGGCAAGGTTATGTGCCGCAACAGAACTTTGGACCACCAGGACAAGGAGAAAGAAGAAGTTATGTGCCGCAACAGAACTTTGGACCACCGGGACAAGGAGAAAGAGAAAATTTTGCGCCACAAGAGAACTTTGGACCACCAGGACAAGGAGAAAGAGGAAATTTTGCGCCACAACAGAACTTCGGACAAACAGGACAAGGAGAAAGAGGAAATTTTGCACCACAACAGACCTTTGGACCACCAAGACAAGGAGAAAGAAGAGACTCCGTGCCTAGTGAAGGTGGATGGGATTTCAAACCATCATATATGGAGGAAATTAAACAGGCTGATAAAGGGAATCTTAACGCCAGAGAACAGTCAGGTTCCCGACAAAGATTTCCACTTCCTGGCCCGGGCAATTTTACCGGAGAGGTATGATAGAATAGAATTGAGCAATATTTGTGTTTATTTAAGTATAACAATTTTCATCTGTAGAAAAGTAACGCGCGTTTGCCTTGTTTTAGGAATTATGTGAAACTGTAAATGACGAACCTATATCTCTGTAAAATGTACTATTGGAAAAAATGTAATTTCTTTGTTTCAATTAAATCCAAATATGCAGGGAAGATATTGATCATAATCTGAGTCTGGTTGGGGGTTTGTACAGAAGTTACTGATATTTTTTTCTAAGTTGATTGAATGTCCTTGCCAATGGGGTCAAAAATTGAATCTATTGAGTTGTCATTGTATAATCTTTCCATGTTCTGTTGTCATTACAA
Source organism: Lathyrus aphaca (assembly GCA_963966055.1). NCBI lineage: Eukaryota > Viridiplantae > Streptophyta > Magnoliopsida > Fabales > Fabaceae > Lathyrus > Lathyrus aphaca. Next base: position 642,708,559 of record OZ014520.1, on the reverse strand, counting down.
AGATGGATGTTGTATGTAAGGCTTTTACTAGCCACCTCCTGGTGTATGTTTAAACATGTTTGAACTGGTTTATGTCGAATGCCTCTTTCTTTCCTTGATGATGAACAGATTGAACATGGTTTTGTTCTCACTTGTGTTGCTTACCCTAAGTCTGGTGTTATTGAGACTCACATTTCAATTTTCAATTTCTACTATTAAGATCCTCTCATTTTATTATTACGTTTTTTTGTTGCCTTTTAAATTGTCTTTCTACTGTCTACAATGAGTTGTAGTAACTGTATTAACTCCTTCACATGTTTGCAGTATTAAGTGAACTTAATTATGTTGTTCTGTCTTTATTATTTATGTTGTCTTCTTACTCATAAATCTTCATTTCCCCTCTTTTCTTGGGTTGGATACTATATGAAATTTGATTTTCCTATATGTTGATTTTCTGTGTTTGAGCATATGGGTATTCTTCTTTCGAGTCGGAAGAGTGCTTCTTTTCTTTTTTTCTTTGAAAGATTTCAACTTTTTGTATTAGAACTGATGGCTGTGTAGTGTTGAGGTAAGAATAAGTAATGGAGCATGTTGTGCAGCAAGGTTGTTCTCTGGCTGAGACTCCTACGTGTTCGGTTGCCTTTGTTGTTACTGGCACGGTCTTCGTATGCTTCTTGGGTGAGTATTCTATCAACTGTCTTTGTCTGCTTCTTGGTTGAGCGTTCTATCCACCGCTTTGGAAAGGTAAACACATTCAATCACAGATTTCTTTAAAATGATCTTCTCAATTAATCAACCATTCTCCGCTGTTTGTCTGCCATTTTGCTAGATAGTATTGAATTTGCATTTTATTTAGTACTGTTAAGAGGGCCACATCGAACAATATATGACCTAAATATGTCTTTATAAGTGGGGCAATCCTCATACTACAAGTCGGTTTTGTAGGGTTCAGTTAGGTCCAACCACATTTCTTAACATGGTATCAGAGTCTGGTTCAAGATTCGATGGGCCACCTGCTATCAGGTTTCTCCTATTGGGCCATCCACCATTTATTTCCATGCTCCAGAAGTCCAGTCTTGGGTATGAGGTGGTGTGTTAAGAGTCCCACATCGGACAATGTATGACTTGAACAAGTCTTTATATGTTGGGACAATTTTCACTCTAAAAATCGGTTTTGTAGCCAACCACATTTTTTAACAAGTACTATCTTAAGAAATTATGTGCAAGTGACATAAACAACTTAAGAAGCAATAATGTATAGTAACCACATGAAGTACTTAGTAATAACATGTTTCTATGTTCTCTATCTGCTGGAAAGTTGTGATTTTTCAGTTAAAATATGTAATGCATTTGTAATCTGGTCATTCCTCATGGTCGTATTCTTTTTTGCTCTTATTTTCTCTGCTGTTGCTTATGCAGAATGCCTTTGAAACAAATGGCTTCATTTATTTGGATATATGTAAGGTTTAGATCTTTTAAGATTCAAAGCTAGCATAAAACAACCGAACGAACCCTGTGTTATTTTCCTGAAAAATGCAAGACTCTATTGCGCTAAATACCAGATCATACTCACCTTGTTTGCTTCAGAACAACTCATAGTAGTACTCTTGTGGCATCTCTCGAATATTTTCTCAATTTTGCTACTCTTTTTTTGCGCTTAGCTGATGTATGAAAGAAACGAGAGTTGATATTTCCTCCTTTGCGAGCCTCTTCTCCTTCTTGTACTTCACATATTATGGAATGATGACAGTTTCCTTTAACACCAAATCATCAAGTAGCATCAATCTTTGGAGCAGTATTTTATGGTCACTTCAATCTCTTTTATGGTTTCTTTATCCAAGGACCGGTAAGTACTATATTTTTTATTGCAAGAAGTATCTTTTGCTGTTTTTTCTGATATGATTGCTCTACAAAGTTTTGGCATTTCAGAAAATTCCTAAATGGTGGATTTGGTATTATTGGATATGTCCAGTAGCATGGACATAATGGACTGATTGTGTCACAATATAGAGGTGTCCCAATAGGCATAACTGGCGGGAGAGAGTGGAGAAACTCCAATCAATAAGTTTATTGAAGATCATTATGGGTTCAAATCAGATTTCATGGGACCAGTTGCTGCTGTTTTTGGTTGCTTTCACTGCTTTTTTTTGCCTTTGTATTTGCCTTCTGCATCAAGGCACTGAACTTCAATTTCCAAACCAGATATGTATTTGTATACTACACTACTATAATCAAAACTTGTTATTAGGAGGTAAAGATTAGTATAATCTTTTTTATGTTTTAGTATGTATTTTCTATGTAAGTCTTGTATTTGTAACATTTGTCATTCTTATTGATACTCTAAACTTTTTCCTTCTCATTCTCACCATCTTTTTTTTCTTTCTTTTTCTTCTATATATTTGGTTCAAAAGAGGGGAGGGGAGGGAGAAATTTTATTAATATAGTATTTAGAGATGAAAATTCATATAGTATTTAGAGATGAAAATTCGTAAATAAATTTTGGTGAATTTTTATCTATATAAATTGATTGGTTGGAGGTAGGGGTGTTTGCGATGCGGTTTGAGCGGTTTTGACGTTAAAAATCATCTGAACCGTAAGAGGAAAAAACACGCGGATCGGTTGATTTTTAAAAAAAAATCCAAACTAAACCAATGTGGTTTGGGTTGGTTCGATTTTTTACAAGATTTTTATTGAGTCATGTATATATAGAGAATAACATAACTTTGTGTTTAGTTATTCATACATTACAAACAAACAACTAAACTCATCATATTTAGACAAAATTCTCACTCAATATACAAAAATCAATTTAAACAAAAATGGAAAAATAGTAGCATAAAATGATAGAAAAAATATTATAATAAAATAGAAAAAAATAGAGGAGAATGAGATTGGAGAAGATGAAAAATAAAAAACATAAGAGATATGAGATTGGATAAAAAAATGTGCAATAACAATGTAATAAGAAGATAAAACAGTAACGTAAAAATGAGAGCATAAAAAGGAAAGAACATGTGAGATTTAATATAGAAGAGGTGAGATATACATATCAAGGAAGATGAGAAAAATTTGCAATACTATTAAGAAAAATTTGAGAAGGTTGAAACTAAAAAGCTAAATGTGAGTAAGAGAAAATATATCATAATTGTAAGGTTAAGGCATAATGACTTTGGCTTTGTGTTTGGGCTTAGATATGGGATAAGTGGAGTTTGGATTGTAACATAATGCAATTTGGTTTGGTTTAGTTCGGATTGTAAAATACAAACCGCAAATCAAACCAAACCGTACGGTTTTGTTAAGAGATGACCTAAACAAATCCGAACCAAATGTGGTTTTTTGCGGTATCGGTTTGATTTGGTTTAATGTGCAGTATTTTATTGGGTTGATTTGGTTTTGAACACCCCTAGTTGGAGGTACACTACCCATCTTTTTGTGGTGGATAGAGAAGTTGCCCCAATAATTTTTTGATAATATAATTTGTAATATTGAGTGATAAAATATATCATAACTTATTGCATAACGTTAAAAAAAAATTAAATACATTTGATTCGTATTATAATTTTCCGACACGAATTAAACTTTTAAATACATGAAATCACTTATTTTATATATATATATATATATATATATATATATATATATATATATATATATATATATATATATATATATATATATATATATATATATATATATATATATATATATATATATATATATATATATATATATATATATATATAAAAGTGGGAATATTCTTACTCTAGTAGTAAGTTTTTAAATTTTACTCCACATCTTGACTATTGATTCATTTTTAATAAATAGTTATAATAATTAGTCAGTAATTAAATATGAAGAAAGAAACAATTAATCACATGTTAAATAATTATTAATTATTATAACCATTGATTACAAATAAATCAATTATCAACATATAAAGTAAATTTTAATAACTTATTTATGTAGTTAGAATATCTCCCTCAATATACTTTAGAAATATCCATTTTCAGTGTAAATATACCTTAAGCCACATTTTACCACTCGGGTATATCCATTTTCACTATAAATATACAATCTAGATATATACTTTAGATATTCACTTTATAGAATGTCTTATTCATAGGCACTTAAATGTACCTTGTAGCATGAGTAGAAATTGGAATGCTGACTTAATTTGGGTCACCACCACTTATTCTGTGTTGTTATTTATGGGACTATTTCAAGCTTTCTACTGCAAAAAAAAGTTACCTAGTCAATTGGTCTTGTACTACTTTTCTATCTCTTCACATGAAAAATAAGTGACAATGATTTCCACTTTCACTACCTATGTTTCTTATTAGTTCCGGCCCATATAAGATTTCTCTTGTACCATAAAACAAGTCTCCAAATCCATAAAAAATGTTCTTTCAAATCTTGTGTCATACCTTAAGCTTAAAGGCTATTTATGATTGTGACATTTTTATTCTCCTGGTTGAGTCACATATTTTGTCAAAAGAATATGAATGAACACAATACTTGGAACATGCATGGTGGACACCCATGTTTTATCATAGTATGTCACATGATATTTCTTTTCTCCAAGGACTAGTCACTATTTGGAAGAAAGAAAAAATGTTTAAAGAAAATCAGTCAACAAAACAATCAAGTACTACTCTTAATTTACTTTTAAAAAAAATTAAAATATATGTTAGGATTTTATTATATTATCTATTTAATCTACAAAGTTATGGAACTCTAATTATTCCAATCATTGAAATAGTATATTTCCATTCTATAGGGAAAAGGGAAACCATGGAATATGGACCATAGAATAAGGGTGTGAAGCCCATTGATTTGGGTCATTGCATATGTTTTTAGAGCTATTTGCAAGTTCCAAGTTCCAAGTAATGGAAATATTTATTAACAAAACTATGATAAGGAAAACTATTGAGTTAAATATTTTATATAGATTTGTAAAAGTTGATATATTGTTAGATTAAATTCATCATTTAAATACTAACATAATAATTGATGACAGGGTAGTTGAATAAAGAAAAGAGGATTGTAAGAATGGGTTATGAGTTGGAAAACGGCAATCGTGGGAATGCAAGCCCATTATGGTTTTGGTTAGTTATCATTCCCAACCCTTTTTTGGCTTCATCATTTTTATTCTTTTCTCTTTATTTTCCTTCTGTGCCATACAATATATTATTCGTTTAATATATTTGGTAGTTTGGATCAATGACATAATATAATTAGGAATGGATAAATGATTCAATTAATTGGGTTGATATGTTAGGTTAATATAAATGTAAAAATTTAAAATTATTTTCTTTATTTATGTCATAATTTATTTTCTAATTTTTAGAAGAGTTTAGAGAAAAATCAATTAATGTAATCACTTTAGTTTAATAAATTTAGCAATAAATTGTTCATAATTTATCAATTTTGTGAACTCAAGAATTTTTTATATTAGATTGTTGACTTACTATAGATTTTTAGATCATTAAATATGAATGATAGCTTTTATATTTTTAGTGGAATCCTTAGTCATATATTTTAGTGTCTTTAAAATGTTTTTCTGTTTTTTATTTTTTATACTTTTGACTTTGTTTTGACTTTATTTTAATTAATATGTTTTTAAGAAAATATTGTCGAGGGATCCATCCGTTGGCCCATCACAAAAATGTGCGGGTGAGATTTTCAACCCAACATCTCTTGGTTCGTTCCCCCACTTTATTTTAAGTGATTTTTTTTAATCCATCAGACGATTTTTTTGATATATTCCCGACTTTCGGATATATCTATTCAGATGTACATTTTTTTATTTGTTTTTATTTTGGATGTTTCCTACATATATACAAAATTATAAAAACTTCAAAAAAAAATCAATTCAGGGAATCTTTCGGATGTGTATATACGGTGTCAAAATGGTTCGTCTTCCTTGAAACGAGTCATTTAATCGCATGCGCATATGATAGGGTGTGCATTGACTTGACAGACTATGGATTTTCGGAAACATTTTCCACTCCGCACGACACCACCAAAAAATCCAAATGAGCGCATCATGTGCATCAGATGGTTTTCTAAATCGAATCATTTTGTTCAAGTGTACTTGAAACCGGGATGCCCAATGCCACTGACACCACCGAAATAGATGACTCATTTAACCACCAATATGAAGACGTGGCCGAATCATTTTATGAAAATAATGCAAGAATTTCAGAGATTGAACGACATTGAAAATGCATCGAATGCAAAAAATTCCAAAGGATTTCCACCAATAGATTTATCCGACGAGTCTTGTTTTGATTCGTTTTGAATTCTTGTATAATCAATTTTGTCATTATAAAATTTTGAAGTTCAATATAATAGTCAATTTTGGATCATCATTGTTGTTTACGCGTCTTCTATGCACTTATATATATATATATATATATATATATATATATATATATATATATATATATATATATATATATATATATATATATATATATATATATATATATATATATATATATACGCTCAAATATTTCTGCCCTAATAAAACTGTTGTTCTGAGCTGAAAATGTATCAACAAAAATTCCGTAGATATACCTACAAAAGCATTTAACGTTTAAACGTTCCGGAGAGACATCTCCAGAACCAAGTCATTCAGGTTAGTTCATGGATATACCTCCGGAAGTATATAACATAAAAGTGATTGGTCCATATTCGTCTAGGTTTTCTATAAAATAGAGGTTTCATGTGTTATCTTTCACACACACCAACACAAAAATGTCTCAATTGTATGATATTAAGATTAGTTGGTATGTCGCAAGTGTCTTCTACACCGACGACAATACACAAGGATGAACTTTCAAACTCACTGATTTCACCTCACTTGATGATATCATCGACGAAATTCATCGTATTCTACCTTACAACGACAAAAAAATGGTGTGGAAGCTCGAATACCGTTCGCCTTCGGTTGACAACGAAGGAAACGTCGTGTTCACCAAATTTGAGTTCAAGACTCGAGCGAATGTTAAAACTATGTGAGATACATATTTAATTTTAAAGAGAAATATCTGCCCGAATTGGAGGCGACTGTAAGAAGAACAATTGATGGAATTTGAAGATAAACGTCCACCAGGTTATTGAAATGTAACATTTAATTTTATGACGAAATCATCAATGTAATGTCTACCATGTTATTGAAATGTAACATTTAATTTTATGACGAAATCATCAATGTAATGTCTATTTTATTTTACAAATGTTGAATTATGGTTGTTATGTTAATTTGTGTTATTTCTGTTTCTTTGTTTCTTCCGCATTTATATTTAAGGTGAAATTTATAAAAAAAACATAAAAAAAAGGTGCGTCTGGACATACATCTCTAAAAGTATGAAGAATATTTTGAGAAACACACATGGTGCCTGAGAAACCCAAGAAATGAGATAAGAAATTCTCGGGTTAATGATGAGAAGGCGAGGTGAGTCAAAACTAACATATTAACCCTTTTGTCATTCGTAAATATGAACAAGGATATGAACCGATCACATATAAGAGTAATCAATCATTATTACAAACTTTAAAATTTTCAAGGACATCACTTTAAAATAAAAGTAGTATTTATGAATTTTATATCATTAGCTACATATTATTCATAACCATTGAGTCTTGAACTTTGTCTTTGTTGATATATATTTTTACTCATTTTATGTAATCTGATAATGTTTTATTGTTGATCATATGACTTCAAATATAGAAGGGATGGGGTGAATTGTGATTTAAAAAGTTTTTAAAAAATTGTACAAATAAAAAACATGTTTTCAATTCAAAGTTTTAAGAAGAAAATGACTTCAAATATAGAAGGGATGGGGTGAATTGTGATTTAAAAAGTTTTTAAAAAATTGTACAAATAAAAAATATGTTTTCAATTTAAAGTTTTAAGAAGAAAATGATAGATAAAGAGCAAAATACAAAAAAAAGATTAGGAATAAAGAAAGCGCACACACTAGAATTATCCTACCTCAACCTAAAATCATGAGATTTTTATTATTAACAAGCTTTTAACATGTGTTCAACTCACGATCTTTACATTAATATTTTAACACAAATTCATCTTACAACTATTATATCTAACAATATTCAAGAGACTAAGATACTAATGGTTCTATAATAATATTATAATAACAACATTAGTTACAAACAATAGTTACATAGGAGTTACTATGAAAAGTGTGAAATTTATAAAAACAGAGTGATAAAAGGAGAGAAGAATTTTTTCAAGTTTACAATTATGTTTCAAATGATCACTAGTGTGCTTTATACAGCAGAGCAGTCATAAAGATTCAAAAAAAAAAAGAAAAAAAAGAAAAAGTCCAAAATCGTTTCTTAATCAACTATGCTAAGAAAATTTAAGAAGGTTTTAATTCTAAGACGTACTACAATCGATTATGTAGTATCCATAATCAATTACTGAGTAGAACTTACAACGTCATCAATCGATTATGTAATATCCATAATTAATTACTGAATAGAACTTACAACGTCATCAAATATACCACAATTGTGAGTGTGTGAATAATAATTTTTCAATTTTAAGAGAGATACTATTAATATAATATGATACTAATAAAATAAAGTTATTTAAACTTCAGATCCAGAACATGATACTAATAAAATAAAGTTATTTAAACTTCGGATCCAGAACGACTTTATGATGCATGCACATTTATTTATTTAATGATGTTCATATAATATTTGATTTTGTTGAGTCAATCATCGGAAACTTTATGTAACACTTTTTTGATTCAGGTCCATTCTTTAATATTATTCATAATCATTAATCTTATTGATTCAACCATCAAAACATGTTTAAACATAATTGACCCACGTTAATTACATCCAACCTTTTTATGTGTGGGAAAAAGAACAATAACAATAACTATCAGAATAAATGACCTCAATCAAAATTAGTCAATATGAAAAAGTGTTAGAAAATACAGACGAGCAAGAATAAGTTAAAAGACGAGTACACACAATCTTTTTAAATCCAAAATAGAAGTGTATTATAAACAAAAAGAGAGATACGAAAAGGGGGTCTTAATACCAAAGTCCTCAAAAGGTTAGCAAAAATAAAAACTAGGGAGACCTAATCTATTTCGAACCAAAGATTTCAAAACAAACATCAGAGTTTCATTCCACCAAACAAAATCGTGAATGATAAGACCTAATGAAATTAAGATGTTTACACATTGATTTTCCTCTAATGACCCCAATAATTCTGCATTAATCGCATGATCAATACCCAAGTTCTCATAAAAAAAGCCAATAGCAATGGCCAAGTAATTTCTAAAAACTCCCCCACACAAGCTACATAACCAGAGGTCCTTAGAGATACCCCATCAGAATTGTATTTGATCCAATAAAAAATTCGAGGAGCCAAAATAACCTCAAATATCCTAGCATGTTTAGTGGGCAGCAATTTCACTTTAAAAGCTTTTATGATGATGAAATCTCGCATGGTACAAGGGGAGGAATTGCTGACAGAGTTGCCAGCCATACACACAGAAGAAATCAACATGTGATTTCATGTCAAAGAAATGTACACACAAAATTTATTTACTCAAATTTAATCAACATAATCCAAGGTATAAAAGAGAACAATTCGATAATTTAATATACTTCAAAAATTATTACAATAGATTATAATATGAGGTTAATAAGCGGTTTTCCAAATTTTCCAATATGTTCAACTTTCAATATATAATTCATATAAATCACAACATTTATAAGTTCTTTTTTTTCAATTCCCTTGAATATTTTCAAAGCTCTGCCAAATTTTTAGAATAATGAATCTTTTCTACCATTATCTCTAAGAGTTTCTTACTTTATATTACATTTAAAAATAAGTATTATATGTTTTAATTTTAGTTTTAATAAAAAAAAATAATAAAATACTTATTTAAGATAGTGTAACGGTGTAACCCATAAGCTGTATTTTCTATCTAATTTTCTTCAATAATTTCTATAAATAACTTAAAACAGTGCTATAAAATTTTATAGAATGGATAATAGAAATCATTGCTTAACCATTACCTTTTGTTTTGATATTGATGTTTTACATTTCAATAGCATTGTTTAAAATTATAAATGTTGTAATAATATGCCTCTAAAAATGCTTTCAAAATAGATTGCGTCTAAAAAAATATTTTCGAACATGGTTAAAATGTACTTTCGTTTCAAAATTAAAGTTTTATTAAAATCATTGTATATAAATTAAAAAAATAATTATTAAATAATTAAATATAACAATTTTATAAAATTGTCTTTAATTACTAATTGAAACACATGTATAGTATTATGTAATAACTTGAAAATAGAGTAAATAGTATATATTAAAGATAAAATTGATAAAAATTAATTAATATTGTATTAAAAATATAAGAAATTCTTATTTTAGAATAAATTTATTTAACTAAAAAATTCTTATTTTGAGATAAAAAGGGTTTTTTTAGGAATTCTCATAGAGAATACATAGAAATATGTATTGAGATTTTTCACAATATTTTATTTTAAAATTTTTAAACTCATTTTATAAATAAAAAATTTATACACATATCCTTCTCTATCTAAACACACTTTATCATAATCATTCAATAAATGTTAAAATTAGGAATGACAATGACTATGATTTTGAGCAAGATACCATAATACATGTTTCCAAATCCATAGTTAAACCATATTTCTCTACCTGAACTCATACTTGTGTGAACACTAACCTTCATACCTGTACCCTAGAGGCAGACATGGTAACAAAACTAATACCTATAAGTATCCATCCGAACCTGCTCCGAAGTTTGACAGAGAAAACCCGTTTTGACTGAATTTGAATTCGGGTTTGGGTTTTCCCTGATTAAAAAATATGGGGAAGAATTGAGTAATGTTGACACTAGTACCCACCCCGAATCCGTCCCCAAACCTACCCCATTTATTTTATCATGTACATTATTATTTAGTTTTGTTAGTTTTTAATATTAAATATGTTGTCAATGTTTTGATATTTTGATTTTTGTTAATTATTTAAAAGTATTTAATACTTATAGTACAAATTCTACAACGATAACAAATTTTGGGTAAATCCATTAATTTCTTTCATTCATGACTGCGTTTTATTACATCAGTAATTAATACTTATATTAATACTTATAGTACTTTCATTTCACAACAGTCTAAGAGTCCTCTAATTAACTCTTGCTGACTACAAATGATAATAACATGACTCAAGACTATACAATAACAACTACATTCTATAATACTTAGTAGATTCTACACCCTTTTCCTCTTTAGAGCTTCACAGTCATTGAGATGTTTGAGCCTTCCATAATTTCAATAGTAATATGTTTTAAATTCTATCTGCCATAAATTCCAGATACTTGACAATTCTAGAACAAGTATCGACCAAAATTTCATCCAATTGCAATACTAATATACATTAATAAAATTTGATCAATGGTACAATTTTAGACCTTTTTTTTTTCCAACTTTCATGCTCTACATTAAAAGTCCAAACCTTATAAATTACCCGATACTCCCAATCGATCCATATGAACTTTCTATTTTGACAGCGACATTTCTAGCATTAGCATGCATTGTAAATTTTATTTTTATCTTTATTTTTCTCTCTCTATATGAGATCAATAATTGTATATAATATTTTTCCAAGGTGTTAACTTTATAGATATGCCCCTACCACCTTTTACCATTTTAGCCGCGAGTAACCGGAATGGAAGGGCAGGTGCTTGGGAGAAAGTAGAGAGAGCAGACACTTTCTTTCTTCTTACTTTCACGTGGGATGCCATCATTATAACTCCCACAACCGCTCCTCTCATTGCAACTTCCACATAATATTCTAAACTATTTTTCTTCTCTTTTTAATCGTGAAAAGATTCCCCAAATACTAGTATTCAATACAACAATAATAATGAAAGAGAAAGTACAATTAAATTTTAAAATTCAATATTCTCTACAGCTCCATGTCATTTCATGAACATGAATTCAACGTTACATACATACACAATAATTTACATTAATAATCATCAACTCGCCTCCTTCACTCGGATCTCAACTCGGGACGACTCGCTTCTAGCCATCTCCTTATATAATTTCCTCCCCATTGTAAATTTTTTTCTTTGTGCAAAATATAACAATAATGCACATAAATTAAATTAAATCCAATACAATTGAGATGGCTTTAAAAAATATATCATCCCTCAAATTTTCCAATCCTCATCTCCATATAAAAAGTAAAATTAGGGTTAAATATTAAACCCGAAATTTACCTTCTATAAATTAATCTCTCGTTAATAACAGAGATTAATCACTTGAGTCAGATGAGATCAGATACCTTAAATGCAATTCAAATTGAGTTGAAACATTGGTAGAATTTCTCTTTACTTAAGTCAGAATCCGAGGTAGAAGCTATCAAAACCGAATCAGCCGATTTAATTCGGTTGGATTGCTACCAAATATTTGTTTCACTTAGACCATGGAGGAGCGGTCGAGATTCAGGCCAAAAATCCACGTTACTTCTAATTCCGACGTGGCAGCGTCTTTGAAAATCTTCAAACTCGAGATTAACAAACCGGTTCGATCCGTTGTTAGACCGGGAAATGAACCGGAGAGCTTCTTCGAAGAATTCTTCATCGCAGGGGATGGTAAGAGGACCGTGGTTAGAGAAACCGTATTCTTCTTCTGCTTGAACAAGAAGCTTCTGGAAAATGGGGTGGTTCAGGTAGGTCGCGCGCATGATAAATCTGGTGTAGTTAGTTCCGACGCAGACTGCCACGTGTCCTGCGGGTACATCCGACGGTGCACGATTAGCTGATGACATACGTGCTTTGTTTCGCCAGCGGCGTAGCATCTGGCGGAGGCGTACAATGTGGCGGATTTTACTGCATTTTGCAGACATTTTTTGTTTGTGTTTAGGTTTGTATACGTCGAGGTTGCTATTTTCGCTGCTTCTACAATGTGGTTGTTGTTTTATTGTTTGACCAAGATGTAACGTTAGAGTGAGAGATGAAGTTGAAGAGAGAGAAAGGGAAGTTTGTGAGGGGTTTTGTATAGTGGGGGGAGATTGATGATTTATAGAAGCGAGGTTGGGAAAATGCCCTTGGTGTTTCGTATAATTACAAACTACTGTCTGTCGTTTTCGTTTTGTAACATATTCAAAGGTGGTGGTGAGCACTTACAACTAGAAGTGACTTATAATGTACTCCCTCAATGTATAATCACTATGTCTTCTATCTTAAAATGAATAAGCTCGTTGAAATAAAACAATTAAAAATAATAATATATCACTCTTTCTAGGCGTAGACAATGAGCTGGGTTGGACGGATTCGAGTCTAAAAATCTCGTCTCTAAACTTATTTTTGATTATTTTTTAAATCGGTTTTGACGATTTAGATTAATACATGTTACTATTGAGACACAAAAAGGAAGAAAATGAAGATGAAAGATGGAAGTAAGAGAGAAGAGAGAAAAATAAAACTTGACTAACTTCTAACAGAAAAATAATTACACTGTCTATCAAATTTGTTTTACGACCTTTTTGGTTTTATATACCATCCATAACTAATTGAAATTCAAATACTAATCAAATTAAACTCAAATGAAACTAAAATGAATTACAATCTAACATCATCTTTACCTAATCAAAATCGACAATACCGATTACATCCATCAAGTGAGTAAAGTCTTCAGTCTTGATTAATGTGGTCAATACATCTGCCACCTGCTTCTGAGTGCTACAACGAACAACTTCAAACTCTCCATTCTGAACCTGTTTTTCAGAAAATGGAATTTCCTATCAATATGCTTACTTCTTCCATGCAACACTGGATTCTTGACAAGGCTTATAGTTGATTTGTTGTCGATCATCAACTTCACATGCTTGCTCACGTTGATTTTCAGATCCTGCAGTAAGTTTAGAATCCACACAACTTGACAAGCATACAAAGCACGTGCAATGTACTCAACTTCACAGGTTGACAATGCAACAACTGGTTGCTTCTTGGAGCACAAAGAAATAGGACCTCATAGATACTTAAAAAAATATCCAGAAGTACTTCTTATGTCAACTCTATCTCCACATCAATCTGAGTTGGAATAATATATCAACTCTGAATATGATTCAACATCAAAGGGGAACAAAAATCCATACCTTAGAGTCCCCTTAATATACTTCAGTATCTTGACAGTAGCCTGGTAATGTCACCACTTTGGTTTATTCATAAACCTACTCATTATTCCAATTGCATAACAAATATCAGGTATAATATTACAAAGACATCACAATGAACCTACCAACTGTTTGAAAATTGTAGCATCTAAATCATCACCCTCAACATCAAAATCTAATTTGTGATTTATTTCAGCAGGTGTGATTGCAAACTTGCAATTTGTTAGCTCAAATCTCTTATGAAGCTCAAGTTCATATTCCATCTGATGCAAGATTATACCCTTATCGGAGTACTTAATCTTCATCCCTAAAAAATATGTCATATTTCCTAGTTTAGTCATCTCAAACTCATTCATAAACACTTTCTTGAACTTAGGTAACTCTTCTGAGCAACTTCTTGTTAGCAATATGGCATCAACACAAAGACACACTATAATCATATTCCTATAATATGTATGCTAAACATAAACACTATCTCCATCTCACATTTTCTAAATCCTTGAATCTTGAAAAACAAATCAATTTTCTGATTCCAGCCTCTAGGAGCTTGTTTCATCCGATACAAGGCTTTATGTAACTTGTACACCATTCCTTCCTGATTCTTTTTCACAAATCCAGGAGGTTGTGACACATAAACTTCCTATTATAAAGGACCATTCATAAATGTAGTTTCGTATATAAATGCATTAGATGTCAATTTTTACCAGAAACTATTACAATCGCCAATTTGATTGTTTCATGTCAACCTACAGGTGAAAACACTACTTCAAAGTAATTTAAACTATATTTTTGTATAAATCCTCTAGCTACTAACATTCCTTTGTATTTACCAATTGATCCATCTGGATTTAGTTTCACCATGTAAAATCATCTCAAGCTGATGGATTTCTTGTTCCTTGGAATCTTAGTCAACTCCTAAGTCTTATTTATTTCTATAACATCAAGTTCTTCTTTCCTAGCCTTCAACCACACTTTCTTCTTGAGAAGTTCTTCAGCACTCATTAGCTCAGATTCTATCAACATGACACACTGAATGACTTCCCATTCAGAGTCTATCTTAGTATCTCGTAACTTGTTAAACTCCACAAATATTCTCGATATTTGTCTGATTCTTTGTGGTCTTTGTACATGTTTAAAATCTTCTTCAGATGATGGAACAATGTCAGATGCTGGACTACCTTCAGAATCTAGTCCACCTTCAGAGGCATGACCACCAGTGTCATGATTACCACTAGAGTTTGAATCATCATCTAAATCAGGATCAGAATCAAATTCACCCTCAGAGTCAAATTCGCCTTCAGACTCTTCTTCAGCATCAGAGTCACCTTCAAACTTTAACTCATCTTTAAAGGCAAAATCTCCTTCAAAGGCATATTCTCCTTCACCGTCTGAAATATCTTCAGAACTTAACTCAGGTGTTAACACTGAACTAGAGTTTTATTGAGATTTGTTCCAATCCCATGCTTCTAATTCTTTCATAATGACATCTCTGCTGAATTCAACTTTGTTAGTGACATGACAATACATCTTATAAGAACCTATAATGTGGTACTTGTCGCTCCCACCAAATGACACCCAAAAGGTCAGAAGGGGTACAGACGCGAACGGTCGGCGAAAGAGGGTGAGAACACACAAGGGTGAACTCAGAAAAGAAATAGTCGCCAGCTAGGCATTTTTATCCCGAAGGAAAGGTAATGCTGCATAAACCTAAGAAGAGATATGGATAAGACGGTTGCGAACCAGAGAGACTGAGAAAGGGGGTTGGTTACAACCTGGGAAGGTATTAGCACCCAGATTGTCCGTCGTACTCGACGGGATCCACGCTTAACAGATTTGTGTTTTAAAGGGGTAGTGTCAGTGCAATCTGTGTATCAAGGCTGGAAAAGAATGCAAGTGTCAGTGTACAAGAAATGTGAAGTTATATATGTGAAGTGTCAGTGTAAGAACATGAATGAAATGCTCATGACCATGAGGCTAAAAGAATAATACTGAAAAGGGGGAATATATAGAGACTTTTGTTCGATAACCGTTAAGTTATGCCTACGTATCCTCTCGTGCAATGAGGAAGTCAGAACACCGTAGTTCGACTCAAAGAGACTGAAGGAATAAATTGACTTGTGAACTGCTTGCTTGTCTATGCTCAAGTGTAATGACCTGTCTGGCTCAGGCGCAAACTGTCTTGCATTAGACGGAAGAAGCAAGTTCTCGGTTGTGAGTGAATGAGATGAGAAAAGAATCCCGGAGGAGACGATTATTGTTTGTTTTTGAGGTTTTCAATCTTTTATTGCTTTTTGAAGTTTGTCATAAGTTAATGAGCTTAAGCCTAAACCAATGGGTTAGTAAACTCATCACATCCTCCCTCTGATTAGGGGTAATGAGAATACCTTAAGTGTGAAGTCAGCATCTCACACTTATTCACCATGGTGTAGGATTAAGATCATTAACCTACTTGTGATTATTTAGATGTTTTTGTTGTTTTTGTTTAGTGTTGAGTAATGAGTTTAAGCCATAATCAGGGATTAAACAGACTCATTACGCCATCCTAATAGAAGGATAATAGATGAGAATGTTTAAGCTGAGGAAGACTCCTCAACTTAATCCATGATTAGGGATTAACCTCATGACAAAACAAAGCCTTTATTAAAGTGGATTTTAGTTAATGGTAAGATGAAGAAATGGATTTTATGATTTGTAAGACAACTTGAGGAGGACTTGTCCATTAACACTAGGGTTAGTCCTTCTTAACCAATTAAGGAAGAATTAGAACCCTAATGCAAGGCCCAAGTTACAAGTTTGATGTCTTAGTGATTATTAGATGGATTGATTAAAGGATTTAAACACATTAAGGGTTTAACACTTAGGATTAAAGTTATACATTCCATCCTAATAGAAGGATGCAGGCATAAGCTTAATCACAAAGCCTTAAAACCTTTAGGGTTTAGTCCTTGATTGTGAGGTGAGAAGAGGAGACTCAAAGAAAACTCAAAGGAAAGAGTCTAAGGGGGACTAAACAATCTAAAAATGTTATCATGCTTGGAAGTCCTAGGGTTTGTGAGGCTTAAGAGGAGAAATCTTCAAGGAATCCACCAAGGAGAAGCAAGATAGAAAAAGGATGAGATGAGAAGAGAAAAGAGGGAAGAGAGGCACAAGTGAGCAAGCTCACTAAAAGACAAGTAAAAATGCAGCAAGGATGCAAAATGATGAGGTGAAAAGAGGTAGGAGGTGAAGGCAAATCCACCTCCCAAACAAACTTACCATTAACCTGAAAAGTTAGTACAAGATGCATAAGGGAAGACATGAGATGAAACAATGCATATGGATGGGCAAAGGCCAAAGTCAGAATCATACACATGATGCAAATGATGCTAAGAGATGATGCAAACACATGTCAAGAGTTGTGGATGATCATACAAGGATGAGGATGCAAATGAAGCATGCTTTGAACCATGAAAGTTCATGAAAGTTTATGAAATGATATGAATGCATAACATGGA
Source organism: Lathyrus aphaca (assembly GCA_963966055.1). Classification (NCBI taxonomy): domain Eukaryota; kingdom Viridiplantae; phylum Streptophyta; class Magnoliopsida; order Fabales; family Fabaceae; genus Lathyrus; species Lathyrus aphaca. The sequence continues at coordinate 642,690,874 of OZ014520.1, read as the reverse complement.
AAATGAAAGATGCAATGATCAAACATGATTCTAATATGTCCTAATATGTCTTATGAATCATGTAGATGCACAAAATGTCATCGCAAGTTCTTAAATGCAAGCAAATGAAAGAAGGATGCAAAGGAAGACACAAATTAGGGTTACATACAACATGCAAAGCAAAAACTCAAAACCAGCAGCAAATGACATGATAAAAAATTGAAAATCCAATCAAGGATACCCTAAACCTAAACAAGTTCACTGCCCAAAGGAGGGGATCTAAATCTTAACCTATTGAAAGTTATGAATTTTCTAATATTGCTAGGGTTTTAAGGTACCTTGTCAAGAAAAATGCAAAACAAATTGAAAATGCAAGATCAATTCATGCCAATTTTATCTTATAAACTCCATGTTATGCAAGATGCAATGCAAAAAGAATCATGATCCAACTCTCAAAGGTTAGACAGAAATGAATTTTCAAAGTTTGAACCAAAATATTACCTCAAAATGAATTTAATTCCAAAGAAAATAATCAAAAGGCATCAAGAACAAAAAATAAATTTGGTTTGAGAGTTGAACAATGTTTCTAAATGTTCCTAAATGCAACATGAATTTTTTTGTGATTTTTAAATACCTAAAAGTATTTTTAATTAATTAATTTTCATTAACTAATTAAAATTAATCTTTTAAATGATTTAAAAATAATTTTTAATGCAAAAAAATAAAAATAAAAATATTTTTGTGTTCTGAAAATTAATGGAAGGTTTGACAAAAAATTTCAGAATTTTTAAATGTTTTTTACTATTTTTAATAATTCGTGCAAAATAAATCAAAACAAATGAAAATAAAATGAATTTTGAATGAAAAATAGGAAAGTCAGCCAATCCAATGGATGAGATTCAAACTCACAGGGGCGGGAATTGACTTGGCGCGCTAATGGACGGCCCAAATTCAAACTGGCCTAATTATGATTAAACCCTAATCCAAAACCCTAATGACTTTCAGATGACCGGAACAGTGTTCCGGTCATCTTCTTCGGCCATCCGAAAATCAAAATCACTCCCTAGGCCATTTTAAAAGCTCTAACTCTCCAGAATTCATCCTCTACCCACCCTAAACACGAATCAAGCACAAAATCATGTTTATCTTTCAACACAAACACGAATCGAATCAAAGAAGTTTTCAGGTCAAACTTTCAGAAGCATGGTTCAGGCTCAAAACTCAATCATTTTAAAAACTAAGAATACCAGAATGATCGGTGGAGCATAAGCAACAATTCTATAGCATAAAAAATAATTTCTGGAAAAAAAGTTCTTGAGGTACCTGAGCTTGAGCTTTCTCAGTTTGCAACTTTCTGACCAGCTTTTTGCTTCCAATCACCTCCAATGATCCCCCTGAGAAGTTTGCAAGGCTTGGTTGGAGTTTAAAATGGTTAATTTGAGAGATTGAGTGAGTTCTGTTCAGTGAGGGAGAGAAATCTTGTTTCAGTTTGAGGATGTTTCAGGGATGAATGAGGGCAGGGAAATGATCAGGGGAATATGCTGAGATGTTTTGTGAAGTTTGTTTTTGTGTTTGATGCTTGTCTGATGAGTTTCGAAGGAAGTTGCATAAGAGGTGGAAAATGAGAATGCTGGCTTGGAGAGAGTTTCAGGCTTGTGTGTGTTATCAAAATGAGTCTTTGGAGTGTGTTTGTAAGGTCTGGATTGGGCAGAGAGTTATTGTGTCACTGTGGGATTGGTATGGTTTTTTTTTGCAAAAAGTCAAGTCTAGGTGTACTTGAGGTATGGGCAAGTGTGAGGTTGTGATAGGGGCATGGTTGAGTTCAGCAGAGATCATGGAGTTCATATGGATCAGATTCTATGAGCTGTAACAAGTAGAGGCATGGCTTCATGAGTTTTTGCAAGTTGGTACATGTTTGCCCCCTTTGGAAATTCATGAAGTTCAAGGCACCAAAATGCAATATTCTTGGGCCAATTCTGACTTTTAGAAGTCACATGATCATATTGTGAAGAGTTTGTGCACATTTGAAGTCTTTAGAATGCTTGATCATATCATTTTGCAAAATGCCTCTTTGGTACATAACTTGAAATTTTGTGATTTTTCCTAACTTTGACAAGCCATAACTTTTGATTCAAAATGAATTAGAATGAGTTCTTGCACTTTTTGAAAAGGGAATGATCCATCTATAACTTTCATGACCAAAGTTTTCCAATTTGAAGCATTTTTGAATCAAAAAGCAAGGGTTGAAAAAGTTTTCCAAAATGGCAAGTTTCCATTACAAGTCATTTCCCCAAAAAGTCAACTTTGCAAATGGCTTGAAATTCTTAAATTTTGTGAACTTCTAACATCTTCTATGATCAAATAAAGATCATACACAATCAAAATGATGATGAACACCCTTTGGTTGGGTCATTGAGGGCCTCAGATGCCCTGATTTTGTACTGACTTGCTCAAAAAGTCAATTCTTGATCAGATGCCTTCCCCATGGAATTTCTTCATGAAAATTGATATGCATGATCCCTATACCATATAGAGACCAATAGAAACAAGAATGACCAAAAAATTTGGAGTTATGGCCTTTGAAACCAAAACCCTAATTCTAGGTCATCTGTGCAGTTAAACCTGGCTCTGCTTCCATGCCAATCTCAGTTCTTGTGATTCTTTGACATTCTTGACTTTGTGAGGATACAATATGATGCTTGAACATACATGGATCCCTTTGAAGTGATTGAAGACCTTTGGAGTGGCTCATATGGCTCTTGGATTGCTCAGATCACAAACCCTAGATGCATATGACTTTGAACCAATGCAATGAATCAAAAATGCAATATGAGATGCTATGATTGAACTTATGCATATGAAAAGACCACAAGACATGGTGTGAATGGGTTAGGGCAAATTTGGGGTGTTTACAGTACTCTACAAGCAATATAACTCTACTTCTATCATCTAACTTCTTTCTCTTAGCATCTAGAAGATGTTTGTATCAAACAAAACCAAACACATTCAGATGGCTCACACTTAACTTATCTCCAGTCCACTTCTATAAAGAAACAATTTCCTCCAGCTTCTTGGTTGGACACCTGTTTAACACATATGTTGTAGTGGCAACAACTTCTCCTCACAAGGTGTGATGAGCTTCTTTTCCTTCAGCATGCTCCTTGTCATATCAAGCAAAGTTCTGTTTTTTCTTTCAGCAAGACCATTGTGCTAAGGAGTGTATGAAGAAGTAAACTCATGCTCAATTCCATTCTCATTTCAGAACCTTCAGAACTCTATAGAGTTGTACTCACCTTCATCATCAGTTCTAATAATTTTCAGCTTTTGACCACTATGTTTTTCATCCTTCACCTTGAATTTCTAAAACTTGACAAACACCTTATTCTTAAAATTTGATGAGTGCTACCAATGTCATCCTCATGAATTCATCCATAAAAGACACAAAATACTTGTTTCCTCAGAGTAAAGGTACTTTAAATGGTCTGCATACATCAGAATACACAACTTATAAAATATGTTTTGGTATTGGAGCCACTTCTATTGCAAATGGAAATCTTGGTTGTTTGCATTTCATGCATATCTCACATGACTTATTAGGCTTCATAATCTTAGGAATGCAATGTAATAACTTCTTAGAACTCAGATTCCCTAAGATTTTGAAGTTCAGATGCCCCAATCTCTTGTGCCATAGCTCACTGTAACCTTCAACACCTTCTGCACTAAGGCCTTTAGTGTTAGCAATTTCAACATTCACCTTGAATGTTTTGTTGCTTCCCTACTCAAACTGCATAATCAACTTCTGATCGGAATCATACAACTTCAAGAGGTTGTACTTCATAATAACTGAGAAACCTTTCTCAATTAGCTGACACACACTTATCAATTTATTTTTCATGCCATGAACATACCAAAAATCCTTTATCAAAATAGTTTTGTCATTCTTCACCATGACCTTGACATTTACCATTCCTTAATTATCATCAACACATTTGATTTTTGTCCTCTTTTTAGAGTCAAAATTAATTTTCCATTATTTATTTCCAATTAGGTGATTTGAGCAGACAATGTCCACATACCACCAATCTACCAAATATCCACCATTATATTCATAAGCCATCAATAATACAAGTTCATCATCAGACTCGCCTCTGGATATATTTTCTTCTTATGATTTAGTTTCTTTGTTTGACCAACAGTCAACAGTAAAATTAACAAACTTCTTACAATAGTAACATTGAACCTTTTTCTTCTCATTTTTATCCTTTCCTGTCTGATGTTTATTCTCATCAGAGTTGGAGGCTTCTAACTTCTGATAGCCATTACCATGTCTCTTCCTGGTCTCTGGTTAAGACTGTTTCAAATTCTTTTTACCAGAAGACACCTTCAGAGCTTATTTTACCTCTCTTTTAGAGGTTCTTTCAGTCAGGCGCAACTCTTATGCTTCTAGACTACTCTGCAACCCTTCAATTCTCATGGTGCTCAGATCATTAGAATGTTCAATTGCTACAACAATGTAATCAAACTGAGGAGTAAGTGATCTCATTACCTTTTTGATGATTACTTGCTCATAGAGAGTCTCTCCATACAATTTCACCTTATTTGTTATCAGAATCACTTTGGAAATGTAATCAAGTACCTTCTCATTATTCTTCATGTTCATATTCTCATAGTGTTTTCATAGACTGAAGGTTCACCTTCTTCATTAATGCATCACCGCCGAAGTATCGTACTAGTGTGTCCCACGCAGTCTTCACCGTCGTTGAATCAACGATCTTCTCAAACACATTCATATTCACACACTGATGGATGTAGAACATAACTTTGTGGTCCTTCTTCCTCATCTCTTTATATGTGGTCCTTTGTGCTTCAGTTGTAACCATTGTATAATTGTCACTAACAAAATCAAGAACATCTTGAGCGTCAAACAACACAAGCATCAGAATCATCCACTAATTCCAATTCTTTACATCAAATACTGGAAGATTCGTGTTCAAGCTACCGTTTTCACCGTTCATCTTTGATCTTGTGCAAGAACTCAATCAATTCTCACAAAACCCTCATGTTTCCCAATCCCACAGAATTAAGAAATGTGATTTTGTTACGATTTTAAACTTCAATTAACTATGAATTTCAAAACCGAAATCAATCACACAAACCTAGCGTTTACTCGTGTTTCCCTTGGTGTTTTTCGTGGATCTGAACCAGAACTCTAGATATCAATTATTGGTGCACAAGAAGGGAGAAAATAAAGATGATGGAGATGGAAGAGAGAGTTAAGAAAAAAAGAAAATGTAACTAACTTCTAACAGAAATATGATCACACTCCCTACCAATTCACTCTTAAATTTAATTGCAGACTTCGTTATAAATAATAAGTACAATTTAAATTAATTATTCAATAAAGAAATCTAAATCACATTCTAAAAATTCAAAATATATATTTTAAATTTAATATAAATGAAAGAAAATCTAATATTGAAAATTTCACTATGAGGTTATAAAAAATAAAATGTTAATATTTTACCACACCAATTTAAGTCCATTTGCAAAAAATAAACATGCATGTTGATATTTATTTGAGTTCATTTGGGTACCTGCGAATTTATTTAAATGACCAAATTCTTTCATTTAAATTCATTTGAAATCGAGATTTGAGTCTGATGACCCACTAACCCATTCCAATCCAATTCAATTCAGTTTTTCAATTTCGATTACTGTGGATTAGATCGGTTTGCAGATTATTTTCCAGCCCTAATTCTTTTCAATTATATCTATAATTAATACTATTTTATTATTTTTTAATTTAATTTATAAGAATAATTTTATAAAATTTTATTATATCTCTTTGATATGATTTATTTTTAATTTGTGTAAGATGATAAATAAAATAACTCATTTTAAAATAAAAAAATAAACATAAAAAGATTAATTAAAAAAATTTATATTTAATCTAAAAATTATATTAATTACTATAATAAACCTATATATTTACAGACTCAAGATTTATATATAAATCGGTAAGATAAAAAAAAAATCATAGTAGTGATTATGACTTATAATACTCTTGACCATCAACTAGTTCTACATCATCATCATCATAATAATAATAATAATAATAATAATAATAATAATAATAATTTGTTATATAACACTCTAATAGTCTTAAAAAACATGGTCGTTTCAATCAATCTCGAGGCCTAAAGCTGATTCTAAGAATTTGAAATTTATAATATTAATGTTTTTATAAGTAATTTAAATAAAATTATTTTTTGGGATTTTTGAGATGCAAAATCATTTATTAAATTATTATAACCGTTTTCTTGTAAAAAAAAATTCAATAGATGATAAAGACGACTCATTTAATCTTTGTTGTAACATTATTGATCGTATATAGAATTTTATTAACTTTAATTTTGAAAAACTACATTGCGTAGAGGCAATACGTATCAAAATTATTAACATTATTCTATAAGCAATATATACATTTGAAAAAGAACCAATTCTTTTTATATTATAAAGTATGTCAATTAGTGTATAATTTTCTATATATGTATAATTTCTTTTAAGATGTTTAGTTATGTAGATAAATTCAATCCATCAATATCTAAGTTTTCATTATGTTTTAATGAATGTTCATGATTAAAACAATATTCTTATAACTTTCCATTATCTAATGACCTTATTTTCTTGATGCAAGAATATAATTATACAATATAAATTATTCAAACATATTTTAAAATCATGTAATTGTTTTATCTACTATGTATAAAAAATAGTCATGTCCAACTATTGGAGATATATGAACTTATGTAAATATGTAGCTTAGAAAAGAAGTTAGAGCTAGATAAAAGAGTTAGTTAGGAACCCTAACTAACTCTAACAAACTCTTGTAACAAACAATGCATGGTAGTTTTCTATATATACTCCATGCAAATCCTTTAATCGCAATGAGGAGAATGAATAACAAAGTGAAACTCCAACTCTAACACTAACAGAAACTCAAATTTTAAGCTCATAAATTACTAAATATTCAGTTTCACTCTTTATTATAGGTTTGTCATTAACTTATGCAGGAAAATGGTGTTGCCAATATTTTGTAAAGGAGCATCTTTGACTCCATCAAAAGGGTAAGGGGCGTCCACAAATTCCAGATCTTCTGTGCTATCATCATTGTCCATTCCTTCTCCATTGGGGTGAAGATGGGGACTATCTTCAACAAAGGAGATTTCCACGTCTTGAGAGCCAAGATTAGCAAGCACAGAGTCATGTAGGCTTTCCTGAGGGTCCATAAATAACTCAATATAAGTGCACGCAATATCGGTATCAACATTCTCTTTTTCCTTGGAATGAAGAATTGTTTTCTTTTAGAGTTAACATTGACATCACGAGTGTCATCCTTGTTATCACCCCGTTTATAAGGAGGAATGGGGAAAAAGGTTTTCTTTGTTGTTTGCTTATGTTTTTGAACTATCACTTCTTCTCTAATAGATGATTGTTTGTGTTTTTAAATTGTTATTTCCTCCCCGTTGGATTAGGCATGGCAACGGAGCATGGCGGGGGTGAGTTTAGCTACCTCGTACCCGCCTCCCTGTAGCTGACCTGCCCCCATCCCCAAATCCAATCGGGTGTAAAAATTTATCACCCAGACCCGCCCTCGATGGGAACGAGTTTGCCTGCACCCTCCCACACATGAACAAAATTATCTTTTGTTCCTAAAGATGAGGGTTCGAGTGAATGATGAGAAATGACTAATGATGATTTTTAATTACTTCTCCAAAAGTGAATAAATGTGTAATAAAATAATTTAAATAAGAGTATTATAGTAAATTCCATAAGACCGGGCATGGTGAGGGCGGGTACAGGGCGAGTAATAACATCCCCCCGCCCCCGCAATTACAAACTGGGTTTCCCCCGTACCCAATCAAACCGAGTTACCCCCGGTTAATTTTGGGCCAGGCCCGGGCAGGCCCTTTCTTTCCATGCCAATGTTAGATGGGTGTTTCTTACATTAGGAACTGTCATGGCCAATGAACCTACATTTGTCATAGAAATCTGGTATGTTTTCATATTCTAACTCAAAAAAGAAAATCCTTTGTTTCAACTAAAACTTTGTATCTTAGCTCATTCATCAAGTTAATATCAACAAGAACCATAGCAAAATGACCAAATTTTCTATCAAAGATAAACTTGTTTATGGTCGAATCAATACAAATAAACGTGCCTAAAGTACTTGCAATAGCAAACAAAATTTTAGGGTGCCAATACTCATGCGCCAGACCAAAGATACAAAGCCAAACCTAGGCCGATGTTTGATGTTAGATGTTAGGATTAAAGTCATGATACCACGCAAAGAGCTTAAGAAAACCATGATTCAGACTCCATGAACCAAATGAGCGAACCTTTTGCGGATATTCAAGAGAAGAAAATGAAAAATCATAAAAGCCTTTCCTTAATGAAGTGACACCCCATTTTATGAGATATTTCCACGTATTGATAAGATTGTCACGCGAGGCATCAACATTCAAAGGAGGTGACCTTTGGGTCAAATGACTATACCATGAAGGTTGTTCTTACAAGAATCAATACTAGTTTGATACTTATCTTCAAGAATGGTAATGGAGATACGATACCCCTTTACCACCGGCTAAGGAATTTGAACAACCAGAATGTTACAAATTGTCTCAATAGCTTGAACAAATATTTTCTTCTGATTGGGGGAGGGTGATTTGAGAGTGTTTGGGTGAGAGGAGTTAGGACGAGACCAAGGAATATTGTCTAAACCAGAATGTACTCTTCATTTTTAATTGTATTTTTTTAATTTTTTATTCATATCAATAAAGTTAAAATTGATGTTTATTTTTAAATTATAAATTTCATTTTATATATAATATTCTTAATTATTTATTAACTCGATTTATTTTATCCCTTTTCATAATAAATAATTAAAAATAACTTTAACAAAACTATAATCAATATTAATTTAAACTTTAAAATGAAATTTTATAAGTATATAAAAGTGTTTAAAAAAGAAAAGAAGAAACATTACGAATTCTACTTGACAATGTACCTTCTCGTTTGATGCCTAATCAACTCTACCAATCAATTGCTAAAGGCTAGGCTGGCAGATTATTAAAATGGTGTGCCTTTTTCTTCAAGAACTAAAAATATTACAAACCAACAAATAACTATAATTAAGTCTTCTAAAAAAGCACCTTTTTTGCAAACCTCCAACTCTGACCATACTCCATGTGCAAGGTTGCCCCATCTCTTCTTTCTTTATATTTTCCAAATATACAGCCAAAACACACTTATTCTAATTCTAATTCTCAATATTTTTAGCATCTTACCCAATAAGATTTCAATTTAATTCACTTCTTATTTTAATGATTCTTAGCTTAATTTATCAAATGGAATATCCACACTTGTCACTTGCTCACACCATTAACACTAATCATTTTCTTTATTTTTTAATAATAACAATCAATTCAGTCAGCAAAAGTCGATATTATTAGATTCGACATGATTAGATTTAGATTCGAGATGTCACGTACGATAGTTGTTAGTTATAATTATCACTTCATTTTTAAATAACTCCAATAACAATTATTTTATGATAGACAATAAACTGTATCGTTATTAATTTTTGAAATATCGTATCGATCTTTATAAAAACTAATTAATTGTTATAACATTGTTATGCATGCGTCTTTGCATTTTCTGGAAAAGATTTACTATTTCTGATGTTAATAAGAAAATTTATTAATTGTTATAAAAAACCTAAATAAATAAATCTTAGAGGCTCTCATAGCAAATTAGAATTCATCACAAATATTTTGAGCTAAATAGTTAGTATGATCCAATTTGGATTTGTGGGTCCAATTTGTTAGTTTTAGTAAGCACTAATGTTAAAGCATGGTGCATCCCCCTCAATGTTACATTTGCTTAGTTTGATTAGAGCACAGAACCCCACTTGTTAGAACCTTAGGATCATGGCATTTATTTGCCTTGTTCAATGTTTTCCAACAAAACACATATCCAAAGCAAATCTCTTAAATCTCATTAAGAAAACTTTAATGGACAAAACCATGTAAATAATGTCATATGTGACATGTGAATTATGTTCCATCCGTGTAGTTTCTTATATTTTTAATCAGCCTTTGATATGATATTTTATTTTTGGATTTTACTGAGACACAAAAATTGGTAGGGAAACAAGAAGAATATATGCTTGATTTGAATAAGGGTATTTCCAAAAATGTAAAAATAAGTACAATTAAGCTGAGAAAATGTTTTTTGTTTTTATATCATCATGTTAAATTTTAATTTTAAAATGAGGAATGAGAAATTTTCAGAAATTCAAAAGTTTAGAATATTGAGATTAGAGTAGTAAAACGGGTCTAATCCATTAAATATATTTGTATTGATTATATTTTTGTTAGTTTTTTTGTAGGTATGATTTTTTTTTTAACTTATACTTTTTAATATACACGCCTTGTCATACCATTTTTTTTTTACGGACTTTTATGATTAAACTTAATTTTTTAAGAATTTAGACGTTGAAAGTGAAATATTTGTAGGTCTGTCTGTCCTATTCACTCATTGTTTTATGTTCGTATTCTTAATTATATTTACAATGACTTACACTATTTTTTATTGATGAGTTTTATGAGAGACATACTCGTTTGCTTCCTAATTGAGATATTGAGAAAGTTACTTCTTTTACATTATCTGTGGATGAGTTAAACAACAATGAATGTCAAGTTTAGGAAAACTTTGAATAGTGGCAAATGGATAATGCATGGTGTTATGTTGTTTGTTTTAACTTTTCAATCTTCTTGATTTTATGTCTTTATTTATTTGGGATTAATATACACTGCACATGTTTGAGACATCTTTAATTCTTCAATTAGTTGGTGCAATGCATCTCCCATCAACATTTGAATTTTTAGAAGTAAATTTAATTACTAGAAGATATAACAATAAAGTATCGACATTGGGTGCATAAATAGAAAATGATTGGTATTTATTTGTTTTGTTTCATAACTTATTGGTTACTTGACAGTGAAGAAAAAATCAGAGACACTATAATTCACTCTAATTAAAAGAAAATTAATATATATATATATATATATATATATATATATATATATATATATATATATATATATATATAATATTTGTGATTAATTAAATAAATATGGAGTAATAAGTTTTTTCTTTTGTTTATCACTACCGGTTTAGTCCGGTTCGGAGGTCAGTTCTGATCACAATTGATTTTAGCCCCCTTCAGATCGTAGTTATGGGAGATCGAGTCATAATTCTCTCTATCAAGTGCAGCGTCAAATACCACTATACCAACTAACTAAATATTGGTTTCTAATAATTTTTATTTACTTAGATGGATAACGAAAAATTAAATAGATATGGAGTAATAATTTATAATTTATATTTACTTAGATGCGTACATAGTGAAAAATTCAATATAATATGAAGGGTGGCCCCCATGCAAGCTGGCTTACGGCTAAACAAAAGTATAGTGCTAGTATGACGTAGCTGGCACATGCTAAACCGATAAAATTAGAGTCCCAAATAATCATTCTTTCTATTTCATTTTAAAGAATAAATTGGTATCGTTCTCTTTTATAAAAAAATATTAATTTTTTATATTCATTAAATAGCTAATATATTTGATTTTTTTATAGATTAAATATTATTTATTCAATGAATTTAATGAGTTAAAATTTTCTTATAAAAGAGAATGGAGATAAATAATTCATATATCTAATTTAAATATATCATTTATTAAATAATTCTAAAAAGTTAAAAAAAATCATAAAAAAGAATAAGACTAGGAGAGTATCATGTAAAATGTGCAAACGTGGACTTAATATTTTTAAGAAATAAGCTATATTTCCCTCCTTTTTTCATCATAATTTTCACAAATGTGTTTAAAATGATAAAAGCCTACTTGTAGACTCTTTCTTTAGTCCATATACGAACTCCCTTAATAGTATAATTAAATAAATTTGATAGACTAAATTAACTATAAGTTAAAATTTTAACAATTACAAGAATAAATTATGAGCAATATAAATGCGAGCAAGGTTTATTTTAATGAATTTTAGTTTTTATTTTGTAGATACTATTTTGTAAATGAATTTTAAAAAGCAACTTAATTTTTTTGTTAAAATTTTACCATCAAAATTTATTTTGAAGTTATGCAATATTATAAATTTACTATTACTTTACAACGGTTGAATAAAAGATATCACCACATCTGATCAACTCTTGTGAGGTAAGGGATAATTGTATACATGGTGTTTTCTAGAACGATCATACCATCACGATTATAAACTATGTAGCACTACTTATTACAATAATTACTTTAAACAATCGTTATGATATTTTTAATGTATAACATTTAACAACGGTTGGTATAACATTTAACAACGGTTGGTATAAACAATCGTTATGATATATACACTGAGTTTATTATAAATTATGTGGAATGTTTATTTCCTTGATGCTCACGAAGCATATAACCTTTCAATTTGATCTAGAACATTATAATATGACAAATTAAATTATATTAGAAAAACACGCATTAACAACAACATTTATCAACATCAAACTTTAACATACAAGATATAACAAACAACTCATATAAAAAACAACAAAATCATTAACACATAACATAAATTATAAACAACATACAAATTTTATTAATAACACCAACAACATATCAACTCATAGAATATTTCAGAAATATACATGTCCCATAATGACATCCACAATTAAAGGAGGATGAAGTTGAAGTGAAAACAACAAACTTGTGTTAATTTTGAATGAATATCATTTTTGATATTTAATTACTGGGAAAAACCCAAGTCCCACATTGATTAAAGATATAATTCATAACACCCACCATGTATGTGCACCAAGTCAAAAAAATGATGGACGCAGTGGGGTGTATTGGGAAAACCAAATCTCAAATATTGATAATTAGGGTCACCCACCATTTATATACACACACCAAACCCAATAGCGTTGGCCGTGAGGGGATGTATTGGAAAAAAAACTCAAGTCCCGCATTGATTAAAGATAGATTTCACAAATGATTTATATAGACTGACACCCCGCACCTTACCAATCAGTTTTGTATGGTTGAGTTAAACCAAACTTCAATTCTATCATTCACACAAGTTTACAATCCTCACTTTACCTTCATCCTCGTTATTGAAACAAACATCCCTACCTACAATAGTACATTAACAAATTTTGAAACAAAAATTATTGTAAAGACGTAAACAAAAAGTAAACAATATGTTTGGGATTTCCATATGAGAGAGACGAGCGACAAATATGTTAGGAACCTGTACGGTAACTATTTGCTAGAATTTGATGCAATAAATGTAACTCTTCAAAGAAGACAATTTCGTTAAATATGTTTGGGATTTTCATATGAGAGAGACGAGTGACAAATATGTTAGGGTTTTGTTTTGAGAGAGATGAATGAAAGAGATATTAGAGTTTTGTTTTGAGAAAGACAACTATTATGTAGTGAAACGAAAAATAATTTCAATTTTATCTATCTATCTATCTATCTATATATATATATATATATATATATATATATATATATATATATATATATATATATATATATATATATATATATATATGGTGAACACTCTGATACCCTTGAATTTAGTTGGGTACCGGTAGCTTTAACCAATCCAAAGCTATGATTCAATGCCATGTCATTTTATTGTATTATTTTATTTTAAAATACATTAAAATATTCTTACAATTTACACTAAAGGTACCGATACCCAATTACTTATTATGAGTACCTAAGAATATATATATATATATATATGATCTCACCTGATCAGGAGAGCCTTCCAAGGATTTGAGACTGGGCCATAGAGTAAGGTGAGTGAAGGGGGGTGTACCTGTAAGGTGCTCCAATGCTTAAGTCAGAAGAGGTACAGAGTAAGGTTATTAGAAAGTAAGTTAGAATACCTGACCCTTTGCTATGAAAGGGTATTTATATTGAGCCCTCAGCGCTGGGCCAAGGCTCCTACTGGGCTGGATTAGCTAGGCCCAAGGAGGAGCTGCCAGGGGACGCGTGAGAAGCGTGAAGACCTAGACTGAAGGTCTGCTCCCTGGTCCAACTACCCCTATCCCTAAGGAGATAATACAGGGGAGTTGGGTGACGTGTCAGATGATGTGGCGGAAGTGGTTCTGCCCGACATAGCTTAGGTGCCCGCTATATAGGTTGGTGATATGTGGATGAAGAACATTGAGCGGGCAACGCACTCTTTGCCCGACACTCAGTCAAGTTGTCGAGGTGACGACCCCTCGAAGCGGGTGGAAGAACCTTTGGGCCGTGCCGTGCATATCGTCGTGGCCCAGTCCAGAACAATATATATTTGTGACAATTTTTTATAAAAACATAAATGGTTTGATATATAATTGAAAAATATTGTTATTTTGAAATTTAAATTGGAAAATAGGATTATTTAAAATAAAAAAATAAAATCAAGCATCCATGTTAAATGAATGTGTCTACGTCTAACTAGCTAGCTACTTTACTTGAGTAGGATATAGCAAATATTTTGTAGTTGGTATTGACATTAACAGTTAAGTGCATGATTAAGTTAGTGAACAAGAAAATATTGACCTGAATATTACGTTCTATTATTATGTGTGAAAACGCCAAAATGGAAATCGGTTGCATTGTTTGGTTGCAGTTTCACAGATATTGTTAAAATATATAACAACAAACTATACTATATGTAAAGCCAAGAATCATCAATTAATATTAATTTATCAAATGTATGGTACCATACGACGCATCTGAATAAATAGTAAATTTATTGTACTGCAGCAACTGTTAACAACCTCATCATATGCATGCCTCTATCTCTTTGATGTTGACCTCTTCATTATTTTTCTTCTTCATATTCTCAGCTCTAATGTTTTGACTTCATTTTGAATATCATAACTAAATTTTATTATGGAAAATAAATATAATTTATATATAGTACATGTGTAGAAAAAACTCTGTAGCAATAATAATAATAATAATAATCAAATAATTGATAAAATACATGGAGCCATGTGGTATATGGCGAGCATAAAATGGAATATATTTTCCTTTTCATATTGATTAATTGCACACCATACTTGACATTCATTCCTTCATATTGATTTTTTCCGTGACAATTACTCACTCTGTTTCAAATTATATGATTTTTTAATATTTCACTAATAATAAATATTATATTGAAAAGAAAAATTATGAATAATTTTATAATATTATAGATGAAATTTTTTTGTTACAAAAATTTAAAAAAATTAAAAGAAAAAATAATAAAAAATAATTGATAATATATTTTAAAAAAATTCATTAATATTACATTAGAATTGTAAAATAATTTATAATTAAAAATATATTTTTTTGACTAAATAATTTATAATTTGGATAGCTTCAATAACAGCTTACTCAACGCTAAGAACTTTAACAAAAAAATTTCTTTTATATTAGAAAATGCTCTCAAGAGTTTCTTAAGCTGACACAATAAAAATCTTGGCAAGAAAAAACGAACTTTTAAATAAAAGTGTTTTATTTGGTTGGAACATGAGAGCACTTTTAAACAAAAGCAATCTCATATTTTTCTATTTTATTGTTTCAACGTTATATTTTAGGGCATTTCTTATAAAAAGTGCGATTTGGAACTATTAAGAGTATTTTTTTAATGAAAAAATATTTTTCTTATTCTTATTTTTAATAACAGACAATTATAATGCAAGTAAGATCATATTTTCAAACAAATACAAACTCATCATATAATAAAAAATAACACACTTATAATACAGTTCACACTCACACACGTTAATTTTCATGGAGTGTTTTTTTATTCTATTTCAAATTTATCATATAAAATAAATAATACATTTATAATATAAGATTTTTGTTAGAAAAAATAACCACCTGATACGAAGGATGAATGCTATTTTGGTTAAATGACTAAATTTTGTAAGTTAGAAATTTTGATTAGTTATGAGATATTTTATCTTTGATTATCTCTTGCACACACTATTTAATTGATTATCTCTGGTGTGCATTCACAGATTCACTTTAAATTATTTACTTAAGATTTGTTTCGCGTTTGATTCTTCAAGAATGATGCAAAAATTGTGTTTAAAAGAAGTTTATTTTTAATAAAATAAATTTGAAGAAAATACGTGTATTGTCCAAAAAAGTATATGGTGTGTGTGTTCCACCTGTAAGGATAAGGAGATTCAAAGATCCTAGTAGATATATTACAATTTGGGGGAGAGGGTTATCTCACGACGGCGAGAAGCCATGTATGGTGGTTTTTGAGTCTAGTAGTAGTAGTAGTAGTAGTAGTAGTAGTAGTAGATGACTTGAGAATCCCCTTATTCCCTAAAGGGATAATGTATTTATAAGGTTTCTCGATGCCTAGGGGTTTCTTGGAAAACACCATCACCCTTAGTTAAAAGGTAGACAATTGAATCCCTATTTCTAATGAGGGACGTGGTTAGTAACGATTGTGCCTTTCTTGTTACCCAAGACACATTTTATCTAACGTTTTTCCTCTTCAAGGGCTAGGAAAACTTAAGGGTGAGGCGGTACCTCCCTTCGGGCGACCTCACTTCATTTCCTTTTCTTAGGGAGGTGCCAAGTTGACGCCTTAGGCGATACTATTTGAAAATATAAGGTTTCTCGATGCCTAGGGGTTTCTTGGAAAACACCATCACCCTTAGTTAAAAGGTAGACAATTGAATCCCTATTTCTAATGAGGGACGTGGTTAGTAACGATTGTGCCTTTCTTGTTACCCAAGACACATTTTATCTAACGTTTTTCCTCTTCAAGGGCTAGGAAAACTTAAGGGTGAGGCGGTACCTCCCTTCGGGCGACCTCACTTCATTTCCTTTTCTTAGGGAGGTGCCAAGTTGACGCCTTAGGCGATACTATTTGAAAATATAACATTACATAGACCATCAAGCATGAAACCTTCAACAAAGGGGGAAGTGTTTTTTTAACTCCAGCTAATGGGAGTATCCCGTTGACAAATGTTTCTCCTTATGAGGTTCCAGTTGACCTTTAGGAATCTAGACCTTTATGAGGCACTCTTATTCTATATTTTGAAAAACCTAAGTTCCTCAAACGTTGTATCTTGTAGCCCGACTATTTAGATGTCGAGTCCCTCAGACAGAGTTTTTAGCCTTTCTGGCAGTCCCTCACACAAGATTTTAATTAACTTTGGGGATTCTAAGTCCCTCAAAAGTTGTATCATGCAACCCGATTGTCGAGATACGGAGTCCTTCAGACATGGTGTCTAACCTTTTAGACGGTACTTCCACCAAACCTTCTAGTAATACTTGACACAAAGTATACGGGGCTTGATATGGGTTGCACCCCTAGGCATGATTTGTTGAAGTCTTCTCACCTTAGGGGATATTAAGACCCTCAAACAAGATTTTTATCAGTTTTGGGGATTCTAAGTCCCTAAGACGTTGTATCACGCAGCCTGGTTGTCGAGACGCTGAATTTCTAAGGCACGCTGTTTAACCTTTCAGGAAGGACTTCCATCGACCCCTCTAGCAAGAATTGATACCAAGTCTCCGAGGATTGATATGGGTCACACCCTCTAGGTGTAATTTTTAGAACAAGACCCGCCCGAGGAGATACATAGTCCATCAGACGAAAGTTTTATCTTGGCTAATTTGGCATAGCCCAAGAGGGAAGCATGGGTCCTCCTGGGGAGGTTCAGTTGCGTGATTTCCTCGAGTGGCAGTAGTGATCCTTCCGAGAAGGTCCAACATCCAATTGCCTCGAGAAGAGACAATGATCCTTTTTGTGAAGATCCAATATATAATTGCCTCGAGGGGCGAAAAGGATTCTTTTATGAATGTGTAATATATTAATGTTG
This sequence comes from Lathyrus aphaca, assembly GCA_963966055.1. NCBI lineage: Eukaryota > Viridiplantae > Streptophyta > Magnoliopsida > Fabales > Fabaceae > Lathyrus > Lathyrus aphaca. The sequence continues at coordinate 642,672,928 of OZ014520.1, read as the reverse complement.
TAAGGGGGAAAGGATCATTCTATGAAGGTCTGTCATATAATTGTCGTGAGGGGCGACAAGGATCCTTCCATGAAGGTCTGGCACATAATTGCCGTGAGGGGCAAAAAGGATTCTTCTGTGAATGTCCAACACATAATTGCCTCGATGGGAGGCAAAGATTCTACCATGTCCAACATATAATTTCCTCGAGGGGTGGTAAGGATTCTTCGATGAATGTCCAACATATAATTGTCTCGTGGGGGACAAGGATACTTCCATAAAGGTACACCACAAAAGATATTTTAAAGAGGGGATATCCATGGTAGAGCAGAATATCTGAATGATTGTTCAAAATTACACAAATATAATATTTTTACTGGAAAGTTACAAATAACTTTAGCTATAATAATATCGGAGATGAAGCGTATTCTAGGTCTTGGATAAAAGTGATCCTTCAAGCTCATACAACTTGTATCTTTCATGAGGAATTTTTCGGTATATGCGATATGGTCCTTCCTAATTAAGTTGCATCTCCCCTATCATGTAAGCATGACTACTTCCTTTAGTATCAGGTCTGCCGCACATTTTAATCCTATCTTGTTTTCTTTTCCTTCAAAATGGGCTCATCGGCATGACGACGTCTCAATTTCTGAGGGAAAAATTGTGTCATCCCCATATACTAGGGAAAATGAGGTTTCCTTTGTGGTGGATTGTGGCATGGTATGATTGACCATAGTATCTCGTGGAGCAGTTCCATCCACAAACCTTTGGCACCGTCTAGTTTATTCTTGAGACCCTTGAGGATTACCATGTAATATGTTAGGTCAAATGGGTTTTGGGAAAAACCATATTGTCATCCATTGAATGAAATTGTTGTTTATGTGTGTTGTTGTGTTTGGCCAAATAGGGTTTTGCCATCTATGAATATATATTTTGGCATCTATGAATAAATATTTTTCATGTGTGCGTATTATTGTCGTGACCAAATAGGATTTAAGATAATTCTCCTATGATCATCGTATAATGATTTTTTTTTATTGATAAAACAATAGGAGTTTGTGTGTTCCTTGTGATGAAATTGTTGTTGTTATGAGTAGTTTATGGAATTGAGATATTTGTGCATTTGGTCAAACTGTATGGTATGTATTTTTTTCTAATTTCTACAAAATGTCAGAAAAACATGATTTTTTCCAAAGAAAAAAACCCAAAAAAGCTATTTTTCGAAAAATTGGACTTTTTTTTGCCAATAATCGAAAATCAGATTTTGAGGGGGAGGCTGAGTAGAGGAGCCGCGACGGTTTAGCCACGCCGTAAGGGTGTCCGATGGAGCTACACCGCTGGTTGGAGTTAGCATCGGGCGCGATCTGTGCCGTGGCAGAGTCGTGTCACGAGTCAGCGTCGGTTGCAGGCGCGATTCGAGTCAGAGATGGGCCACACAAATGTTAGAACAACATAAAACAATAAAACCAGAATTTGAAAGTGAAGGTTTAACAATGGTGAAAATGGAATTTTGGAGAAGAAGATGAAATTGAGAGAGAAAGAGAATTAGAGTAGAGAGAGTAAAATTGGGATGAATATACACTTTTGCATTAACCTTGAATTGAGAATTACAATGAGTATTTATTGGATACAATTGAGAGAACCAAAAACAAAAGCAAAAATACAACTAAAGTGCAATGCTGTTAATTCAGTTATTTTTTCTGTTTTTGACAGTGGTAACCGGTTACTCACCAGAGGGTAACCGGTTACTGCTGTTGCAGACAGAAAAATACTGCATTAAACAGCTCTTTCAACACACCACCTCACTTTAGTTGATCCAAATCCAGCATGTTCAAGCTCTTCACTAGTCTCTTGAACGCCTCATTTGTCACACCCTTCGTCAACAAATCCGCAACTTGGTCTTCGCTTCGGCAATAGCACAATCTAAGCTTTCCGTCACCAACTAGTTCTCTCAAGTAATGAAACCGCATCTCGATGTGCTTGCTCCTTCCGTGTGCAATCGGATTCTTCGCAAGATTAATCGCGGAAATATTATCCACAAACAATGTGGTAACATCATCACCACATCCCAATTCCTTCATTAGATTCATAAGCCACATAGCTTGGCACGCACTCAACGAAGCCGCAATGTACTCCGCCTCACAAGAAGAGAGTGCTACAACCGGTTCCTTCTTGGAGCACCAAGAGATTGGTGTATTACCGAACATAAAGATGTAACCCGCCGTTGATTTTCGATCATCTTTATCTCCGCACCAATTGGAATCGGTGTAGCCTAGTAAAGTACATTTGCGTCCCATATCCGATGCGGGAAATAGAATTCCGCAACCAAGAGTACCTTTCACGTATCTAAGGATTCTCTTAACCGCTGCCAAGTGTGACACCTTAGGTCTCTCCATGAATCTACTAGCAATACCGACACTAAAAGCCAAATCCGGTCGCGTATTGCACAAGTACCTCAATGATCCAATCAAACTCCGGTAAAGTGTTGGATCTACATCATCCTCATCCTCACTTTTGGACAGCTGCATTCTTGCTTCACACGGTGTATTAGAAGCGTTGCAATGCTCCATTTCAACCTTTTTCAAGATATCAAGTGCATACCTCCTTTGATGCATAAGCAGCCCCGCTTTTGACTTGTGGAACTCTATGCCAAGGAAGTAACTCATCACACCAAGATCCGTCATCTCAAACTCACTCATGAGCTCTCCTTTGAACCTTGAAATGCACTTGTCATTGCTGCCCGTAATCAAGAGATCATCAACATACAAGCAAAGTATGATAACACCATCAATCGTATCCGACCTCACATAAACACCATGTTCGGATACACATCTCTTAAAACCGATGTCAATAAGAAAGCCGTCAATGCGTTTGTTCCAAGCTCTTGGAGCTTGTTTCAAACCATACAACGCCTTATGTAGCTTGTAATACTTCCTCTCTTGATCTTTAATCACGAAACCGGGTGGCTGCCCCACATAAACTTCCTCATCAAGAGGACCATTCAAAAATGCCGACTTCACATCCATTTGGTAGATCACCCAATTGTTGCTATGTGCCATCCCAACAACCAAACGAATAGTCTCTAGTCTAGCCACCGGTGCGAATACCTCCTCAAAGTCTATGCCTTCACGTTGCAAGAACCCTTTGGCCACTAATCGAGCTTTATGCTTGATCACTTCACCCTTAGGATTTGCTTTGACTTTATAGACCCAACGCACACCAATCGGTTTCTTTCCAAGCGGTAAATCGACCAACTCCCAAGTACCATTCTTCTCAATAGATTCCAGCTCCTCCTTCATTGCACATATCCATTTAGGATCACTTAAGGCTTCCTCCTCATTTACCGGTTCAGATTCGGCCATAAGTGCGAAATGAACAAAATCACCATCGTTATTCACTTCGGTATCTAGGAACCTTTCATAGTCTCGGAGTCTTTGAGGCATAGCTCTTTGCCTCACAGGTCTACCCTCATTAACAACATTGTTTTCAGCTGCTGTAGGTGCAGGTACAGCGGAATCGGACGCCTCCGGATCAGACAATTCAAAAAACTGATGTTGCTGATTTTTCTGCAGTAACCGGTTACTCACCGGTTGGTAACCGGTTACTGCTGTTGCTGCAGAATTTTTCACTTCATCAAACAGCACGTCCCGGCTTATCACGATCTTCCGATTCTTCTCATCAAACAGCTTGTATCCCCCAGTAGAATGATATCCAACAAGTATCAATTTTTCACCTTTATCATCCAACTTCTTTCTAAGTTGATCCGGTATGTGACGATACGCAATCGATCCAAAAACGCGCAAATGATCCACACTAGGTTTGAAACCACTCCAAGCCTCTTCGGGTGTGATATTCTGCAGCTTCTTAGTAGGACACCTATTCAACAAGTAGGTAGCTGTAGATACGGCCTCACCCCACAATTCCTTAGGTAATTTCTTCCCACAAAGCATGCTACGCACCATGTTCATTATTGTACGATTTTTCCTCTCGGCAGCCCCGTTTTGTTGAGGCGTATATGGAGGCACCACCTCACGCACAATACCCTCAAGGTCACAAAAATTCCCAAACTCGCTAGAGGTATACTCACCTCCACCATCCGTTTTGAGAACTTTGAGCTTCCGGCCGCTTTGACGCTCCACCAAGGATTTGAAACTCTTGAACACACCAAACACCTCATCCTTTCTCTTGGTAAGATAAGTCCAAAGTTTCCTACTAAAATCGTCAATGAATGTAACAAAATATCGATTGCCGCCATAAGTCTCTACTTGCATCGGTCCACAAACATCGGAATACACCACCTCAAGTAGGCCTTTGGCTCTCCGACCCGCATCCTTGCTAAACACATTCTTGTGTTGCTTGGATGTCACACATTCTTCACACAATTCTGTCGGAATACTAATAAGTGGCAGCCCCGTTACCATACCACTTTGTTGCAACATCTTAAGATCCCTAAAGTTAAGGTGACCAAGACGGTAATGCCATAACCACTCCTCTCTACTTGCCGCGGGAGCCAAACAACGATGCTCCATAACCCTTAACTCAACTTTAAAGGTTCTATTGGTAGCCATCGGCGCTTTTAGAATCAACACACCTTTTGAATCTAAAACACGCATCATCTTGTTTTCCATCCGAATTAAGTACCCTCTTTCAAGCAATTGGCCAATACTTAAAAGATTGCACCTAATTCCCGGTATATACAAGACATCTTTGATCCTTGAAAAGCCTCCACTCTTCCTTCCGATCAAAACGTCTCCAACCCCTTCCGCGCTTAAAGTAGTGTCGTCGGCAAACTTGACTTTACTCTTTGTCGCTTGATTGATTTGCACAAACCAATCCTTACGACCCGTCATATGTGTTGAACAACCGGAATCCAAGTACCATTCATCTTTACTTTGAACTCCATCACGTACGGTAACCAATGAATCTCGATCCGAGCACATTTTTTTACCACTTTCCGAAACGGTACAGCTGCTGTCCCGCGAACTGTCATGACAGTAGCTGCTGTCCGGAACATCCACAATGCCATAATTCTCCTCCGTGATCATCACTAGAACCGTGTCTTCATCCTCCACCTCTTCTCTAGCAACCTTGGCTTCATCATCGCGAGTCTTGTTCAATTTTGCATAACATTTCGATTGAACATGTCCAAGCTTTTTGCACCTAAAGCATTGAACTTTACTCCAATCTTTTTTGAAACCGCTACTACGATCACTCTCCTTGGAGCTGCTCTCACTCTTTTCATACATCGAACTCTTCGAATTTTGAGAATTGTTTGCACCAAAATTCTGAAAATTTGGCTTACCTCTAGCTACAAATTTTCCTTTCGACCTCTTGCTCTTCTCATTCAAACGCGCTTGCAAAGCGATCTCCGCTTTCGCTTCGACACATCTCTCATCCATCCTTTGCTCATGCGCCTCCAACGAACTTTGCAACTCATCCTTGCTCATAGTCGTTAGATCCTTTGATTCTTCAATAGCAACCACAATGTTATCGAACCGCGATGTTAACGAACGCAACACCTTCGATACAACATTCTGCTCTACGATCGTTTCGCCACAAGACTTGATTTGATTGACTAACCGAGTAATGCGCGTAATGTAGTCGTTGATCGTTTCTTTGTCTTCCATCTTCGTTAGCTCAAATTGACGCTTGTAAGTTTGTAACCTTACCACCTTCGCTTTTGCGGCACCGACATATGCTTTCTCCAAGATTTCCCACGCTTGCTTCGCGGATTCACAATCACCAACCTTCTCGAAATTGTCGTTATCCACACAAGAGTGAATCAAGAATAGGGCTTTGTAATCCCTCTTCTTTTCTTCTTTGTGTGTAGCCCTAATCGTATCGGTAGCTTGTTCCCCCAATGGTGTGACTCCATTGATGACAACCTCAAGCACTTCTTGATAACCGAATAGAACCTTCATTTGTTTCGCCCATTTGTCGTAATTTTTCGAATCAAGAATTGGAAGATTTGTGGGAATTCGATCATTGGAAACGGTAGCCATTGTTGCAGCGGAATCGGATCAATAACCGAAGCTCTTGATGCCAAATGTTAGAACAACATAAAACAATAAAACCAGAATTTGAAAGTGAAGGTTTAACAATGGTGAAAATGGAATTTTGGAGAAGAAGATGAAATTGAGAGAGAAAGAGAATTAGAGTAGAGAGAGTAAAATTGGGATGAATATACACTTTTGCATTAACCTTGAATTGAGAATTACAATGAGTATTTATTGGATACAATTGAGAGAACCAAAAACAAAAGCAAAAATACAACTAAAGTGCAATGCTGTTAATTCAGTTATTTTTTCTGTTTTTGACAGTGGTAACCGGTTACTCACCAGAGGGTAACCGGTTACTGCTGTTGCAGACAGAAAAATACTGCATTAAACAGCTCTTTCAACAACAAAGGAGTTGTGGAGGTCGAGTTGCATTGTAATGTTGGCAGTTGGAGATTTGTTTCGCGTCTATGACGGGCCGCTTTGCGAGGTTATCTTCATGGCGAGAATTGGCGCCGGAGAAGTATCTACAACAACGATATTTGATGTAGCGACGACACACAAATGCGACTAAATAGAGTCATATTGTGCCAGGTACTTCATCAACGGCGACCATTCGTGCGGTCGGGGCGGCCGTTCTGGTGATTCGGGACATTTTTTCGGTAATTTCAAATTTGGGGAGTTAATCTAACATTTTATTTCTTCACATTTACTATGCTAATGGTAGAACCAAATATAAATTTAATATAAGTATAGCTGTACATTAGTTAGTATTTGATCCGTGATTACCAAAAATGTTGCCAGGAATTTTGTAGTGGGAAACGGAAATAAAATAGTATATACGTAATTAGTGGTACCAAAAAACGGAAATAAAATAGTATATACGCAATTGATGGTACGAACGTATTAGTACCAGCAAACGTGGATGGTAGTACCAACATTTTATGCTGTATAAGTAATAATTAAGTCAAATAATTTAATTCATAAGAAAACAACACAGTATTTTAGTACAACAACTAGTCAAGTCTTGAAAATCATTTCATTTTAAAATTCTACTCTACAGAGGAGTAAAAGAAATTCAAAGTTCGAATATGAATTCACTGAAATAGTTATTTTGTAAATAGGTTATCTCTCAAAATACAATATAAGAAGTTTGGCTTGGTGTATCAAATTAATCACCCGAACCTAACAAATGAAGAAAAAAAAAATGAAATCATTTTTGTTCTTACATACAAATGATCATGTCGTGTCCTTTACTATAACACTTAGGGCTGGACATTGGGTCGGGTTGGGCGGGTTCGGGCCCAAAAGTGCCACCCAACCTAAATCGCGGGTGAATTTGATCGGCCCATTTCCGCCCAATATTTACATCGGTTGGCACGGGTTGGGTCATATCGGGTTGCGGGTAACAACGGACGGTTTTATCGGGTTAATGAGTTATCAAATTTTACTGTCCAAATACAATTTCTGAAGAAAAAAAAATATTTTTTTACATAATATAAATTTCAGAAACTAATTCTTACAATAAAATTCTGCTATTGATCACAAACCAGTAAGAAACTAATTCAGAAACTATTACTAAACTCATTGAGTAAAAACTCCCAAACAAATCAACAAGAAGCCAAGAAGCCATGTGATATAATCATCAAGCTATCATATTAAACAATTATACATACAGTAGAAGTACAATTAAAGTCATAATTGACCAACATGAGTATAAGTAATATTACAACTTAAATAGCAATAATATTATAGTTATTATCAATGGCCTTTCCATATAAGACTCCAATTAGCTTGCCTTCCACATAAAGAGATATACTATTATGCACATTGTGAATGTTCACACCAACACCAGTAGCAAGAATAACCTACTCAAAGCAACCAAAACAAATTTATTAGCAAGTGTAACGAATGCTCGAGTATCTAGAAGATCCGCTCACAATATGAAGAAAATAAGAGTTGAAAAGATTTAGCCCGAATAAACCATCAATTCAGACTCAAACTATCACATTCTGTACAATTCAGTCCCTGAACTATGTAAACATAGTAAGTAGCCTTTAAAATATATAAAACATGTTCATCTAGTATCTGCTGTTAAAATGTTAATACTAAATTGACAGACTTTATATACTTACAATCTATTTATAATATTAGTACAGTTAACTTACAAAATTGGGAGAGTGATAATTTAGGATCAAAATTGATGGTTTATTCGATTTCCCCCTTAAAAGGTGATAACAATAGAAAGATATCCATACAGTTATCAAATAATATTATTACCTATTAGCAGTAGGACATAAATTGAAGCTATTAAGTAAATAAGAGCATGAATTACAAAAGGCCAATAAGTAAAATTTACGAAAATGTCAGAAACCTAAAGTAAAGGCATACATGCATACCAGCTTGCCGCTTTCGGAGAACCATTTACTGAACAAAGAATGTGCATTCACTTCAACAAGCTGGGCCTGTGTGTATCTGAGTTGGAAAGATGGTGGGTAAATATTTACTCCATTCATTTACTTGTTTTCATTGATAAATATGATTAAGAGTATTAATAATAGATCAAAGCACCTCAAATTGAATCGAATTGATAGCTTCTGAGCTAATGCTTTACATAAAGACGTCTTTCCAGTTCCAGGGGGTCCATGCAAAAGAATTATGCTGCAAATAATTACACATCCTTAAAATATATGTTCATAGTTCAATCACCTAACTCATGTTTGACTATGAAATTATCAATTAATAGATAAATGCATAATGTTTATACAGAGACGGTATTTTTCAATAACATAATCATATCAGTAAATTGTGATCAAAACATATAAGGCCAATGCTAAACTAAATAAATATCTCTAGTGCTTACCGGTTCCATGAAACAAGGAACGGATCAACAGCCTTTTCTGTGAAGAGCAAAGCACTCGCTGCATACCGCAACAACCTTTGCTTTAGACCAGATTCATATATCAGGCTGCAAAACAATGGTAAATAGTGTATATAATAGAAAGCAAAGTTGCTATATAATAGATATCTCAATTGGTATATAGCAGACTGAGACAGGTAAATGCAATTTCAATTTTCAGAACAAAACAAAGTATAATAAAATGAGAAGTAATTGGCTATAAGTATAACAAGTAGATAAATCAACCTAACCAAGAATCAGCCTGGAGAGACCTCAGCCTGGAGAATAACATGAAATCAGGTATCAAAATAAGTCTGCCAGTATGTAACAACTAACCAAGAATCAGAAGTTTCGATAAAATAGAAAACCTTTAGTATTTGAACCATCAGGAGAAAAGACCATTGGACTGCCAGTACTTTTTAGCATAATATTTCCCCCAGTTCTGAGAGTAGTTGAAGGAAGCCCTTCTTGGGAGGAATTAGCAGGTCCCTTGACCAAAGGCTCCATTAATCTTATTTGTGCTTTACTTATCTCTTTCTTAAGAATCTGTCAAAATAATTTATCATGTCACATAACATACAACCGTAAAACAAATCTTGAAAAAGTGGTGCAGAATTTACTCATTAAGCTTTACAGTGTGACACAAAATACAGCATGTTTCATGAAAAGCAATACTGATATATAGCTTCTGTTGAGTATCTTCAAAATCGACAGGACAAAATATATATTATTTCTTTGGCCATTGAGTAGTAACAAAATATAAGTCACGTGTGACTTCAAAAAAAGTAGCTGATCTGAAAAATTAAACAAGATAATATTAAGGTTTAAAAAAGAATAGAGTAATAGGTAAATCAAATTAATAAAGTAAATATACCTCCATATTTTTCAAACACAACCAGAAGGTTGTGGTTGAGACTGTGAAGATCCTCTTCTTGCTGCAGACGAGATTTCTTCAAACTCTGAAATAATGAAATAAACATTTTTTTTATAAAGATATAACAATTGTGAAATAAAGATATCATTTTTTATAAATAATTTTACCTGCTATAATATCTTCAGAAAGCTCAAAATCTTCCATGAGGTTCAAGTCTTTGAAATAGGTAAAAGACGGCCTTAACCAATTCTGGGTGCAAATTAATGCCTCTGCCATTTCAGGTTTTAGGGAGCTCCTATAGGTTTCTAAGATTCTCCCTCCCGTGCTGAAGGCACTTTCTGATGCAACAGTAGACACCGGTGTGGCAAAAATATCTTTAGCTATTGTAGCTAAAATAGGATATTGTGCTGAATTGTGTTTCCACCACACAAGAATGTCAAAGTTAGGATCCCTTTTGACACACTTACTAGAGTAAAAACCCTCAAGCTCATTTTGTTGATCAATCGAGTCTAGTTCATCTAAATGTTGCTCAAAAGCATCGGCTCTCGCCATTAGTGAAGGACGGCTAGCATTTGTTTCATCATTGAAAACATTGTTGTCACCACTACCAAGAGGTTGCCTATTATGCTTTTGGTCATAAGCTTGCTTATACCAATCATACAATTTTTGTAAGCTCTCTTTTATAGATTTGATCAACCCGATAGAAAACATAGAATCAACTCCATACATATCCTTAAAAGTCCATTCAATATAACTCAACTTGTATCTTGGATCCAATATAATTCCAAAATAAATCAACTTGTTCATCTTAGTAGCACACCCCCAATATCTATTATACTTTTCCATCATGTCCCTACCCACACTTGCAAAAACACCATTCAAGTTCATAGTAGCTTGCTTCAGCTCACAATAGATCGCAGACACTTGGTGAAAAGCACTATGTAAACTCACACCTTGAGAGGTGGAAAAAACATTAGTTGCTTCATAAAATAACTTCAGAAAAGAGATAAAAGCTCTCACAATGTCCCAATCATCACTACTAGGAGGACTACCTTTTCCAAAGAACTCCCTATAGCTCGACTCTTCATACTCAAGCTTATCAAAAGCAGCTTGAAACTTCTCTGCAGCCTCAAGCATCAAATATGTCGCATTCCAACGAGTTGAAACATCAAGACATACTAGTTTTTTACAAGTTATTCCAGCAAATTCAATGCATTCCTTAAACTTGGCTGCCCTATGAGATGAGGACTTGACAAATCTAACAGCATCCCTAACACTTGTAATAGATAAATGCTTATCTTTCAAACCCTCATTTACCACCAAGTTCAATATGTGAGCAGCACACCTCATATGAAAACACTTTCCATCCCCCATCATCCCATTCATAGTTGATATTTTTCTATGCAGATATGATACAGCTACATCATTTGAAGTTGCATTATCAACAGTGATGGTAGACACATTCCTAATTCCCCAATCCCTTAACACCTCTTCAATTTTCCTACCTACTGTGTCACCCTTGTGGTTTGGAATAACTGTGAAACTTATAATTCTCTTTTGATAGCTCCAGTTGTTATCCACAAAGTGTGCTGTAAGGGTTAAGTAGTTTTGATTTTGGATAGAAGTCCAGCAATCAGTAGTAAGTGCTACTCTATTGCAGTCAGACTTAAAGAAGGCTTTTAGCTTTTGTTTCTCATCCAAGTGTAGCTGAAAGCAGTCTCTAGCTACTGTACGCCTAGATGGGATAGTAAATTGGGGCTCCAATACTTTAGAATAATACTTAAAACCTTCGCCCTCAACTGCACTAAATGGTTGTTCATCTAGAACCACAAAATATGACAAACCTTTTCTACAAGATTGCTTGTCAAATTTGGGGCTAACATGACCCAAACTAGATCCTTCTACAGATGGGTATGTGAGAATAGTTTGGGTGGGATCAGTGGTTCTAGGCTTCTTTGCACATTTTAAAATGTGATGGTTCATGTTGGTGGTGCCATGAGTTCTAGGGTCACATAAGTATTTTTTATGGCAGTGTTTACAAGCTGCGGTTGGTGTATCAACTAAGTCATCTGGTAATCTAACAAAGTGCTCCCAACAAGCAGATGATTGCCTATGACCATTTGCACTAGCTTTCCTCTTCTTTGTAGGTTGAGTATCAACTATTCCAGATTCAACAACTTCAGTTGTTGCTGCTGAACCAACTTCATTCATGACAGATTGATCCATCTATCTAAATCACAGCACAAGATAAAAAGTCAGAACTCAAATAAAACATAACCTTAGAAAATAAAAAATCTAAATCTGAAAAAATGTTTACCTTGCAATTGAAAGTGAGGAAAGTGAGAGATGATGGTGAGTGATGAACGATGATGGTGAGTGATGAACGATGATGGTGAGTGAAGAGAGTGAGAAATGGAAGCAAAGGAATAAGATGTTTCACTCGGAGCCAACAAATTCCCAGAGAGACAACCCATCGGTATTGCAGCTCAGAGCCATGACGACGGTGACTGGTGGAAGATGGCGGCGCTGGTGAGTGGTGGCGGTGAGTGGTGGCGCTAGGGTTTGTTTCGTTTTTGAGAGAGAGAAGAGAGAGAGAACATGAGTGATGACTGATGAGTGAATGAGAGAGAACATGAGTGTTTTAACTTTTAAGACTAATATGTAATGTTGGGCGGGTATGGTTACCCGTGGGTTCCATTTTTAAACCGAACCGCCCATATAAGCCCATATTAAACCGCATTATGGACCCGTAAAACCGGCAAACCGTGTAAAACCGACCCATTCCGGTTTTTGGTCTTCGGTTCTTGCGGGCTGGGCCGGTTTTTCGGTTACTGTCCACCCCTAATAACACTACAACTTTACCAAAAAAAAAAAAAAAAACTATCCACTTGACAAATTATATACAAAATACTATTCTATCATACAAAATAAAATTTTACTTTTTCAGATTATTTCAATGCATGCATGGCATGCCTTAATAATAAAAATTTGTGGTGTAAATAATGTCCTTTATTTTAACACCAAAAACAACACTTTGTTTTATGATTTTGCAGCTTGTCAGAAGCATAATTTGGACGGTGATAACCTTATAAACAGATAATACTAAATAATTTTTATTGTACTATAGTGATATAGATTACATTACATACCTACAAAAGCATGTAAGATTCTTGTTATCCTTTTGCCTTTAGGAATGGGAGAGACAGATAGAAATTACAATGCGTAATACAGATGTTAGATAGTTATTAGATCTTTACACCAATTTTTTCAAAATATTTATTTATTTTAGATGAAGAATAACTACTATAAATTATCTTACAATTTATAAATTCACTTACAGTTGTTAGATTTTAAATTTATAAATTAAATTCGAATTTGAATTATAATATACATATCATTATTATTTGAAAATTAAACTAGAATTTAAAAACAACTAACGAAAATGTTGGGAAATACTTCAATCTTAAAATTAATCTAATCAATCTTAATGAACAATAATCAATGTTTCTGATTGATCAAGTCTATTTTTTTTTTTACCTTTACTCAAGTGAAACAATCACTCATTGATTGAAAGATTATTATACATTACATAGAAAAATGAAAGAAGAAAACGAGAGAATTAAAAATAAGACAAAAGACAAATTCTAGAGGAAGAAGATGAAGATTGTATTGTTGTGCAAACTGCACTCAAAGTGTTTTTGAAAATGTATGTGTTGACACTTAAAATTAGTAAACAACCGCTAGTCTCTTATTAAAGGTTATTTGAAGCGTCAACTAAAGAATCCTAGGACATAATGCTTAAGATTTCACTTTATAGTTTTTAATTGAAAAAAGATTGATTCCGATTTGATCGAAATAACTAATGAAAGAGTGTAAAGATTTGATCTTTACAATAGTAAAAGCAAGATTTTGACAATGTACATGTTATCAAAGGTCCATATACCTTTAACCTTGACTCACGCTAGGGTTTTTGCCATTGTCGAAAATCTCAGCCAATAAATTGTCCTACAAAAAAGCCTTTTTTCCGACAAATTAAGAGATATGGGCATTTTTGTCCTTCAAAAACACTATTTAGTTAGTGGATTAATGTCTGGATTATCATGACATTTCTCTGAACTGTCACCTTGAAAATGTGTGTCTCCAAAAATCACATATCATTCTTCGTCATGGCTCCACCTTCGTAGGGTGGTGTTGCTAAGTGTATTAGATTGTTTTGATCTCACCTCGAAGGGGATGACACGTGTCACCTATTTCGCGCCATTTGGCGCACACTAGAGAGTCTTTCTTCCTTACTATAAATATTTATTCTTTCGTTTTTCTTCTCTTTTCCTTCCATTGTGTTCAAAACTTACCCTCTGAAAAATCTATCTGCAAGCTCTCAGAAACAAAATTTCAAGCTCAACAAATGCCTCCAAAGAAAATAGCAACAAATCCACCAAGGAACCTATCACATGAGATTGGGAACCAAAAATATAATCTTGAGTCACTCAACTATGAAGAAAGATTGTGTATATACAAATCTCATGTACCTATATCTTTCTTTATCTCTGGAAACATCCATGCACTCATGGATCCAATGGTTGATCCTTCTGTGGATCTTACCAAACTTAGGGATTTTGTTTTGTCTTACCATAACACTAAACCCATAGTTAGTGTTAAAGTTCCTTTGAACCAAGAGAACATGACTACCACTCTACGTGTATTCCGTTCAGCTCCCCCACTAAGAAACATGAGGATTACATCCTCTGGCTAAACAATACTAAGGCGAAAGAGTGAATTTGGAAGGTAAGTGGTATCTTTGATCTAATATATTATCCAAGCACTAGTAATGCCTATTACCAAAATTTGTTGGTTGCATCCTTATAGTTCTATGAAAACACCACTAACACTTTCCAACTTCCCCGTGGAATGGTGACACCAGACTCTTTGACGTGGCAGCCATTACTGGCCTTCATCCACCTGGAAAATATATTAAATACCACCATGTCTTTGGCACTGAAGTTTTAGACGAATAATACATTGCTTTCCTTGCAGCGTGGCTCTTAAGATGTATTTTTTGTTGTGATCAGTAAATTAGTAAGAGATGATAATTGATCAAACTGCACAAATGTAAAGAAATTTTCCTTAGACAACTAATTCTCGGATCCCTTTACGAATCCTTAGGGTTAACCGCTGAAACCTTAAGGAACATCCAACCCAAATAAAATTTTAATATTATTTTGTCGTTAAGAAACCTGATGGCGCCAACGAAACTATTAGGGACAGACACATCGAAAGATGTTATAATGTGAAAATGGGACACTCTTTTTTTAGTTTTATTTGCACATTATGTTTCAAAATTGTACGTTGGGGTTTAGGGTGTTACATGAATCATAGTCATAAACGTATTGGGTCCTAAACACCCTAACCCTTAACGTCTCCGCTCATTGCGAACACCATGTATTGGATCAACAAACCTTATATGAAAAAATCACGGGATTTAACCACTTCCTAGATAAGGAATCAATGACCCATTCCTAGAGTGGTTGCTAAATTCTAGGAATACTCGGCTCTAGACTCCTAGAGCTATAAATACATAAGTATAATGATACATAGGCAAACCAAACAATAACACTACGAAATACACAAAAACAGTAGCTTGTCACCTCACGTGAGTTAGCTCTCATTACCTCTAACAACCCTTATCCCCTATGGATTGTCAAGCATTTGTATTTTTAGTGAGTACATGCATGAATTGTCTATTAGTTTTGTTTGTTTTATCTGCTGATTTACTTTGTTCTAAAAGTGCTCAATCATTATTTTGCCTAAAAATAACAAAATGGGAGTAGTTATCACATATGAATTGACTTATTTTTATCAGAAAAAATTGTAAGCAATATGTCATGAAAAATATTGAGACACATTGGCTTCGTTATCTTCAAATGTGTTATATTTGGAAAAAAATATTGTTTGACTATGGATTATGTGTTCCAATTACTACTTGATTAATTTTGAAAAATATTTCTTTTGAAAAATATTTGGAAACCTGCATGATGTTTTTTAGAAGATTTAATTTGCAGAAGATTAGATATGCTATGAATTTGTTTGTCCCTTAATAGACTTTCTAGCTGGTTGATATTACTATATAAATAGATTGGTTTCCCTAATTCTTAAAAACAATTTGAAGAGTGTTTGAGTGAAAATAGTGAGATCTCATATTCATGAAAAGCCTGAGTTGAAATTCACTAATGTATTAAGAAAATAACTTTGACATGAGACTATTTTCTTTTCACTGGAATATTTTCCTCCAAACATAGATTAACAATTGCGTCAAATCAGATTAACAATTCTTTGTATCCATTAATTGTTTATCTCTTAATATAGATCATCATGTCTCAATACATTTAGGACACATTTGCAAGTTCTTTCTCACTATTTTTACTTAGTAACTTTGCATATAAACTGTCATTTTTCTTTTATCATATTCATTTATATTTATAGGAGATCTTCACTACTACAATGCTAAAAATCTTCTCAATGGGGTTCTCCAACCTAACAAAAATTGAAGACTATTGATTGGTTAATTAGAATCTAGGGAAGCTCGCACACCAATTTGATTGGCTGTCATGGAGCTTATACAAATAATTAATTAGTAAGATTCTTGATTAGTAGCTAACATTCTCTAATTTTCTATATCCAAAACCACAACTTTTGTGAATTTTTTTTAGAATAACATAATTTAATAAATAATTTGTCAAAATAATCTAGTGTTCAGATTTATTATCATTCTAACGTAGTTTAACAATTGATTTGTCAAATAATTTGGCGAATGAAAACAAAACAACAATTTTTTTCACACATTCGTCAATTGAGATGATTCATGTGTGTTAGTTAACTTTTTTGTATTTATTTTACACTTAATCGCCAATTGAGATAGCGAATGAGTGAAAATTATTTTTTAAATTTAATACGGTGTCGCCAATTGAGATGGCGAATGAGTGAAAATTATTAAACACTTTCGTCATTTCAATTGGCGAATTAATGTATAGAAAAAAGAAAAAAAATTGATTTGACATATTAGTCATTTCAATCGGCGAATGCGTATCCTTTTTTGGTAAAATTTTCAAACTTTTGTCATTCCAATTGACAAATACACATTAAACTATATCATTTCCGTAAATATACCAAAAACTAAGTTATTTTAGAAAATTAATGATTAAATTATATTATTTTAAAAAGATTCATTTTTTGTGGTGACTCCACAATCCATCAAACAACTCAAACAAAATTTTCGTATTCAAAAGTAATGTCTATTGATTGGTTATATTAACTTATAATTTATCATTTAACTTATTATCTTCCAAACCTAATTTAATCAAAAGCCAGCCAATTTTGTCATCTCTGTCGTCATCGCACTCTTTTATTAACTTCTGGTAGAATCTTTTAATTTTAGTTGAAGTATTTTTGCAATTTCAATCTGTACCAATATTGTGTTAAGAAACAGTTAATTAATTAACAATTAGAATTTTCCCAAAATCTATAGGAATTCCGTAGTTATTATGTAGTAAAAACGTTAAAAGAAAAAAAATTAGAGAAAAAAATTAGAGTTCTAGAGAAAATTGAGAAAAATGAATGTTGTTGTCCACAAACCGTCCGACTTTCTTTCTCTTATTGATACTAACTCTGCAACTTCAGAACTGTGAGTGAAATAATGTTGGGATATTTTACAACGAGGGAAACTTTCTATTTATAGAATTAAGTTTGTTTGCATCTCAAGACAAAGCCCAAAATTATAAAAGCCTAAAATATCTATTTTGAATTAAATCTAATCTAGATCAAATATAATTTTTTCTTCTGTCGAGCAACCTGCTTCGACACCCAGAACACTAATAAAAAATATTCTCTGTAATTTGTATTTTCATCCTTGGTTTCTAAGTATTTTGATCTTGTTATTTGTTCCACAAAAAAACTAAATTTTGTATAGAAAGATATATTAACAATAGAAATTATCTTAATTAAAATATTATTTCTCTTTTCTTATAAGCTCTTGAAGATGTTTATCAATTGTTATGTTTTTTTTGAAATCTGATTTGTAGGTCAATCCATTCATTCATAAAAGTCATGTGTGCACCACTTGATTCATGATTTTTAAGCCTAATCATAAGATGAGACCGATCATTGAAACCTTCTTGAACTAAGTGATTTGTTTTAGGACTTCTACAAAAGATCTTACAGAATAAACAAAAAACTTTATCTAATTCTTTTGAATATACATGTCAACTCCTATCTTGGTTTTCTCCATTAGCACAATAATAAATGTAATGTGAGGATGAAAAGTTCCTACCAAGGGTATCTTTAGGACCATTGACAATTAACACATCTCTTTTATGATCATTTTTTAGCAATATATCCCTTCAATCAGTTTTAAGGTTATTTCAAGTTCTTGGATCATAAATATATAATTGAAATAGTTTCATTAGGTTGTTCATTAGCAAAAGAAATGGTATTTTCATTTTCTTTATTATCTACATTAATCAAAATGATATATTTTTCATTATTTATGTCTGATTGTTCGATCTCAAATATTTTAACCGTAGAGTTTATGTTATATGGATTCACATCAATTTGAATAAAAATTAAAGAATGTTTGCTAATTTTTTTATATCTAAAACGCCCTTTTGAGAATTAACAACAATTTCAATTTATTTCTTTCTTTTTCGTTTTTGATGATTAGAAAGTTGTTTTCTAGACAACATTTCAACAACTCAAAAAACACAAACAACAAACCTATAAATATAATGAATAAATAATAGCAATAAATTTGTAACCAATAACACCTAAAAAATATTAGGATTTCTTTGTATAATTTGTATTTCACTTTTATTTGTCATCGTATCACTATCTGTGTTTCTTTACTTGATATGAATGTATTTTTAAATAAAAATATATATATTTATCACTTAAAAATAGAAAATATTAGGGTGTAGTTTGTTACTCTTTTACCATCCATCCATGTATAAATAATATATTTTAGAAGAAAATAAATGCTTTGAAAGCACGGGATTGGGATGTAGTGATTAGTCAAAGTCTTAATCTCATTATCTCAACTTTTTTAATTCCACACAACCTTTCATCTCATATTTTCATCATTTCAAAAGCTTTGGATGTAGTTTTTAGTGAAGTCTCTATTACAACTTTATTAATTCCACTCTGTCTTCTTTTATACTCATCTTTTTGGAAGCTCCAACAGAAATCTAATTTGGCTACCTAAACAAAAATCATGGTTCCAAGAGTAGACTTGGTTAACAAAATAGTTACTATATGATTAAGTGCAGACATATTTTGGTGGGTGGGACCTAACTCCTAATTAAGTCCCTAATTATATCCATTAACATTCAAATATTTGTTTAGTACATCAAATGATTGGCATGTAACTACTAATTACAACCACCATGATACTAGAAGATGGTATCTACTTAAGACTAATTTGGAATTATGTTATTTAAATTGTACTCCCACCCAAATATAGGCAATCAAAACTGAATGGCAGCATTGACAATTTGACAAGTGAGAAAAAGAAAATGAGATTTGACAATGTTTTTGGCATTACAAGTTATGCTATATATAGAAAGTAGTAAAAGAGCACATGAGAAAAATAATGAGTGGTAGATGATCATTGTTTAGTACATACGTAAGTCATGTTCCATTGCCGGATTCTACGGAAAAACACTTTTGTCATTCTTGTTTTTCTGTGTATTAAACAATAATGTCTCACATGGGAGGAGTTTCATACAATACAACATGAAAATAATGATTCACCAACCCCAAACACCTCATCTTTTTCATTTCTAACTCTTAAATAACATATATCATTTCAACCAACAAATATCGATATTATTATGTTGGATATTTATCTCGTGTTCAAATCTTGAACCTTCCAATTATGTTTAATTTTCAGATGATTATTGTCGGATTAGTCTTTGGACAAAAAGAAATTGAATGAAATATTCGTTTTTTTTTTAGTGAAAGGTCATTGATTTTGTTAGTTAATTCGATGAATTAGTCTGATGCAAAAAATATTAGATTATTGAGGCAATAATAGATATAGGTGAAGAAGGTAATGAAATGATGAAGGAAATCTGTATGAAGATGTCACAAATCTTTGTGTAAAATGATTGAGAAAGAGATTAGATTTAATGAAAATCTTGCATATATCAATCAAGATATGCTAAGCAAACTAAAATAATTACAGTTTAGTCAGAGTAGCAAATCATTTGGTTGCTCAAATCACAACTTACTTTTGGATCGGGGAATGAACCCAAATAATGGAACTGTTGAAAGATTTTATTATAATTAAGAATAAGAACTCAATTTAGTCTTCGCTTACACAATTGTTTTTGCTGAGAGATCATTATACACAATTATCATAGAATTAGTATACGTAAATATGTAGTAGATGGTATTGACATTAGCAGTTAAGTGCATGATTATGTTTTTGAACAAGAAAACATTGACCTATCTGCTATTATGTGTGGAAACGTCAAGATGGAAATCGGTTGCATTGTAATTGTTAAAATATATAACCAATCATATAGGGCCAACTTTAAACATAAATTATAACAACCATCAATTAATATTTGTTTATCATTAATATTTGTTTATCATTTGAGTGGTACCGTACATCTAACAACCGTTGTTTCGAATCAGATTGTTCGACAGTGATAAAGAAATTGTCTAATTGTCTAATGTGCATTGAAAATTGTTTTGTTATCGAAGTGTCGAAGATTTAGTCTCGATATTGATTTTATATTAAAACTAATTTTGTAGTGTTAGTAGAATTAAATATTTTCGCCTTCCAAAAATACCCTTCAGATTTCGAGATGTATCTTCGGAAGCACCCATTTTTCAGTTGTTTTTTTATAAAATGTGTGTTTAAGGTGCTTCCGAAGATGTATCTCCGGAAAAATTCGACGTCGAATAAAACAGGTGCGTCCGAAGATATATATCCGGAAACGGAGGATATTTTTGGAAACGCATTTGATGCCTAAGAGACCCAAATGGTGGATTAAGAAACTCTCATATATAAATAAGGAGCGACCCCTATTATTGTAAAGTGATTTACTTGAACAAAATTGCAGTTTTTGAGAGCAAAGAGTTACTCTGCAAAAATTCTTCTTCTTCCCCTATTTTGTTTTGAATCCCTAATTTTCTTTCTTCCCAATTCATCTTTTCTCCTTTCATTGTCATTGTGTAGAGATAATCATCATGCAACCAAGGTTGGTTGATTTACTCGAGTGAAGACTGAAGAACATGAAGAGAATTCAATTGGTTGATTGAATCTTGTTCATCAAGATTGATTTAGAATTACTCAAAGGCTTGGGTTTAATTCCAACATCTGGTTATAGAACACTAGTTGAGCGATTTGTGGGAAGCAAAACACATTGGCGATGAATCATTCGAATGAATATTTTTCAACGAGTCTCCCAATTCTGAAGTGTCAGAATTATGAAAATTGATTCAAACATATGAAGGTGGTTTTCTGTTATCAAGATCTTTAGGTTCTTGTGAAGGAAGGAGTAACACCACTTGCAGAAAACGTGTCGGATTAAGAAAAATCAGCATACAAAGAATTGAAGAAAAACGATTATAAAGCTCTCTTTATAATTCATCAATGTGTTAATCCAGACAATTTCGAAAATGTCAATGATGTATAATCAACGAAAGAAGCATGAGAAATCTTGGAGAAGTCGTTTGGAGGCGCAAAGAAGGTGAAAGAGATGAGGTTAGAAACTCACAAAAGAACGTATGAATTATTTCAGATGGAAGAAAGTGAAAGCATAATAGATTTTTTCGCTAGGGTTACAAAACTGGTGAACAAATCAAGGTATGTGGAAGTGTTGACATCAAGATCAGTTGTTGTAAAGATCTTACGGTCATTGGCTCCAAAGTTAGACCACGTAGTACTAGCCATAGAAGAGTCGAAAGATTTATCAATATATGACAAAAGAAGTGCTTCAAGGGATACTTGAATTTCATGAACAAAGAATGGCTGAAAGAGATACTTGCAAGTCGAAAAGTGATGTGACTCTGCAGGTGCAATCAACAAAAGATAAGAAGGGAAAATAAAGTTGGAAATGCATATGAGGCTACAATAATTCGACTAGTCGGAATCAACAAGAAGGAGGCTGGTTAAATAAGAGAAATTCCTCATACCAAAGCAACCAAAATGTTGGTGCAGAAGGTAGAGGAAGAGGTGGTGGTCGAAAACCTGAAAAAAGTCACATTTAGTGTTTCATTTAACAGAAGTATGGTCATACTTTAGTGATTGTCCTAAAAAATAAAAGAGCCAAGAAAATGATGCAAAATTTGCAAAGCATGAAGAATAAGAGATGTTATTGACGGTCACAACAAGAAATGAAGAAAGATTCCAGGATCAATGGTACTTGTACTCAGGATACTCATCATACATGACTAGTAGGGAGGATTGGTTTGTCAACATAAAATCCTCAATGAAGAACATGGTGAAATTTGAAAATTACAATACTCTAACAACTGAAGGTGTTGGTGATGTTCTGATTTTGAGGAAAGAGGGAAAAAGGTTAGTAAACTTCAATGTGTTGTACATACCAGGCATGAAGAGTAATTTACTCAACATATGGTAGTTGGTCGAAGAGAACTACAAGGTGTTGATCGAAGACAAGATGATGAGAGTTCTCGACTCAGGTGGAAGGTTAATCTTGTAGGCACATATTTCATAATAGAACCTTCAATATCGAACTAGATCTGATGGAACACAAGTGCCTTACAACGGAAAATACAGGAGATGAATGGATACGGAACGAAAGACTTCGTCATCCCTATTTCTTCTATGATTCCTCATTTTGCAAGTTGAATCCTGGTAGGGAGTCTCTTGTCCAAGAGTTTTCAGCAGAAGGTTCGGATTCTGCTATGGATCGATGATCTCCAAATCGTTTCCAAGCAACACAAAATCCCAGCATTTATAACTCTTCCTTCTACAAGCCTTTAACATAGAATCCAGGACCTCCTCTCCACCAAACAAATGAGTCCACATTATGTCTGTCAAGAATGATCTACACAAGGATAGATTACAACAAAGATAATTGCACATAGTCCTCTAGGGAGAATGCATCATCCTTTATCCCCACATCTACCTCTGACCTTCATGCTCCCAAACCCTTACTTCAGCAATCTTGGTTTTTTTATCTACTATAAGGACATAAATAAAAGGAAATTGAGCATGAAGGGATAGGAACCAAGCCATTTAACGTTCATGAATTCTAACTCTTTCCCATTTCCCAATTTGTAATTAACTCAAAGATCCATCTTAATTCAATCAGGGAACATAAATCCCCCCACCAAATGGAGTCATACTTGATGTAGGGCTTAGGGACAAGACCCTAGAATTTAAAATGAAGATTTTTATATTTGAACTTCAACAAACCATACCAAATAACATTTTTCTCAGTTCTTCAATGCCATATACATAGGAATGAAAGGTTGAACCTATCATAATGTTTAACCATAAACCTCTTTTTTTCTTGGACCTACAAATGTTTGACCAGGAAATCCAACTAATTTTTTGCTTCTCTTCCTGCCCTCCCCATAAAAAGACCTTTGAATTTTTGTAATTTCATTTAGAACCCATGTAAGATCTTTGTAGAAGGAGAAAGAATAATTTGGGAGAGAAGTCATGACGACATTCAACATGACAATCATGTCCCATAGAGACAGAGGTTGTCCTTGCAAGAGGATACCCTCCCTCTGAGCTTAGAAAGGATAATGGCCAAAACCTCCTTTTTTGTAGGGAATTATACCAACCTAACTACCTAGAAAAGTGAATAGGATTGAGGTTGATGCAAAAAAAATCTACTTTTTGAAAGGTTTATACATAAGCCCGAAACTAGATTCATACCCCTGAATATGCCTTTTAGAATCCATATGTTTTTCATGCACCATAACATAGGACTATAGTATCTAAGCAAATTGAAGTAATTCAAAATGAATTTCCTTAGCCACAAGGAAACCATAAAAATTGCCTATGCTAGCGGCCTTGTGCATTAACCTAGCTAGACCATCTGTTACCAATAGATCCCCCTTGCCTCAAACCAATCTTGACCTCAAAATTTAAGGTAGGGCTACCATTCACAATAATTGACATTGAACTTGTGAAAACCAAAACTTCTAACCAATTAAGCCAACGAGTTCCAAACCCCATTATTGTCATGATGTGTCTTAGATAACTTCAAGAGACACAATCATAGGCCTATTGAAAATCAATTTTCACCATTAAGAATTCCCTCTTGTTTCTCTTAGCATTATCCAGTACTTCATTAGAAACTATCACTTCATCAAGCATTTGTCTTTGGCCGAAGAAAGTAGTTTGATTCTTATATATCAGCATATCAGTAACCTTCATGGGTCTTGAAGCTAACAATTTAGATATAAGTATGTATAAGCTCGATATAAAGAATATGGGTCTGATTTCATTAAATGTTTGTGGATTGTATATTTTGGAGATTAAGGCAAAGAAATAAGTTGTAAGGCTCCAGCGGGATATGTACCCATAGAAAGTACGAAAAGCTTATGCTTCTTTTACCGAAATTAGAGATTCCTTTAGAGCCCTTAATCTCTCTACCTCGTTAGTCGATCAAGTAGCACTCTTGGTAAGGGGCGTAGAAAGGAACGATAATGTTATGACATATATGCAGGCTACTTTATTTGCTACATATGTGTCTCTTTTTTCCGTTTAGGGGGACCTTTATAACCTGCATGTTGAGAATGCATCACTGGCTCAGAGTTTAAATAAATCATTTGTTGTTAATATCAAGGCTGTTTAAGAGTCCATTGAGAATGCCTTACATCATGTTGAGCAGTTTCACTCTCATATGCATACTTTTAGGGAGCAAGTATGGCCGAAACAAATGCTCAAAGATGGGAATATTTTATCCTTTAGGGATTAGCAACCCACTTCTTCTTCTTCTTCTTCTTGTAGTACCATATATTGTAAAGTGTGAGTAAAATGAAATAGATGAAGTGTCGTTGTTTTTACCTATTTAAGGCATGTGTATTTGATCCTTAGTAAATTTCTATATTACTTTATGAGGGCTTACGAGGTCTTCCCTCAAAGTTTATTAGACATCTCTTGAGTCGTGCTCGTCCAAGGGTCGATACCTTTTCCCCGCATATAAAGTCTAGTCCAAGGTTGACATGTGGCAAACCTACCACGACCTAAAGAGTGGCTAGCTACCAAAAGGAGATGGGTTATTTTTACTGGTTTTTCCATGTTCTTTGTGTTTTTGCTTTGTGTTATGGGACTTTAATTTTTGTAGTCATACACTCATGACATTTATAACAACAGCCCTAAGTCTTTGTGTTGGGGCTTCGTTCTCTTTGGTCGTATCACAAACTCGTCATTACCTTACACAATCACAAAGAAAAGAGGTATTTGAGGACTTGTGGTTTATTCACTAATATTGGAGATATCACAGTACATTTGTGAAGTAATCAGT
The DNA here is from genome assembly GCA_963966055.1 of Lathyrus aphaca. NCBI lineage: Eukaryota > Viridiplantae > Streptophyta > Magnoliopsida > Fabales > Fabaceae > Lathyrus > Lathyrus aphaca. The sequence continues at coordinate 642,647,671 of OZ014520.1, read as the reverse complement.
TATATAAGAAATATTGTCAAATTTAATTTAAAAAAATTGTATATAGCCATGTGGGCCTGTGTTAGGTTAGCAACAAAAGTAAGTTTTACAATTATTGTATCCACGTAGATGAGTTGTTTCAAAGATCCTTCAACAAATTTTTAGATTTTAAGTAGAGAATGGTTGTATATTTGTTGTGATGCGTAAAATAAAATGACATAAAAATAAATGACAAAAAGCAAAATGGAGATTTCAGTGCTAAAAGTTAGAAAATTTGTCTGGTGGATTTCATGATGACTGATTTATCATGTACATCCATAGGTCAGTAATATGCTCGTTTTTTCAGTTATTAATGTTACTACATGTTGCTCTCTTTTTTATCTCCCTTTGGTGACAATGGCACAAGATCAATGCATTACCTAATAGTATGATATATTAGCTATTAACCAACGCAGATCATTAAATTCCAACATTTATAAAGCAACAAGACTCCATACAAATCCATATAACAATATGTATGGATATTGAACCTAACCCCATCTCTAGGCGCTAGTATCCAATATATGATTATTTGGATCTAGTAATCACAAGCACATTTCGATGTCAGGTCACACCATAAAAACATGTTTTAGGTAGCAAAATAAAACAAACATTAAGATTAAAGAATCATCAATATTAAAGCATAAGTGGAATTACATAGAACACCATGACCTATTTATTAATTGAATATAATGACTACATCTAACTCCAACAAATAGATTTTAGCCATGCTTACTCATTGTAGAATAACTGACAGTAATCCTACGAAGCTGGTCTTGAAAGTGTGATTTACCATGTCACACGAGTAGCGTTTCCGCCTTCAGGATCCCACTCTTTTTCCCCGGATGTTGAGCAAGATTAACCTTCTCCAATTTTGTTGTAACTCAATCCACCAAAACTCCCTTTGTGTATATTTGATTGAGTAACCTAATGGATAACTATTCGTTGGAAGACATATAGGCCTTCTAAATAGGAAGTGCAAGAGTTGGTTGTGTAGTGTGTCAGGGGCAAGTTGAATCAGTGGATCACTTATATGTTCTGTGTCGGGTGCGTCTATGGTGTTGTATAGGGTTCTTAAGTGGGTGGGAATGCTTATCCCCTCTTTTATTGACAGTCTTAAAGATGTTTTAGGTGTTTTAAAGGATTCATGTATAGGTAAAATGGAGACTTTAAGCCTATCTGCGATCTAGCATGTATATGTGAAATATATATATATATATATATATATATATATATATATATATATATATATATATATATATATATATATATATATATATATATATATATACACTGAAAAAGCTTGTTAATTAATTATTGGGTGATCTCCGTAATTTCTCTCTCTTGAAAATGGGTGTGCTCTTGTGTACTTGAACTAGACCTCTGTCATTGAGACTTTCAGCATGACAAACTCTTAAACTTGAGCATATAATTGTGTGATGTTTGACTAATGGATTCTCTTATTTAGTTAGTGTATTCATTTGTCTCCCTTTTATTTTTTTTAGAAGTTTTATGAGTTTTGCAGTTCGGGAATCTCGTTTGATTTCGGGGTTTTGGTTAGGTTGATTTTTTTGTTGGTTTTGAGAAGTTTTATTTGATCTAATTGGTTTTTGTACTAGTTGTACTCTATGTCTCTTTTTGAAGGTTTTTTATTCTATATATAATCGTAAAAATTTTAAATATTATGTAAGTACACAATGTCCTTTTCTAACAAATTCTTTTTTCTCATTTATTATATTAATGGTACAACCAAATATATATTTAATATAAATATAGCTGTACATTAGTTTTGTCAATAAAAACAAAAATAAAGCTGTAAATTAGTATTTGATCCGTGATTACCAAAACCAAAGAGAGTACTTAATCCCTGTCATTATCGAAACAGAGGTTTTAGGCAAGTTGTAGTGAGAAACAGAAATAAAGTAGTGTACTTACTTGCTAACGTATTAGTACTAGCAAACATGGATGGTAGCACCAACATTTTATACTCTAATATAAGATAATAAACTTTATTTTAGTACAACATGCATTCAAGCCATGAAAATAAATCAAATACAAGTGGAAATATATTTAACATGGATCTGGATTTCTTCAACGTGTGTTGTACGTAAAGCCTTAAGAAACTTGCATGTTTTATACCTAATTTCTATTCACAGTAAAACTTGTATTTTCTTTTTCAATACATGTGAGTCAAATATATCATCCGATTCTAACAAGTGAAAATAATTGTATTTAATTTTACAACTTACACCCAATTCTTACACCAATAATCTACACCGTATACACTGTTTATCGTATTTATACGATGAACAATGTATATTTAAATAAAAATATTTTTTATTAAAAATATCAATGAACAGTAAATTCTTATATATAAATAATATTTTTAAATAATATTTTTAAAATAGTGAAATAAAGTTGATTAATGTCGTAATTAAGTTGGTTAATACAGTAATTAAGTTGGTTAATAAACGTTCAGATATTAAAAATATTTTTTAACAATCACCAAAGTTGGTTAGTGCAATGTAAAAATTTGGTTTGTGCAGTAATGAAGTGGATTAATAAACATTCAGATATTAAAAATAATTTAAAACAATCATTAAAATTGATTAATACAATATAAAAATTTGGTTAATACACTAATGAAATCGGTTAATAAACGTTCAAGCATTAAAAAAATATTAAAATAATAATTTTATATATTATTTTAATATATATATATATATATATATATATATATATATATATATATATATATATATATATATATATATATATATATATATATATATATATATATATATATATATATAAATATTTTACTGTTAATAGTAGGGATAAATAGTAAAATAGAATGTAGGTGTAAAAAATGGTATTGAAATAGCATTTTTCTTAATTTTATTCTTACATACAAATCATGTTGTGTCCTTTACTACAATACTACAACTTGATAAATTATAAAAACATACTAATAATACTACTCTATCCTACAAAATAAAGTTTTACCTTTTCTCATTATTTCAAATTCAATACATGCCAATGCCATGTCACTATAATCAAAATCTTTGGTGTAAATAATGTCCTTTATTTTAATTTAACTAACTGTTCCACCATGACTCCTGAAACAACACTTGTTTGGTGATCTTTGGCAGCTTGTCAGAAGCATAATTTGGACGGTGATAAACTCTTATAATCAGATAATACTATTTAATCTTTACCAGTATTATTTAATAATACAATAGACTAAATTACATCCTCTACAAAGGCTTGTAAGATTCTTGTTACCCTTTTGCCTTTAGGAATGGGAGAGCCAGAAGATTTCTCTCTCTCTCTCTCTCTTTATATATATATATATATATATATATATATATATATATATATATATATATATATATATATATATATATATATATATAATAGATGGTTGAGCAATATATAAATAATTGTTAGAATCCATAAATATAATGTCTTAAAGATTTTAGGTGAATATATAATTTCTCTCAATTGCACAATATTTTTAAATGATAAATAGAATATATTTAAACAGGAGATAAATTTTCAAAAGACTACAAAAGATATTCGAAAAGCACGAGAAATTGCTAAAGATAGATAAAGATAAACAAGAAACGACAAATAACAATTAAAAATAGAAACAACCAAAAAACACTACTGAGGAGGGGATCACCCAAACCATACCTCAATTGATAAAGCAATTACCTTGTTGCTTACAAGTTAGTTAGATCTCAAACAAACCATATTCATCATCAATAGATCATAATTCATTAAAGGGGAACCATAAAATCTATCGTCGAATCTAAAACAAGACAAACACTCAGTCTGCAATAGGTGGAAGTATAGGATATGATTTTAAAGTCAATACATGAAGGTGCAAGAGTTCACCCAAATCTAGTTAAAAGTCATTTTCAGACCATAAAAGTACTCTTCTTTCCACCTCTTTTGTAGATATTGAAACTCTCTTAACGATGACACCATTACGAGCTTTCCAAACATACCAGACTACAACATGTCAAACCATAAGCTAATCACCCATATACTTAGCCTTACCCATTAAGGAAAGTATAAAATCAAACAAAGTACTAGGGTCGTTAGGGATAACTATCTGCCACCATAACTAATTAACAACTTTATACAAAACGTATAAGGTTATCTCACAAGTAGCAAAACGATGAAAGGACGTCTTGGCCAAAAACTCACAAAAGGGACATAAAATCCTATTAGGGTTAGACATCACCCTCTAATAAACAACTTAACTCTAGACATGAGTCTATCTTCCGACAATTTCCAGGAGAAGACCAAGTTCTTATATATATATATATATATATATATATATATATATATATATATATATATATATATATATATATATATATATATATATATATATATAGGGCCAGACTAATCCAAATGTGGGGGAGAAATCGACTCTTTTTCGGAATTAGAGTCATAGAATTTGTTCTGGACTGGGCCTCCAAGACACAGCTGTGCTCAGGCCCAAATCCCCTTAAGACCAAGGCCCAGTCACGTCGGGCAGATGCATATTATAGTCGAGTATCCCACGAAGAGGTCGGGCAACCACCTCGACCTATTACATAGGCGCCTAGGAGACCACGTCGTTTTCCCTTTGCGTGCCACGTCATCCAATTGTCCCATTTTTATCTCCTAAAAGATAGGTGCAGTTGGACCAGGGATAAAGACCACATGCTAGGTCTTACACGCTCCTAGGCGTACCTTGGCAGTTCCTCCTTGGGCCTAGATAATCCAGCCCAAGAAAGGACATTGGCCCAGCGCTGGGGGCTTACTATAAATACCCTTTTTCACTAAAGGGTCAGGTATTCTGATTCATTCTCTCTTTACCATTATTCTGTACCCAATCTCACTTAAGCTTCGGTGTGTATTGCAGGTACACCCCATTTCTCTCTCCCACCTCACTTTGTTCCTGCTCGACCCCGGGAAGGCCTTTCTGATCATGTATGATCAGAATTGAACAAGCTAACTCCAAGGACAAGATAAGAATAGGCCACACAAAAATTACCCTCTCAAGAGTGCTTCCAGGTCCATATCTCTCTCTCAGGTAAGATTTACATCTTGAAGCAAAGATATATAAAAACTCATCAAAAAAGGGAATCTCTCTAAGGAAGAAGAATCTTTGTCATATAAGATCTCAAGTCAAGACCCCTTTAACAACTACCCTTATCTCTCCTACCAAACCATCATACTCAAGAGTGATGGAAACTAAGCCAAGTAACTTAGATTTTAGGGGAATGTCTGCCTTCTAAAAGGAAGTTTGAGAACTCGATTCAACATTCCTCACCACACCATCAGCAAATCAATCCGCATTATGTCTCTTTTACTAGAAGAAGAGGCACATCTTTCCACTAAGAAGAGGAAGAGCAAAAGCCCTGGACCTTGTCCCCACTAAGAGAAGAAACAGATTAATAATCATACCTAGCTATAAGAATATCCCTCCAAAACCCCGAGTCCTTTATAAACAACCTTCACCTCCACTTCGACAAAAATATAAGATTAATCAACTGGACATCTTTCACGTCTAATCATCCTTTACTCTTATTTTAACTCAATATAAGTGTTTCGCTCATAACTCATTAAGTAAATAATCCATCGACAACATTTATTCATTGTATTTAAATTAAAAGAGATAACTACTTCAATGATTTCAAGTCAAGAATGCAACAATTTTTAATAATAGTTTGTTAAATGACATCTTTCATTTTGTAATGAATGTAAATTAACAATTTATAATTTAAAATATATGTAAATTAACAATTTACAATTTAAAATATTTGTAAATGTATAAATCTCTAGCGTGATAATACATAATTTATATAATTATATGAAATACAATTTATATTAGTTACTAAATTTATAGTTATAATTTAATCCTTCTAAAAATACAAATAGATTATATACATTTTTATTGGATAAATTAAATATTTTTATATCATTCATATTAATTAAAACAAATCACAAAATAAGACAAATATATTTAATTTGCAAATCCATAATATATAATTTGCTTTAAGTGCTTGATTCCAATTCAAATACAAAGAATTATAATAATTTTATAGAATTAAAATACTCTAACGTAAATTTTGATGGCCCCATAATATAGAATTAAAATATACTACCGTAAATTTTGTCTATTATCGAAAATTTAGAATGAACTAATAGAAATTTTGTTCCTATTTCTTACTCAAAATTGTCCATAGACAGTTTGAGAATTATGAAAATATGGTGTCAAATACATTTGTGTTGGTGGCAAGTTAAAACCTCGCTAATAGATACTCAAATGTTCATTATTGATATATTTTATCAAAGAGTCCAAATGAAAATTCGGTAGAATAAATAAAATTCCTAGTAAAAAAATCCAGTAGAGATTCATAAAGTTTGATATGTATTTTTACCGGTTTTCTTTAAATCGATTTTAGTGTATCATATTTTTTTTATAAATCCGGTATTTTTGATCATTTTTTGGATTTTTGAAAAATCTGATAATTTATTTTTGATAAACAAAAAAAAAATATCACAATCAAATATTTCAAAAATTCCAATATTGACGGTAGTTTTCTAGCATATTTGAAAAAACCGGTAAAAATCATATATTTTTTCTAGAAAATAATGGTTTTATACTATATATTTGAAAAATCTGATGTAAAATAGTTTTATTTTATATCAGATTTTTCAAAAATCAGATATAAAATCATAGGTTTAAGAAAAGGTCTAATAGTGAAGTTAAGGTTGATGATAAGTTTTTCAATTAGTTTGATTAGGAGTTACGGTGAAGTTGGATTGTTTAGAGAGTCTGAAGTTTTTTTGAGAGTATGAAGTTTTTGAAATCCCACATTGATTTATTTACAAATAATTTTAGTCTTTATATTACTCACACAAACATTATGTGATAATTGTGTGTGGATTTGATAAATATTGCATGGACTTGAGGTCTAAGGCCCAAATGATTTATTTTAAAATTTACATTAATTAATCAATTAAAAAATATGTATTTATAAATAAAGTTATTTGCTTTAATCAATTCAAACAATATATATTTATAAGTAAAATTAATTAAAATTGATTAATTATGAAAAAATAAAAAATAATAAATTATCCAATTTATAAATATCACGTCAATAAAATATAAGTTTTGTCTAATCATTGTTGTCACGTCTCTAAATTTAGAGGGGGTCATCAAAATTCAAACAAATGTCAAATTTAGGGACCAAAAAATTTATTTTTAAAATAGAGTGACTAAAAATTAAAAAATATCAAAATAGGGAGACAAAATATACATATAAATCAATATAATTGCTAATTTCTCAATGTCCACATAATCTCTCCCTTAAATAAATCGCCTATAAAAATCATTGTTAATT